>OX457077.1:41071808-41176808 GCA_949752815.1 Conops quadrifasciatus | reverse complement strand
AGTGCGATTATTAATATTCTCAGCTTTTGATTAACGAGTATTAACAAAAACTGGAGAGAAAAAAAAAACACGAAAAATTACTGCTTTAAATGAATGTGAAAATAATTGCTATGCAAAGAGTGTGATGATTTGGCTGAAATGATGATGTCTGTTCCGGTTTACTCACTTACGAGCATTTTTGCATACAAACCTACATTCGATGAAATTGCTTTAAAATTTAATTGCCAACATTTGCCTGAAAATACTTACAATTGTTTTTAATGAGTTTATATATGCGCATACTATACGAGTGTATACTATACGAGTGTAAACATATTGAAGATTTGTCCATGAGGTATAGGAAGGTGAAGTACAGGAATTTATCAGCGTAAAAAATTTATAAACTTTCATACTTTCAAATTTTTTATTTACTGAAGAATTATTTAAATTCTATAATTGTCATCATTGTCACATGTACATACATAAAGCGAATTTTAGAAGCTACAATAGTAGAAGCTTTAGAAGATACAATAGTTTATATAATTCCGAAGAAGTTTTTATGATAAATCGTTGAAAATTACATCGACATCGCAAACGGATTAAACATGGATCAAATATGGATCAAACGAGTATGAAACGAGCATCAATAAAATATTAAATAAGTATGAAACAAGTATCAAATAAGTATGAAACAAGTACCAAACAAGTATAAAATGATTCACACTTGATTCAAACTTGATATAAACCAAGAATCAAACTATCTCAAGTATGAAGTATGAGACACAAAATAGTTGTGCCTATACTTATATTGAAAATTAATCTCAATAGTATTAAGCGAGTATTAAACAAGTATCAAACAAAGTGTGAAACAAGTAGCAAAGAAGTATCAAAGAACAAGTAAAACGTATGGGACGGAAAATTATTGTTGTATTATCCATACTTAAGTATTTACATAATCAGTCTTCATGCTGAGATTTCTAGCACAAAACAAGTACGAGACGAGTATAAAACAAGTAGTACTCAAAAGAATAACAATACAATACAGAATAACAAACAAGTATAAAACAAGAATCAAAGTAAAAGAACTCTTCGTTAGTATGAGACTGATCGTATTGTAGACACAATAATAATCATACTTGAATTAATTATCTATATTTATTTGGCAAGTGTATCAGACAAGTGTCAAACAAGTATCAAACTAAAACTGTAAAGTATAAAAACTGAAAATTATCAATATACATTGTATCTATATTCTTTGATTGTATGAATTATTACTGAAAGTCTTTATATTCATAATTATACTCGTATTCATAATCAGTTTTAATGTTGATATTCACAACACAAAAAAGTATGAAGCTGAATCAAACTTGTATGAAGTATGCTGAAGTTTGCTGAAGAAATAAATATTCATTTATATTCACACTCAGGCTCAATACTCATAATATCAGTATTACATTGTATTTATTGTATCGTATATTTTAACAAATTTTTTTATAAAATTATCTCCAATTTATATTTTTTTTTGTTGTTGTTGGTTGGTCTGCATTAATCGTCATCGAACCATTTGTAAAAGCTTCTGTATCAATTTCTCGATCTCACCATCAGCGTAATAATGATATTTTTCTCTACATGAAATTTAATTATTTACACCTCTAACTTTTTCTATTAAATAAACTTTTCTATTAAATGTTGCCAAGTTTTCTTCATGATCATCATTATCATTATGTACTCGTACTATCATCATATTCCAATCTCATTTTCAAGATCTTTTATCATCGCAAAAACATCAAAAATCTCTCGTAAAAGTCAAAACTTGTTGAAAAAACTACAACAAACTGAAAGAGTAACAACAAAAAACGTTAATTAAAATAAATAAAATTTCAAATTAAGAGCACAAGCAGCGAAAAAGTAATAAAAAAAAACAAAACCAACGATTTTATTGCAATGCAGTAAGCAATCAAGAAAAATTCGTTTGCATCTCGTTTGGTTCCAGCGAAAAATTAATATTCCAGTTTAATGACGAAAAAGCAAAACAAGAACAACAAAAACAACAAATACATACATAGAGAGAGATATGTATAAATAAATGAATAATCTTCGACAGCAGCAAAATCAATGGCAGTAACTGCAGCAGAAGCAGTAACCGAGGTAACAGTAACAGCAGCAACAGCCGCAACAGCGAAAGCAAGTAAAAATAGTCATTTAAGAAAAGCATTATTAGCAACAAAGATCAGTCCAGCTGATGGCCAGCGAGAGCAACAACAGGATTGATAGCAGCAACAGCGGTATCTCTAGTAGCAATTTCAGTAACAATAACTATAATACCACTAACGGTAGCAAGAGCAAGTGCAAGAGCAATAGCAACAGCAATAGCAACATTAATAAAGCTTTCAACATTTGTTGGTTTTTTTTTTTTTGCTTGGAGAAGGTCAAGTGAAGGCAGCAACACGCGCGACAGTAACATGTTGCCAAAGAATGTTTTTTGATGTTGCTTTTCTCTGTACAGTAGACGCGCGTTAGTGTGAACTCCAAAAAAATTTCAACTATGTCAAATTTATTTATTTTGCCGACATTAGCTTTCAGTGTATAAATGAAAATGTTGCCTTTCGATTTCGTTGATTGGCAACATAAATGCATCCAAGACAACAACCGGCAGCAAAGTTGTAACTTTTAAACAATGAATAATTTTTAAAATACCAGCTCAGCGTACTGCTGCGAGAGTGAGCATGGTTAAGTGCGAAGGTGTATGAATGTGTGTGTGTGTGACACAAGGCCATAGAAAGGGAAAGGCCACCTCAGCACTTCACAGCGGGCGCTGTTGAACAAAAAAGTTTGCACAAAAAGGTATCAACAAGAAAATAAAAACGAGGCAGTAAAAAAGGTAGTTAAATGAAATTCTTCTCCTTTCGTTGGTCGTCAATATAAAAATAAAAATCCCGTTTTATGGCGTTTGGCGTAGTAGTCGTTTTTCGTTGAGATTGTTGTAGTTTTTGTTGCTGTTGTCGGTTGTTATTGTTGCAATTGTTGTAGTTACTGCGCTTGTTACTTGTATTGCCGTTTTGGGCCGAAAGTTGAGGAGTCCATTGGCCCAAACAAGCCTTTTTTTTTACAGATTTTCCCCTTCAGTTTTGGGTATTCTTTTTTTATTGTTGTTGTTGGGATTGTTGTTGGTGTTGGGATTGTTGTTGTTGTTGTTGTTGTTGTTGGTGTTGTTGGTGTTGTTGTTGTTGTTGTTGTTGTTGTTGTTGTTGTTGCCGCTGTTGTTTACTTTTGTTTGTTATTTAGTTTTTATTTAATTTTCTATTCAAATGTGGCTGTTGATGATAATTATGTTACTATTATTATTATCTAGTTTCTATATTGATTTTTCTTTTCTTTCATTTCTATTGCAATAGTTTAAATACGCCCTTGCTCCCTCCTGCCTGGCGGATGGTCTGATGATAGAAATTTGGGCCGAACCGTTTGAAATTGATTCGTGCCAGACTGATCATTTATTAAAAATGACTACGCACCGAAATATGTAACGGCGGAGGAATGAACTTCACAAACGCATCACAAGATTTCCTAAAAATATTGTGCATCCGAGCTCATAAATTGGTATAAATTGATTGATTGATTGAACACTCATCATTGATCATAAGTTGTCGATTTTTTCTTTTTTTTTTTGCCGTGAGTCTATGAAACGATAATGAAAATCTTGTTGGTTAAAGAAAGCAATGAAAATGTAGATAAAAGAATATTTTTTAATAAAAACTTTCGTTGTTCCAATAAAGGCGTCATTCCTTCGATTTCTTACTTTAATTTTTTATCAATTTGCATTAAAAATGATTTTCAATTTTCAAAGCAATTTCTATTTCTATAAATAATATAATATTTCTATTTAATTAATCAACAACATAATGCCAAAATTCGAGAAATGAAATTATTTCGTCCTAAGGCTTTTGTAAAATATTCCATAAAAAAAAAAACAGGAACAAACTCAAAAAAATTAATAAAAATTAAAAATGCTTTTAATTCAACAGGTTTAAAAAAAAAATATATAAAATTGACAAATTTGTAATTTTTTTAATTTTTTTGGTCTTTTTGTCCGTTTCCTTTCGATATCTTTTCCCCCGGGCGTGTGTGCCTGTGTGTGTGTGTGTGCGAGTTCAACTACTTCAAAGAAAGTAAAAACACTTAATAGAAAAACTGTTTTTCTTATCGCAGACCAAACAGAGCAAATGGTACCGACGCCGGCGCGCCGTTGACTCCGCTTCAACCAAGTTGACAAGTTTTGAGTTTGTCAAGTTCGTTCGTTCGTTCGTTCGTTCGTTCGCTTGGCGTAGGTTACGGAGTGGCTTCAACTGGTAATTGTCAACACTTCAACAACAACAACAACCTGAACCTGCTCTAGATATTTTGCCAATTTTTTTTTGCTTTCATGCCTGTACGATACGATACGTTCACGACAGCGGTCGTCGCACGCGCCAGAGAAAGGCTTCATTTGGCCACTACATCGGTTATGTGACATTTGTTGTTGTTGTTGTTGCTACCATTGTGGTTATACTTGTTCAAATAAGTGTAAAAAATTTATGTTTTCTTTCGAAAATGGTTTTCTTTCAGATTGTGACATTTTGTTTCGCGTTTCGAGTTATCCTGCAAAATATTTATAAAATGATAAAAAATTGTTTTTACCCGATAATAATTCATTATAATTTCCGCTAAATCACATAAACAATCATCTTACGTCGTTGTTGTTGTTGTTCAGTTTGAATTTAGATATTTAATAAATTTTAAATCATTTATTCTTCAAATCATTTAGTCTTTAAATTATTCGTAAAAGATTAAAAGAAAAATTTGTATGACGGTACCGGGAAAGTGTCACCGTAATTGGCAAAATTGTTAGCCGGAAATAATCGTTTTCTTAATTTTTTAAGGACTCCGAGTATTCGCGGAGAAAGCAAGCCTTATTTGAGTAGAAAACTTCAAGGAAAACTTGCCAAATATTTGAGAAATTTTATTTTTACTATGAGAATTTGGTAAAAAATGTTTGGAAAGAAAGAAGAAATCGAATAAGAGAAAAAATCTAATTCACGAACTTTAGAAATTCTCCACAAAAAAGCTTGTCTCCTTCTAGGTTCCTGTCTGAACTAAACACTGAACACTGACTCGTCTCTTCTTGATTGAAAAACCTTGACTCGCCGCAGAATCTTGTCTCGACTATAAAATTCCGGACTTGTCTCGACTAAAAAATACTAAGTCGTCTCAGCCGGATCTGACTCCGGGCTCGTTTTAGGATCTCGTCTTGACTTAAATGTTTCGACTTGTCTCGACTAAAAAATACTAAGTCGTCTTAGCCGGATCTGAACCCCGGCTCGTTTTAGGATCTCGTCTCGACTTAGAAGCTATCGAAAATCCTAACTCATGATCTCGTTATGAATGAAAAATCCTGTTTCCTGCTCGATTCTTGCGTCTAAATTGTTGAGACAATATCGAGATTAGAACGTGCGTCTCCTGCTTACTTTACTCTACTCGTACTTAAAAGATTTTCTTCTCATTTCTCACTCTTTCTAACAAGAAAAGGACTGGAGAGAACACTATACTTACACTCATCGCAATAAATTGAAGGTATTAAGCTTATTTTCATCATTCTTTTTGCGTGTCTATGACAGGTTTTTGTATGCATCGACAACTTCGTCTTGACGATTTTCCCAAAACACGAAAACAACTTTTGTTCAAGCGTAAAATACACTCCACTCAATTCAAAGATAAACAAACTGAAGTGAGAAGCGATAGAGATAGAGTGAATGCCAAAGATAGGGGGAGAGAGAGAGAGAGAGGACGATGAGGTAAAGTCATTCAAACAGTTAACAGAAAAGGAAATTGAAGTTCACTGTATCTAAACAAGTTGTCAGATAAAGTGTATCCTTGTTGTCGAATCCGCCGACAATCCTTATCCTTTGACAACTTCAAACATTCTTTAAATATAAAAGTGCGTTGTTGAATTTATTTCGTAGAAGTCATTTTCAATACTCTTGAGAGAAATTCTCTCTCACAGCGCTATTGGCTTTATTTTATTTTCTTATTTCTATTTTTAGAGTAAAATAGTTCGGAAAAAAAAGGAAACTTGTCTCAATTTCATCGATTCAAGCAATGGATTCACTTCACTGCTCAAAACAACTCAATTCGGTTCCTTAACTCAGTTCCATTTAATTCAATTCGATTCTATACGACTCCATACGATTCGATTCTGTACGGATTCAATTCACTCAAATTCAATTCAATTTAATTTAATCGAATTTTTGATGAAAGGAGAAGCTTTGACGCAAAACCTTTTTATTATTTGTTTACTTTCTTTTTCTTAGCTTGGCTTTTCACAAAAATAAAAACTTGTTTTCTTTAACTTTAAACTTTTTCGAGATATCGGCGTTTAAGTGTAATGTTGCCATATGCAGTACCCGGGTACTCTTTTGTCTTCAGATGACTTCAAAAAGTCATCGCCGGAAATTGATTTTTATATTTATTTTATCAACTGTTGTGATATAATGCAATATAGAAATAAAATTTTATATCGTAGGCATTCGAGATCCAAGATACGGCCAAAGAAGATACTTACCGACTTACCGACTTACCGAAATTATTTAAAACACAAAGCGTAATTTGGAATTCTATTAAGCTCAAAGGAATCATAGTCGAAGTAAATAGATTAAAATGTAAATTTCTCCACATTTTGATAAAAAAAAGACTAGAAAAAACACTCTCACAGCTTTATAATTTTAATTGAATTTTTATTTCTCCGTTATCTGTTATGGATTTAATTCTAAATTGGCTATTTTTTTGTTGGTTTTTTGTCTTCACATCGTTTGTCTGTCATCGTTAACTCTGCGATCAAAGATCTTTGAACATCTTTCACAGATATTTTTTTCCATAATCTTCAATAGTTCTGTTTGATGCTTGTTACAATTTGTTTTTTTGGTTTTTTTATTAGGCTTACAATTAACAAAGAGAATGATGGATGTCTGATGAATGGGTTCGTTTTTTTCTGGTGTTTTTTTTTTGACTATTCTTTAGCAATTTTTAATGGTGACATTATATTTCCCTTTTTTTGTTAGTTAAATTTATTAGTTATACTTGTACGTATATTATTTTTTAAAATTTTTGGTTCATTATAATTATTTATTAAATTTATTATTATATTATTATATTTTTAAATTTAAATATTTTAATTTATCAACCATTTTATTATACCTTTTATTGTTTATTATAATTTTTTTTTCAAATTAAATTTAATATGTGTTATTATTTTTATTATATTATTTTATTTTCTTTATTATTCTTCTTCAACTAAACGATGTTACAATTTCAGAAAAATTGCATATACCAGCTTGAGAACTATGGGCGCCTTCAGTATGTTTATATTACGTCGAATTTTTAGTTTTAAAAAAGCTCTTTATACTTTCATATTCATCCTTTCATTTGTTTAGCTCAGAAATTAAAAAAAAAGGCTGTTAGCTTTTCTTACTCTAACGATAAGGACTTTATCAATGTTTATCAATGAAGTCTTTTAAAGTTTTGGAACGAATTTTAAAGTCTCTTTTCTTCTTTAAAGCTGAGATTTGTAGCTCTAAACCGCTCTAAATAACCGCTCTAAAATGATAAAGATTTCTTAAAAATGTTGAAGTTATACGCTTAAATGAAGAAGAATTATACGCTTAATTTTAGAAGAATAAATCTCGAAAATCTTGGTAAAAGAGTGGTCTCATGGCCCCGCCATGGTCAAGGTCTCTTCGCTTTAAATTAAATAGAAGTCGTTAAAATTGCGAAAAATTATGTCAAGCTTTAGGTAATTTTACTTTTAAACGCTGATAAATTGGGCCATTTTTTTTAGGAATATTCAGGATTTAATAAGAATTAATAATTAAAATCAAAAGTAAAAAAAAAAAACTATCGAAATATATTTAGGAGATGAAAAGTTATGATAGCCAGGAGCAATGATAGAAGGTAATGATGATGCTGATGATGATTTCCAGCGGATCTTTTTATGGTCTTCATGTAAGAACGATAAAGTTTGCTCGAACGCTTTTATATGAAATTTTTATGAAATTATAACACTGTATATTCTTAATATATGTATGTATTATTATTATTATAATTATAATAACTTTTTTTTTGTTGTTGCTGCTGTTTACTCTAGCGTTTATGTATATAAACATTAACCACTACAATAAGATTTTTTTACAATACAATAGTTTTTTTTACACTGACTCAATCTTTTCTTGTTGTATGCATTTTGTGTTTTTATGCAGTTTTTCTTAATTTATTTTGTTTGTATCGCATTTTTTTTTACAATATTAGCTTTTTATTTTTCTCTGTTAAATTTAGTAAATAATTCAAACATACCTACACCTCTTCTGTATAGTGCATATTTATAATTTATAGTTTCTATTACTCTCCTTTTTTGTAAATATCAAATTCTTTTTTTCGTCGCTTTCCTTTTAAATTTATAATTTCTTTTTCTTCCCACAATTAGTTAACATGACGACCAGTTGTTGTTGTTGTTGTTGTTGTTGTTGTTGTTTTCTTAGTAATTCTTTAAAGTAAATTATTTTCAAAGTTAGTTTTTTTTTAACAGTTAGTAATGTTGTTGTTTGCTGGCCCTTAACTTTTGCCCTAAATTGCAAAAGTCTTTTCTGTTGTGTGTTTGTTCTCTTATTAGACTTCCCGTCGCTTTCCTTGAATATCGAAACAATAAATACTTAAATACAATAAATATATAAATACGAGTAAATAAAGAAATTTCTTTTCTCTCAAAAACATTTATTTTTCCTATTTATTATTTCAAATAATTTGTTATATTCCTATGAAATACTTTACAAAAGCAGGACAAGTATACAATCGATAATTATATTCTCGATAGTTTTGCATAAAAGTTGTTTAGCACTTTTTTTCTAATTTTAAAAAGTTGAAAACTTTCCATTTTTTTCATAAATTTTTCATTCATGAAGTGTTTCTTTCATGAAATGTTTTGAGATTTGTGTCAAAATTTGTCAATTTTTGTCAATTTTTTTGGCCTTAAATTTAAATAAATTAATTGTAGTATTTACAATATTTTTTTTGTAGTTGTTGTTGTTGTTGTTGTTGTTTTTGTTGTTTGGAGGGTTTCTTGCAATTTAAGTGAAGCTTTGAAAATGAAGCAATAACTGAAAAAAATTATTAAAAATTTAAAATATATTTAAAATATATTAAACATTTTTACTAAATTTCAATATTAATTTTTTTTCATATTACTTTCAAAAAGGCAACACTTTAAATTAAATTTAAAATTTTTTTTAAACCTAAAAAAATTGAAGCCAAAAAAAATTACATATTTTCAAGTTTTTTTTAACAATTTTTTAACAATTATTAATATTTATAGTACTTAAAAAAATGAATATTTCTAATTTTTTAGTTCTAAAAATGGAAGGAATGATTTTCTTTTAGCGCGTATGAATGTAAGTTTATGCCAAACATTAAAAAAAATTATGTGTTTTTTTTTTGTTTTCTAAATTCTGTAGTTTTCGATATTTTATATCCCTAAAAACTGGTCTAATTTGAACGCACTGAAGCTACTTTTAACAACAGCGTTCTTGTTTTATTTTATTTTCTTAAATCTCGTATGCCCCTTTTTTTACGCTTATTTATTATTGGAGAGTTTCTTAATTTAGTGTCCCTTTCTGTCTTCTGCTTTGTTTTCTTCCCCTGCATTTTTCATCATCTTTATTTTCTACAATATTTTCAATTGCGGTATAAAATCTTTTATAAAACTATAAATTACTTAAAAGGAAATTTTAAAAAAAAGCTCCTCTTAACGTCTTATAATATCTAATTATTCGTAACTACTATTAACACTTTTTCACAATTGGTTCGATGAAAGCTGTTGCCTTCTTTCAGGCAAGCCTGAAAAGTAGGAGACAGATAGAGAAAGAGGGAGAGAAAGAGAGAGAGAGATAGAGATAGAGAGGGGCGATTTATTGTAAATTCAAAAGTAATAGAGCAGCAGTTAATCTCCAAACTTTTACTTTTGAGTAAACTTTTACTTTTTAAGTAAACTTATTTGTTGTAATAAGTAATCGGTAATCGGTATTAAAAGTAGTTAGTTTAGTTAAGTCTAGTTTTAGGTTTCACTAGCATAGATTTTGGTTAATAAGCATAGTTCAAGATAAGTTAGAATTACTAAAGTTTAGTTAGATTTTCTCTTTTACAGTACATTTAAATTACATACAGCATACAGCTTTAAATGCTCGCTCTACAGCTCAGCGGAGTTAGCAACCATCACCGTCAGCTGCATCAGCATGGACATCAACACTTGCAACAACACCGCTTGCAGCAACCAACACGCGTTAAGCTGGCACGCAAACCACTTGCTCGGTCGGCTTCCGCTTGAGCCGAAAACGGGGAAATGTATTTCTTCGGGCTCACTCAGCTCTTCTTCAGCATCATCGATGGTATTCGACATGGTGCGGTAACGCATTGTGAAATTGACCTTGAAGACGGCTTCCGCTACGCCACCGGGCGAGGAAACAATGAAATAAAATGTACGCGGCACTCTTTCATGCATACTGACGTAAGTAAGACGCGCCTCTTTACAGAACGGCGTAGGCAGATCCTAAAATGAGAGGAGGAAAATCGAGCAAAATTATTAATTTATTGAATAAATTGATAAAAACTAAAACATAAAACTGAAAATAATTGGTTTTTCCGGAAAGTTGGGCACATAAAATTGAGCAATCGCCACAACGCAAAAATGTGGCCAATAAGACAATTCCTTTTTTTTTTTAAGGGCGGAATTTTTGAGGTTAGACCTTCGTTTGCATGCGAGTTTTTCCAAATTCTTAAACCTCTTTTAGGGCTTAAAACGACGAGCTGTGAGAAGAAGCAAACCACCCAAAAAACCACCATTTATTTATTTGACATAGTTCACGTTTTTACCGTAACGCCGTAGGCCAGCACCGTGCTGCCGTATTGATTTCCAGGCGTAAAGACGCGATCACCGTGTAACCAGCGCGCTGCATGCGCGGGCGGATTGGCACAAAATTCGACACTTAAGTGCAGAGGAGAGCCCGGATAGGCAACGGGTGTAGCATTACGGGCCAAAACAGTCGGTGCGCCTGCAATAAAGACAAAGAAAAAAAAAGTAAATTCATTTAGTAATTATAAAAATTCGAAATTAAATTTTTTCAAAAATAATTTCCTGATTTTTTAAAGACAATTTTAAAGATTTCGATTTATATTCGAAAGTAGGTACATGAAATTTTTTTTAAAGTCTTCAAAGAATTGCAACTTCTAATAGTTTATGAAGGTTTTAGAACTAATTTCGATATCTCTAGGGCAGGTTTGGTTCGGAGATAAACCGGTTTCGGAATGGCCGGAAAACCTAACCTAAATCAAGAGACATTCTGATCGTTCAGCAACCATTTCATGGTTTGCCTAAAAGTATGTACCTAAATCTTTTTGAAGTCACTTCAAATGAGAACAAACAAATCCTTTTTGACAAACAAACAACAAACAAGCTTCACAATACGAATTTGTTAACCCTCTGAAAGGCTTTCCGTTTATAAAAGCCATTGAGGTTGATCCAAAAAACACTTCAGTTGCGAATAATATTGCCCGTAACTCTTCATTTTTGTTCATCTTTCCATTACGAAAAGTATACTAAAAGTATGCAACCAATTGGCAGCACTTTCCTGCGGCTACGACGGTGCCACATCATCATCATCATCACAATCCTCACATGCTTCGTTAAGTACTTGTGCTAAACGAGATCGAATGTGATGCGGAAGTACTTCTAATGTGAGGGGGTGTTGGGGGGGGGGGGGGGGTATGGGGGGATGAACGCAAAAGAAAATCATGCCGGCGAAGGTGAGCTGAAGAATAAATTAATTTAGCTACGAGTACAACAACATTTTGTAGAGTAGATGTTAGTGCACTTATGTCTGGCTGCCCGTCCTTCTCCCACCCACCACTACATTCCTCCCTTTCTCCCTGTGTCTGCACTTAATCTACGCCCTTTTTCCACTACCAACGCCTCGCCCCGCGTTAAATTTTTCTCAACCATGCTCATGTGTTTAATTATTTATTCATCCGCACCTGACGCTTCCTTCGGCGCGGTATGAACCATTTTGCAAAGCAATCTAATTGAATTGTCAGCAACATGGCTGCCAAGATGGCTGTCAAAAATGCTTGAAATGGTTGTGATTTGTGTGTGCTTCTTTCTTTTTTTTTTTTGGGATTATTTTGAAAATTTCCATTGGCGTTTTGTATAATGAAATTTGAACACTTCTCTGCACTTAAGTTATTTGCTGTCAGAAAGTATCAGCGGGCGAGTATTGTTGTCATCTCTTTCTAACTTTTTATGTTTAAAAGGGAGGGAGTTTGTGGGTTTGTGGATTGGCTGCAATGTGTTTCGACCGAATTGTGGGTTGTTAGCTCGGTTAATCCGTAGTTGGTTACTTATAATGGTCGGTTAGTCACTGAAATGACCGTATGATTTTTCAGTTAATAAAATCATTGTTTGCTTTATAACTTTAGTGATTGCTTGAAAATAGCGGTTTGTTAGAAAATAGTCGTTTGCTCGAAATGATTGATTGATTGCTTAAAAATTGTCGTTTTTGCCTTCAAATGTTGGCCTTCTGAGTTTGAAATTTAGGACCATTTTAATGGTCGATCAATTGATTGTGTTATTCAGCAGCTTCTCTCCTACTTGTTTCTTCTTCTTAGTTCTTCTAGAAAATTTGTCTGCAAACTATCAACTAAATTTGTGTTCATTGTTGAAGACATGAAGACACATTTTTTTGCCAGTCTTTAGTGTAATGATTTTTTGGTTTTTTTGTGTTGTCGAGAGATGAAGAACGGGTTAAGAAAAGGTCCAATGTAATTTGGGTTTTGCTTTAAAATTTTGCTAGATTTGAAAACATTTTAATATGAATTTTGCTTTTCTAGTGCTGTTAATTTAATAGCGTTTCTTCGCGTTTGTGCAAACAAAATAGAGTATCTACTTGAGTTTCAATGAATTCCTCTGAGAGTAAATCATGTGTAAAATTTGTTACGGAGAATGAAGAACGAGCGTTTGGATGGATGAATGGATGGACTGAAAACAGATAAGGTTTTTGTGTCTATGAAATTGTTTGCGCCAACTCGGAGAAGAGGCAGCAGCGGCATCCACAGCGCTTGCCAGGCATGTAATTTCTTCTACTTGACAAGTAAGTAATTGGATTTTGTAAGCAATTATCACGGGAGACTGACAATACAACAACAACAACAACAACATGCTACGTAGAGTTATAGTTTAGGTTTTAGTTGTTAAAATAATCAAGCAGTTACTCTTCGTTCAAAAGAGTTTTTTTTGCTTTACATTAACCTCGAGCTGCGGAAATAAACAAAATTGGTAAAAAATAAAAGTAAAAAAATTTATAATTTTATGATTCGCGTAAGTTTATGGTGTAACAAAAACAACAACAACAACAAGAACCGCAAATGAGTTCTTTCTGCTGCTCGTATGTTTTCTTCAGTTAAACAATTCAGTTTCAGTAAAAACTAGACCAACTTTGACCAAGTTTTTAGGGCCCAAACGCTAACGCTAACAACAATGTTCAAAAATAATGGCAGCAATAACAATTGTACCGCAATCAGCTGTAAGTAACCCACAAGCGATGCTAAAACAATGTACTTTAACAATAATAACAATAATAATAATAATAATACAATAATAATAATAGTATTCATAATAGAAGAAAGTACATAATTGAATTTTGCCTGCCATTTTGTGCAATTATTTACGATATTTCTTGCTACAATTATTACAGTTATATTCGGCAATAGCAGGAATACACTGAGAAAAACAAGAAAACAAGCTGCAGTTTTTATTGCTCGCAAAGGAGTAGGTCCGTCGTCGACGACGAATATTTCGTTTAAAAGTGAAAATTTATTAGATATTTTGTCCTTGTTTCGTATTTGTTTTAATTGTTGTTATTTTTAATTTTTGTTGTTTTTGCTCTCGCAGTCTCTTAATGTTTTCTGTGGACGTTATAGCTTTAGCTGGCGCTGTTATTTTCATAGTTCTGTGCGTAGCTTCGACTATTTTCGTGGTTGTTGTTGTTGTTGTTGTTGTTGTTGTTATCTCCTTAGTTATTTTTTGTTATTGTCGAAAGTAAGTGGCGAGCAAGTTAAAAGAAATTGCATACAATACTTTAGTGACAAATTAAATTTTCTTGCTCGGTTTTTGTTCTGGTGGCATTATTTTCTGTTTCTGGTGTTGTTGTTGTTGTTGTTGTTGTTGTTGTTGTTGTTGTTGTTGTATTCCACCTGCAGAAATATATTACTTTTTAATCATAATTGTTTTCTCAAATTCTGTTGCGAACACTTTTTCTCTAGTTGATGTCTTTAAAAAAACATAAATAAATTAAGCATTCATCATCGTCATTATAAACTGTCCATATACAAAATATCGATGACTGAAATTTTCTATTTTGTCTTCGAAGACATTAGGACAGACAGGACAGGTTAGAGAACTGATGAGCTTTGTGATTGAGCACTACAGCTTTTGTTGTAGAAAAACGCGAGTTTTTTTCTCACGAAAGACTACCTTTTCAACTTTTAAAGCTGAAGAAATTAGCTCTATAGTTGAAAATTTCAGCTTTTGTTATAAGAAAGGTCAACTTTTAGATTGGCCCGAAGAGGTTTTCGTCTTTAACAGTAGAGAAATTCAACTCAGTAATTGAAAATTTCCACTTTCATAGTATAAAAACTCAATTTGTGATTCGAAAAAATATATTTTCAACTTCTAGGATTGAAAATTTAGCTCTATAGTTTAAAATTTCAACTTTTGTAATAAGAATGGTTAACTTTTAAGTTGGTTCAGTTTTTTTTTTGTCTTTAAAAGTTTAAAAATTCAACTCAATAGTTAAAAATTTCAACTTTTATAGTATAAAAACTCTAGAAACTTGAAAATTTAGCTCTGTAATTTAATATATCGTATTAAAAAATAATAATTTTCGTGGTAAAAAAGGTCAATTTATAAGTTGGCCCTTTAAAGATTTCGTCTATAAAGGTTGAGAAATTCCACTCAGTAATTGAAAATTTCCACTTTCGTAGTATAAAAACTAAATTTCTGACCCGACAAAATATTTTTTTAACTTCTAGGGTTGAAAAGTTAAAATTTTAACGTTTGTAATAAGAATGGTGAACTTCTAAGTTGGCCCAATTTTTTTTCATCCTTAAAAGTTGAAAAATTTAATTCACTAATTGAAAATTTCAGCTTTCACAGTATTCATAAAAACAAAATTTTTAACCAAAAAGAATATCTTTTCAACTTTTAATGTTGAAAAATTCAGATCTATACTATAAAATTTCAAAATCGAAGTAAGAAAAGTCGATTTCCAGTTTTTTGGAATCAATATTTTTGTTGATATCGCTAATAAAATGATCATAATCCTTCGAAAGCTCAATGCATGCATTTATTTATATTCGTTACTGATTCATAACCGATTTGTCATGAGCGTATTTGGGAGGTGTGGCCTGCTTTGGTGGGCTGACTTTATTACTCTTTCTCGCTGCGTGGCCTCTCAACGAAATATAATGATAACTGCTTCTTTCGATTTGCTAAAAAATTATACTGAAATTTTTTGTGAGATTTAAAGACTGTTTTAGCACTGAATTTTTTTACAACTTTTTTATACTTATTCACAAGCTCTGTATGCGCTCGTATATCATTTTTAAGTGTCTGCAACATTTGCGTTTTATTGCAATTTCTTTTCTTTTTTATGGACCGGCGAAAGGGTTAACAGCTGTTGTGAGAAGATTGAAGTTTGTTAAAGTGTTAGTAGAGCTAGTAAAAGCGAATACCTTGCAAGAAAGCGAATAAGCTGGAAAGAGAGTAAGCGGATTATGAGTCTTTTTTGAAAAACATAATAAAAAATTTTTAGCTTTCAAAAAATATAGGTCAGCACTATCACCATCCATCAAATTGATAACGTTTTTGAAGCTCCATAAAAAAGAAAAGAATTTGCCACAAATTTAATCTCAAAATAAAATTTTCTGATTTATTTACAAGAAACAATAACGTCGCTTGCTCCAAAAACGGTTACTCAGCTGTAATCACAAAGTAATCGCTTCCAGTTTCTTTTGCAGTTTCTGCGTTTCTTTGTAACTTTTCCTTTCACTTCGCTCTAGTTTATCGCACTGATCCTCGTAGATTTAATGTCAAAGCTTGACAACGCCGTAGAACTATGCATTATGATGACAAAAGTTCATTAAGTTCATTCATGTCAAACTTTGGTAGCTTTTGTGAAGGTATTTCTTCAGCTTTCTTCACTTTTTTTTCTGGTCTTAGTTTTTTAAGACGACTTTTCGTGGTTTCGTGTTTTTTTTTTTGGTTTAAGGATAGTTTTTTTTTTGCTCTCGTCAATATCGGGGCACCATAACCGCCATCTGTTTGACGACAGGTCTCAGTTTATAATACTTTTTAAAATGTTACTGAAACTTTGTAACTTGGAAACTTAGAACTTGACAGCATAATTAATAGCAGCACCATTAACACTCTCACGATGAACATCATCAAGATTGACTGACAATAACTTTAAGTTGCTAAACTTTAAACAATTTAATTATGTAAAGAATTTAAAAAAGACCTACAACAACAACGACAACAATCAGAGGATTTCTCTCATAACGAATATTTTATAATTAATGTTTATGTCATGAAGAAAAATTAAACTAAATATTTTAAATATATCTAAATTAAACTAATTAATGATTTCAAAGATTAAAATCCTAATAAAATTTTTAAAAATCTTTTATAATCTTAAACTTTGAATCTTTAAGAAAAATTATTATTTTAAAAGTAAATTAAAAAACATTTTTTTTTATTATTAAAGTTTATTTTTAATTTATTTTATTTAGTTTTTTTTTTTAATTATATTTAATATTATATATATTAATTATATTATATTAATATTATATATTATATATTATATTATATATTAATTATATTTAATTATATTTAATATTTAATATTTTAATTATATTAAATTTTTTTAAGTATAAAATAAAGGGCACTTAAATATGTGGCAATAAGAACTAAAGGTCTTGGGGCTACTAAAATTAATAATTAAAATTGAAGCAATTAAAAAATGTCACGATTAAATTATGGTACAATTATGAAATTAAAAATTTCTCGCCTTATGAGCTTCTCCAGGCTTTTGGCTATAAGTTTGATAGACGAAAAAAATTATAAGGTTAATATAAAGGGTTATCCATTTTTTCTTTCGAAAAGAGAAGTAAAAGAAAAGCACACTAAATATTCAAATATCGATTGAAGTTTTTTTTTCATTCTGACGATTGGATGTGGAAAACAATGTCGTTCAAATGTCCTCCAAAGGGACCTTTTGCAGGCCTCTATCCCTTTGCATTTAATTTTCTATGACTTTTTGACTTTTTGCAAATCAGAGAACAATTCGGCCATAACTTGACGTATGTCATTCTTTAAATACTCCAAAGTTGAGAAATTGTACGCATAAATATGAAAATGTTTGAGCAAAGTCTAAAAAAAAAATTTATTAATTTTCCTTGAATTCTTTTTCTTAACTCTTTTCTTTCTTTTTTTCTTAACTCATTGTTATGCTCAAAAGATCTGTACCTTTGTCATTCCTATGTGTGTGTTCAACACTGTTTTATACACTTCTACTGACAAAATGGCTTCTTCATAATATCGAATTTTATATCGTTCCGATTTCTCACTTCATACAAAACATTCTCGGCATGTTGTTGTTGTTTTCGCTTGTGTTGGTTGATAACTTCAAGGATTCATGGAGCAAACAGTACCAAAAAAAAATTGAAAATTTGCTCGAGGCGCATATAAAAAACATATAGAATATATCCACATATTTTCCATTGCTGGCAAATTAATTTTCAAGTGTGTAAATTAAATTAATTTTGAAATTAAGTTTTTAATGGATTTTTTAATGGAAATTCGTTTAAATTTTTGTATAATTAAACATTAATTACAAAATCGAAATAAAATTTAGTATTAAATATTTTTTATCAATCAAATTCAGAAAAATAATAAACTTTGAGACAGCTGAGAGCTGTAAAAAAATACTCTTAAAAACATGTTAGCTTAAAAATATTTAAACTTTCGTCCTTGGTTCTTTACGGTTGTAGCTTGATACACTGTTTTTTAAAAAAATTCGATAAATTACTTTTAGCCAGAAATGACCATTAAATTTCAAATTAAATTTCTCAAAAAAAAGGCAAAGTTTTAAAAACCTCTAAAAAGACCAGAAGAGAAAAATAGAAGAAAAAATTGGAATAAATGTTTTTTGCAAAGCTATTTTTTATTTTCCAATCACGTCAAAAGCATTTCAGTAAAAGCTTTCAAAGAAAAAGTCTATTAAAAAGTAAAAAAAAATATTGTTGTTGAAAGCGATGCCATGAAGCTTTAAAATCGCTATCATCAGCAGCACGCGGCGCGTTTTATCACTCGCGCGTTTAACAACGGCTCAGTGCCGAATATACTCAGCCTACATACATACATACATCCATGCTTCTCGCCCTACACACACACACACACACACATACATACATACATATACGCAGTACACAGAAACTCCCACGAACTTTTCACAAAGCCATACACTAACGTTCTTACTCAATAAGAACATAACACACACGCACACGTTTCTGCCATGTCATAAACTTAATGATCACCCTATATTTCATGTATTGAGGAAAACATAAATGAATCATGCCTGACCTTTCACTTTGTTATTTTAAAGGGAAAAAATAATCGAAAAGTAAATGAAAAACTATCCTTGCACCAAGATACTGAGATACTGAAAGTACATTAATATTTTTCTCACTTTCTAAAGCAACGTGATTTTGAACTGAAACGTAATGAATGCGTTTTATACGTTACGGCTGATTTAAAAGCAATCCTGCCGGCAAGTAAGAAATAGTAAATCTTTTCAACACCTTTAAAAGCCATGAGTCAACAATTTCGAAAACTTGAGAAGAAATATTCTATATAGTAACGGATGCGCTATCTTTTATGTCGGTATGTAAGGATTGAATAACTTAACCATTTATCAACCGATTGACTTGAGTAAACATGTTTGAAACGCCAATTGAGTACAATTTTATCCGTGCTATCCATGAATCCCTTCACACCGACACAATGCGCTGAAATAGTGAGGCTCGAAAAAGTGATGGAAAGATTAGTAAAGAGGGCAAATTTTGCTTTGGCCAATAAAGGCGGCCACTTGATTGTTGTGGCATTCAAAAATCGGTCCAAATAAATTGTAAAGTACAAAGTTAAATAAAAATACTTCTCACATATGGAAATTGTTTGTTTGTTTAAAAAGTTATTCACTATTCACCTACCGACATAAAACATGGCGCACCATGTACTTATGGTGAAATACATAAGTTACAGTTTTATTTAAAATCTTTGAGAGCGTTAAATACATAGTAGGAGATGCGAGACATTTTCTGAAATAGATCCTGAAATAGTGGACATGATATACTACAAGTACTGCGAGTATATATACGTTAAAACCATGAGAAAGTCATAGTCGTTGAGTTTCAAATAATTCGCAATTCCGTTCTCGAACAAAACCAAAAAATACACTAAAGATGTTACATCGCCATAACCGTTTTGTCTCCGAAACAAATTTCAGAAGGGATAGTTGACGAAAATTCGTTTCAAAATCCATAATCATCCAACCCTGTCGCAAAACTTAACGAACATCAAGAAAGTCATAAAAGATTTCTGGGATGCATTATCCTTGATTTGTAGGAAGCTCAAGTAGCATCATGGTAAGATAATATATTATAATATCTGCACAATATTTCTTCCTCTCTGTCCTTAACGCCGACATAAAAGTTTTATTTATTTTAGAAAAAAATTCTATATAAGAGTATATGCCAGTATATACTACAAAAGCAATCATAACATTAACAAACAACAACTACACTGAAAGAACATAAAAGTACAGAAAGGTATAAAAGAAAATAGAAGAACATACTCGTATATATGTACATACATACATAGAAGAAGAATAGCACCAGACAACAATGTAAGTAAAGAAATTGCAATATTCCAGAGAAACTCAATCCAAGAAACGCCTTAGAAATAACTTTAGTAACAGCAACAACATTGCGCATAGCAATAACAACAAAGTGGTGTTAATAATGAGAACTGTTGTTGCCACCCTAAATGTTGTTTATAAGAGAAGTACTTATGTATGTATGTATATGTTGCTTGCCAGAAGTGGCTGCTGGTGCCAGAAGATTGACTGTTTCTTATGAGGCTGCAGACGGTTCTTACTTTTCCTCTTCACATCCCTTCCTTTTCATCCCTTCATTTATGTATGAGTATTAGCAAATTTTTTTTATGTATTTAAACTACACACAGAAGATTTTGAAGCCAGTTCTAAAGTTTTACATAAAATTCATTTCAAAATATCGTACAACTTCTTTAACATACAATTTCTTAAGAAGTGTAGAAAGTTGTAAAGGAATAATGTAGCGGCAAACTTTGTATAAGAAGGGCGGCGGCGGCGGGGACGTTCTATATTTAATATCATAGTAATATAAAAGATTAAACATTTGTTAAGAGATTTTTCAGCGAAAGAGACGCAGAAGATAAATAATCGCTGTAATTTTTTGGAATATGATATACGTTATAGGATAAATAGAAAATGGTATACAGAATGTGTTATACGGGATATGGTATTTGGAATATGGTATATGAAATATGCTAAATGGAATAAAATAAATAGAAGACGGAATATGGTCTTTGCAATATAGATTATGGTATATGTTGTATCGGATAGGGAATATGGCATTTGGAGTATGGTATACGTAGTATAATAAATAGTATATTGTACACATAATTTGATATATGAAATATGCTAAATAGAATATTGTAAATGGAATATTGTATACGGAATATATACTATCAAATTGAGCATATGATATAATCTTCAAGAGTATATGACTTGAGGCAAAATACTGCTAATTTTACTACCGAAATTATTATTTACATAATTTAGACAGTTTTAGTCATTTTTTATTGATTATTTTGTGTTTTAATATTGGTTTAATGAACTCACTGATCGACACAAAAGTGCCAAATTCTAATAATCAAACCTTGCATGAAACTCATTCAACGTAACCTCAAAATTAATTGCCTGTCAGTAACTGTATCTCTAAAGTATGCAATAATAAATTGGTGGTTCCGTCATGTCAATGACGTCATGTTATCGAACGAGTATATCAATATACTCGTACGGATGTATGTACAAGCGTAAATCGTACTCTTAGTTTGCAATTAGCAATTTGCAAAAATTGTATGCTATTTCCTCAAATCGTCAACAGTTGAAATATTGCGCAATATTAAAGAATTGACAGCGAACATCGCAGAATAGAGCAGAGCAGAACAACAATTAAAACAGGCATGGTCGTGCGAGCGATGCGTAGCTATCGCTGAAAATGCGAGTGTAGCAACAGAATAGCAAAATGATGCGATATTAAATTATATTCACGAGTACAAGCTGCCCGTAAATCCATGGCGGCATCAGCATCAGCATCAGCCATCAGCGGAACTAGCAGCACTAAAAGTAATTAAGTTGAAATACGCACAAAGCGTTAAGCAAATTTCTCACGAAACTCATACGGTCAGGAAGAGGAAGAGCAAGAGAGAGAGTACTCGTAGAGGTTAGAAAGAAAATGATTTAAAGCCGTCAATAATGCTGGATGCATCGTGGACGGTAACGTGTTCAAACGGTAACGGCAGGGAAGAATGTTTGACCACAGAAACTAATAAAGCTGTCAGTAAGAGAGATATAGAGAGGGAGAGAGGGGAAAGAGGGGTTGGAGAAAGACCCAAGCATACGAATGTCAAATGCAGTAGGCCTGCAGGTTACGCAGACCATGCAAATGGCCCTGCACTCAATGACACTGCACGTTTCTCACAAACAAATTACTCTCCTGTTGGCCAAATGCAGTGGTCCTCAAACTATCATATAATGCCCTTTCATATAATGGAATATAGTGCCAAAATGTCTAGCTAAGTGTAATGTCAAACTTTAGCTATAATAATCTCATCTGATCTAAAAAGTTGAACCTTGCAATTTCGATTGCATCCAGACTTGTAACGATGCTCTTTTTGTGAGATAGAGTTCAGGACTTCTATCGTCCACAATTCTCGCTACAAAAAAGATTTATATATTTATAATTCTCTGGCCACAGATTAGGACTCTTGGGTTTTCCATTTAACCTTGTCAGTATAGTAATTATCTTCGTTAGATGTGAAAACTAAGAGAAGTAGCATCTTTTTGTTATGAGGTTTGAACAATCACGGATTCAGTAAAAAACTATAAATATGTCGCGTATTTTCGAGTTGTCATTGTTATAAGCACAGCAAAAGCGTTTAAGTATGATAGAAATTATAACCCGGAAGACTTGTAACTCCTTAACTTTTCTACCTCGAAGAAATCGACGAGAAGTTTCGAGAAAAACGAGATTTTTCATGATCGATTCATTTATAATCTCTTGTATTGTTTTAAAATAGAAATTTTTATACAACGTTTGTTCCTTTGTTTGGTTTATCACTATTTTTTTATTGTTTATTGTTTATAAAAAGAATAGTTTTATGGTTATTACGTTGGGCGGCAAACGAGCGTTTGGTTTGCAATTTTCAACTTAAAATAAAAATGTAAAAGTGATTTGTAATATTTCTTTTTCGCTGTTATGCACTTTGAGAACCGCTGGCTTAACGATTGACTGTGTGTATGTGTTGTTGCCTTTTATCAGGGTTTGTGTGTATCTTTTGCTATCTATGAGTGTTCATCCTACAAATTTATGATGATTCGTTTGGCTTCCGCTCTTTTTGCAAACCATTCGTTCGTTAAGCATCATTTTTCAATGTTTAAAAATATAACAAAAACCACAATTTTATTGTATAGATACGAGTAGGTTCTATGAGATTTCAAATGGCGTCGATATGACGCTTCTCACTTTTTATGAGAGAGGCAGGAAATGCGTTTTGGGCTACTATAAACTAATGTCTGCGTACGTAACATAACAAATCTTTCTTTACACTCATGCTCAAATGACAGATGAAATGAGTTAGTAAATTGCAAATATTTCGGTTTTTTTTTTTTCAGGTTCAATTTCAAATTTACCCTTAACCCAGTGTCACGCACTCACCCAAACAGTCCCACAAAGTTTTTTTTTTTATATTGAAAATCTGAATTTTATTTCAACAAACTAAGCAGCCTAAATTGAAATGAGTTGGCAACTTTGTTGCGTAATTAATATACGACATGATAAAGTTTTAATGATAGCAAGAACACAAAAAAAATTGCTGAACAAAATTAAAGAAACATTGACTTTTCGATACAGCAATTATTAAAAATTGGAGGAGGATGAAAAGGAAGAAGAAGAAGAAGAAGAGGAGTTGTTAGAGGAAAAATTTCAAAAACGAGTTCCACAATAATGATTTGATGATAGTGGTTAAGGCACGTACCTAACGCTCAAGCTAACTAATAAGCATGAGTTTTTCAGAAGGCTTTTTTCTTGCTCTCTCTCCCTCCACGCATTTGGGAACTACTGTGGTCTATTGTATTCTAAGCATCGTTTGGGAACAGCTGCTCTAATTATTACCAACGAATGCCCCAAAAGATTGCCGCACTTTACGGCAGTAAAAGAACAATTAAAAATTTTTACAGACTTTGATGTTCTTTAGAAAATGTCGTCATGATTTCGAAATTTTTGGGGTTCAACGTCGTAAAGGACAAGATACAGCTTAATTAGGAAGAAGAAGAAGAAGAAGAAGAAGAAGACGTAGAAGTAAAAGTAGAAGAAGGCGAATGATTGTAGCTTTAGGCCAATTTAGGTTTACTTCAACTCGAACTTCTTACTCTTCAATTATTTCGGAATTCTTTGATGGTTTGATGAATAATTATTGTGTTTCCTTTTTTTTGTTCTTTTCTTTTTTCCTTTCCAATATCTTTAGCTAATAATTCGAATCACTGAAGCGTAACGTTCCACCACGGTGTCGTTTCATGATGTCGTTTCATGATGTCATTTCTGCGCATCGTCTGACATGGTTACTTGTTACCTCGTCAGATAATTTGCTGACTAAAGAAGGCTTTTAATTACAGGAAGGAAAATCTGTGAATCGAACTCATTGTACAAGCCGCCCCTCCCGTTTCTCAGCATTTTTCAGAGCCTCTTCCTTCCTTCCTTTCTTCTTATCCTGTCATGTCATGTCAGCGAATCAAAAAGCTGAACAATTTTTGGTTGAATTTAAAAAAAAAAGAGTTGGCAACTTTTGATTAACATTTTTTTCGATTCTTTTCATTTTTTGCTTGCTTTTTTTCTCTTTCTTCGTTTCTTCGTTACTTTCGTTTTGCTACAACTGAAACTAGTTGGTAAACAAATAATTAAAACTGTAGTCCTGTTAATTCTGCTGGGTATTAAGATTAAAAAAAATGCGAAACCTAATCGAAAAAAGAACCCAATGAAAGGCATGGTTAATGTTAATAAAAGGCATAAAGTAGTTTTTCAAAGTCGAAGAAAGTTTTTTCGAGTTAAGCAAAAAGTTTGCTTTAGTCAAACTAAATTCATAATTTCCATTATGATGAATGTGTTTGTTTTGTTGTTGTTGTTGCTGGTGATATTGTTGTTCTTGTTGTTGTTGTTGTTGCTGTTGGAAATTCTCGTAAATTCTCGTATTTAATATTTTAAATTTAAATGTTAATTTTTACGATTAGTTACGATTTTTTTATTGCTAATAAAAATATAAGATGCACAGAGGTAGAGGACAGACAAAGGTAGAGGAAGTCAAAGGATACAATGGCAACACAATCAGTCAAGCACGCAGGCAGGCAGACAGACAGGCAGGCAGGCAGACAGATATGCAGATAAACGCAAACAAAACTTTACAGACGCCAGACAAAATTTTAATGCAAAGAAGGATAAAGCAGGATAGAGCAACGTACACGTGGGTACATTTGTATGTGAATGGACTGTGGTTCTATGTGTGTGTGTGTGTGTGTATGTGTAGGTTTTGTTTGTGTTGTATTGCAAGTTGAAAAAGTAAAATGTAAAGGGTAAAATTAAAACTGGCATCGTTTTTAAATTTAGAAGAATTTTATTTTTAAAGTGAAATATTTGTCTTTATATCGAACTTAAGATATTATATGGTATAAAAAAGGCTCAATAAAATTTCAATTTCAACTAAAATTTTTTATTGACTAATTTCTGGTAGTTATTTATTCCGGTTTGTTTGTTATTTGTTCCGGTTATGTTTATTAAATAAAGTGTAAGTTTTTTTAATAATTTTAAATGTCAACTCTTTCAGCAAAAAGTGAATTTATGCGCTAAAAAAATAAAATGTTAGCGATTTTTTTTTTATTTTTTAGAAAAAAAATTTTTTCATATTATTTATTTTTCCATTAAAAAAATCTTCGAATAATCGATGCATAAGCTTCAAAACATTTAAGTTTCTAACAATACTTTTTTGCTATACCCAAAAATTCTGGGTATATTCTCTTTACACTTTTCACTGTTTTCTTTTTCGTTCTCTTTTTTTGTTTTCCCCTCTCTTTCAGCATTTTTAAGACGCCACAACTATTCGCTCTGCGGCTTCTACTCGAAAAAGAACAAATTTATTTAAAACTTTCCGAGAGCAGGCACCGAATCGTAGTAGCTTTTATTGTAGATTTTGTTTACGAATTTTTCGAATTTTTAGCAATTATTTTCTCTAATTGTTTTCGTGTTTTTCT
The DNA here is from genome assembly GCA_949752815.1 of Conops quadrifasciatus. NCBI lineage: Eukaryota > Metazoa > Arthropoda > Insecta > Diptera > Conopidae > Conops > Conops quadrifasciatus. The sequence goes on along the minus strand of OX457077.1, from coordinate 41,151,024 downwards.
CGCATTAGAACGGTAAAAACTTTCACTCAACCGTAACGCATCAAATGTTTCCTCGCCCCAACAGCATTCAAAAAATACCAAACGGACGGTTAGAGCACGAGCTTTTACGCATCCTTCCCACACATCCGTATATTAATTTTCCCCCCTTTGTGTTGGTTATGCATTTTTCAGTATTTGTTGGATATACAGAAAATAGTTGAACGCATTTTCTAGACGGACTATTTTATTTTTCTCTTTGAAAAAGGCCTTTTTAGATCTGCTGGAAATGTGTGTTGTGTGTGTTGTTAGTTTTCTATAGAATATTCAAAAACATTCCACACATTTTGTCTATTCCTCAAAAGGAAAATACTTTTTATCATTTATACCTAAAGAATGTCATCAGCTCAGCTCTAGAGCGGGCCCATAAATCTTTTTTCGGGTGTAGGGAAATAATTTTTCCAGAAGAAATAACAAGAGTGAAAAAATTAGGAACCTTGTTTTACAAACTATTGCTGAAAAAAAAATTAATTTAAAAAAAAATTATTGAAAAAAAAAAAAAAATTAAAAATAAAATAAAATAATAAAAAATAAAATAATGAAATAATAACAAAATAAACAAAAATATAAGTATTTTGATATATGTATTATTATTATCATTATTATTATTTTTTTTTTTTAAATAATAAAATAAATAATTATGTACATACGTTTCGTATATAGTAAATAAAGTTTGTAGGTATCATAGAAGACTTTACAACATGTTTCAAAAACAGCTTTCTTTCAGTGTTTTTTGGCAATTTCAGAATATCGAAAGAGCTCAATGTTTTTGAAATGATTTTGTGGAATTTTCATTAAAATCTCATTCCACATTGTTAGCTAAATAAATATGTATGTATATCTTTATTGCCTTTACCGATTTCCCCTTCCATCCCCCACCTTTTTCTTCTTCTTCTTTTTCTTCAAGAATAATGTGGAATCATTCTGACTGTTGAAAGCAGACTTTTTTTGAAAAGGAAGGCTCTACTACGTGGCTGTGGAGCTGCTTTTCTAAAAGTTGCTTCTTAGTAGGTACCTCTTTCCACCTCTTCTCCACCTTCTTTTTACCATTCCTTTCACCCTCCTTCTCATCATCATCTTCTTTTTTATCACTTCCTTCTTCTGCACTTTTGCTTTTTTTTCTCTGGTTAATCTAATTTTAAAACAACCCGTAAAATTGGCAACACTGACACACCGTAACTTCTTATATCTTCTACTCCTGCTTCTTCTTCTTCTTCAGTTTTCATCAAGAGGCTCATTATGAAGAAATTAAATTTCACTTAACCACAGTTATTTTGTGTGAGTGTAAACGTGCGATTATGCGCGCTTTTTTTACATCCCCTCATTCTACATACAATTCAGCTTAGCTTTTTGGGTAATGAAAACTTAAGGAAAATTGAAACGTACTTCCCTCGAGCTATAACTTATTGATGGTCTCTAAGGAAAAGAAGGCCAATTTATTACTTTAATGATGAACTTAATGAAGGAAATAGAAAAAAACACAATCAGGATAGACATGATTAAGAAGATCGTCTGTCTCTAGGATTTTGAGGGGACAAAATTTATGGAATTTCCTCATGCGTTTACAAATTTTGTATGAATTTTATTGTAAAGCAATTGATTGCGGCGCATTTTGAAAGATGATTTGCATTTGTTTTCGTATAAAGTGCAACTGACTCGAAGAATATTGCCGACAGACCCTCCACGTCGCTTGGAATACGGCCCAGCAGTCACATACCGACATAAAAGATGGCGCACTCCTATGTGCATGCGATCATATTAGTTTAGCAGTTCTTTAAGTAGTTTGAATTACTATTTTTTAGAATTAAATATTAATTTAAAAAAAAAAATCCAAAAAATTGTCACATACGGACATAAAAGATGGCGCACCCTGTATTATTACCTAATAGATTACTCTAAATAATTTATCAATAAATACACTTTAGTGAGCACTTAAAAGATGACGAATCCAGAATGATCTGCTAAATCCTATTTACTCGTGTCTTTATAAGAATTTCTTAGAATTTATGACAGCGAAAATTCACCCTTTATTTATGTACCCTTTGCAAAGTGTTAAAATAAAGCTTATACGACGAAATAATAAGAGTAATAAACGGTTACATCGAGCGTAAGAAGCAAATAACCATACTGTTGCTCAAGTGGCAGCAGCGGTATAGACTAAGGGTTGTTGGGTCAATCAACACCCTTCGCTGCATGTTATTATAATGTAAAAAGTTGAGGTAATTGAACTTAAATGGCTTTTTGAAGTTTTTAACATGCTGCGAGAAAAATTATACTAATGAAGAGAAATGAGAGAAAAAAGTTAATAAAAACATAAGAACTAGAAGGCAGGAAGGAAGGAAGGAAGGTAATCACTCACAAAACTACATGAACGCAATGAGAACAAAAAACGTTAGGAAAATAAGACGAAGAAGAAGTGAAAGAAGCAGGAATTTGAAGACAGCTCAAATACAAAAAAATGAGCACGTTAGAAAAAAAAAATACAACAAATTAAGGGTGTTGTTTAACAACAAATTGCATTATCAATGGTTAACAACTACCATGGTAGGTAGACAGCACACACACACACACACACACACACACACACACACACACACACACACACACACACGCATGCCCAGTCATATTGGCCGCCTGCCAGTCGCTTCAATTTTAGAATTTTATAGTCGTATAATTTAACAGCCAGCATGAAACAACAACAAAAATGAAGCAACAAAGTCACAAAAAAAAGCTCCTGAGACACACACACACACACACACACACACACACTCTTATAGAGTGTGTCCGTTCCCGGTTGCCGATACCCGTGACCCGGCGCCGGCGGAGGGTTGATATCGTTTATGAAAAACCTTTAAGTAATCCAATCACTATCGACGACCATTGCATGCGGTAGCCTCAGGGGATGCTCTCTGCGGTGCTCCGTGAAGGGGTTGGTGATGTGAGTAATAGTGTTGTTGTAGCGAGCTTGAGTTAGGGTCAATGTATGGACTCATGGACGACTTTGTGGCGTTGATGATGGGTATTGATGAGAACTGAGGGACGATGGATGCATTTACACGCACACAAAACCAGGCCAGATGCAGACAAAGACACCAGAAGCAGCAACGACAACAACAACAACAACAACAACAGCAGCAGCGGCAACAACAACAACCGAGTACTTATACGAGTACTGCCACCAACCAGGAGGCAAGTGCTGTACTCAATTTCAGTCACTTATTCCGAATTGCTTTTGGCTGTATATGTATGTATGTATGTATGTGTTGATGTGTGGATAGCTGCATGCGTGTGTGTGTGTGTGTGTGTGTAAGACCGATAAGCTTCTATGACGTCAGTGCTTCCTTTTTGTGCCGCCAAAGGTTGAAAGTGCAGCTTGTTAGTGTTAATATAGCATAACTAACAACAACAAAAACAACAACAACAATAGCCACAACAATATCCCACAAGAAACAACAACAACAGCAACATCATCATCATCATAATCATCATTAGCAACAACATAATAACCCTTATCAACAATCTTGATGATCGTGATGGAAACGACAACGACAATATAAATTTATAAATTATTTTTTACGCTGTTTTGATTTTTTTTTTATGCCTATTAAATTGCAAAAGAGTCACTTGATGTACGACGGGCAAGACGGGCAAGTATGTATGTGTGTGTGTCCAACTATGATCACTACTTTTTCTGCTCTCCTCTCTTCGCTCTCTTCAATTTTGTTAAGAGTAAGTGGCTTTTGTTTACGTTTTGTTAACCATAAAAATTATAGTTATTTGCAAAGTCCTTCACCCTTTGTCCTCTCTCATTGTTCCTCCTTCCTTTCCACCCCTCACTCACCCTTCACCACATTTCACCACCCGTGAGCTTTGCCGTTTCCATTAATGGCATAAATTTTTTATTTAATTTCAATGGAATTTTTGCATGTGCCTATTTTTTTTTCTTGCTCTATGGTTTTTTGTGCTTTCTTTATTATATTCGCTTTGTTGGAAAATGTGTGCTTATTGTTAAATCAAGTGGCAAGGATAACTAAGGACATCGTTAGTGCTCTACTTTATAAAGAGTAAATGTTATTGCCATTGAGTATCGTTGTATGGTTATTACTTTTAGTTCAAAAACGCTTATTCAACCTTAAAAAAAAACATTAGTTAGATTAGAACACTTAAAAAATTGTTATTTAATCGAGCACAAAATTTAGACCTCTTTTGGTCATGACCTAAACTGATTTAAAGTGTGATAATAAACAGGAAGATGTTACCATGATAAAGAAAGTATAGTATCCTCATTGAAGAATCTTTCCAGACGACTCTAAAAGTTTAGTATAAACTCTGATGATGACGATGCGTAATGAAATAAGTGGCCCACATATATTGTATATACTCGTATTTAGACCACTTTGATTTCTTTATGATCCATGAAAAGTTTAGCTTGGAATCTTTGTAACTTGAAGTATTCTAACATTGATAAGTTTGTTTCTTCTAAATGGATTTCGATTATAATTTCTGCCCCTTTAAAGCCAACATTTAGAGCTCAATAGACCTTTTTAAATTATTAAAATATTTAAAAAAGTTTTGAAGTTATACGAGATCATACGAGATAAAATGAAGGAGTAACTCCTCCTTAACTAGGATCCAGAATTCTTATGATTCAAACGTCTTTTTTATTTAAAAGAAACCTACTTTTTGAATAAAATTCTTAAAATATCAGAATTCATTGCAAAATTGCAGAAATATTGAATGGAACTCATTCCGAATTCATCGGAAAACAAATTCGGCAGCAAAAAATTATCAAGAAACCTTGTGAGAGTGTGAGAAAAGAATAATATTTTTTTGAATATATTTTCAAAAAGGATGCACCACTCTCTGCATCAACTCCGCTTACATGCACTTTATCGATCTCATTAAAATGCACTAAACGAATATCGGCATCAGCATCAGCATCAGCTCAACCCTTAAAATACAACCCGATTATTCGGGCTGTCTAAGATTCTTCTCGACAAACAGTCATAGACGACACGGACTACTAGACCGTCGCTACTACTAGACTGTCGTCGTTAACGGTCGAGTCTCATAGCAAAGATAAAAAAACCAAATATTGAATTAAAATTGTTCAATAACGCTGGTCGATGCCTGAAATATTATCGTCTATTTTTGTTGCATATTTCAAAAACCATTTCTCACACTTTTTATAACATTTTCTTCACCTGTTTCATAAAATATTCGTCAGATTTTTCCGTGGGAGCATTTCTTTCTTCGTTTGAACGTTATGATATTTTATTCATGATTCATGATTTTAGCATCATCGAAATAGTAAGAATCTAAGATGATTGGAAATTCTTGGAAAATGTCATCAATCATCAAAGACGGTGGTGTCAAAGGCAAAGACAAAGACAATGAGCTCGATAAGTGGGATGATAAGACGATGATGACAAGGACACGGACAACGACGCTTGGCAGAAGTCAATAAAAATAATATTTGGCAACAGCTTGAGTAAAGACTAAAAGAAATTCGAATAAAAAAAAAGAAAAAGATGACAAAAATAGGATTTAATGGGATTTAAATAAAACAAAAATATGAAAAAAAAAAATTAAGGTACCTTAGAGGGACATATTTGTCAAAAAAAAAGTCACACTGAAAATTTTATAGTATTTTTTCTTTTTGCAAAAGTGAATTTTAAGTAATTAAATTTTTAAGGTTATTGATTTTGTACATAACCTAAAAAGGCTTTTGGCTCACAAAACCATAAAAGAAGAAGAACAAGCATGCATTACGCTATGCAGAATTTTTTTTATAAAAAATTGATTTCAAGAGTACAATTTTTAGGGGAAAAATCGTAATCAGTTCGATACGTCTCTTGAATAAATTTTAAGCATTGGAAGATTTTTTGGTTAAAGATTTCATCTTCTCGGCAGCATTTTCAAAAAAAAAAAAAACTTTCTATCTTCAGGTTAAATTTTGTTTAAAAATAGAGAAAAATTTAAATTCATTAAGCATGCAAAATTTATGATACTATACACTGAAATTTATGATAGATTCTGAAAAGTTTACAGAAATTATGTAACTTTAGGAGAAGTCTGTCTTCAAGAATTATGATACTTTCGTAAAAAAAATATACAAAAAATTATTAAAAACAAAAATTTGTATACGAAATAGCACACAAAAACACGCACACACACACACACACACCATTTTATACATACATTTAGTGTATCACATAAAATCTTATAACCATACAATATATTGTACCTCTGTGTCCTTCGCATCGTACACAATAAACCTAAGATGGATAAACCCGGCAACAACAACAACAACAACAACAACAAAAACAACAACAACAATGACTTCGACTAGACATAGTTGAAAATGAGATTTTGGCCATGACACTTGAAAACGTTTCGAATGAATGGACCTGGTAAAGTTTGTCTGACTCAGCAACCACCAAACCATGAGACAACGTCTCTCTTTAGAAGAAAAGTCGAGCTAAGGCGAAAAGTTGTGGCCGGTTGTGGCAGTGTCAGGTACAAGCCTGATATGACAATGTTATTGTACGATATAGTAAAGAAGAAATTCAGGTAAGAGAAGATGAAGAAGAAGAAAAATATATAATCAGGAAAACATTTTGAAGATTTATACAAACAAAGACAAGAACGAACGAACGAACGAGACGCATACAAACAGAAAACACTTGTTATTAACACGCTCATCTAAAAGACATTTCACACAAACAAACACGTAACTATGTGTGTATGTACATTTAAGGATACACATACATATACACTTTCATAGAAATACATACGACATATTCTGAAGAAAGATGGTTGGTTGGTTGGTTGCTGGGTTGAATCAAATTTTACCTCAAGCGGCTAAAAGTCGCTCAATGAATTTAACCCATTCATGCGTCTGTAACCCAACAATAATAGTTATAAGTGCTCGCTATTTTTATATTCTTACTCTTAAGTAACAAATTATTAAGAGTTGAGAACATATTTTCAATTTCAAGAACTGGGAGAGATAACAATTGTTTTATAAGGATGTTAGCAAATATGTCCAAGTGACCATAATGGACATTTTTTTTAGATTGATAATATAACAATAATGTTACACATATTTTTATAATAATAAAAAAGATACTATTATCCATCTATTATTTTAATTCGGTTGATCCAGGCTTCCTTCCATCTTGCCGAATGGCCGAATGAGGTTCTTAGTATTGGAATGTATTGTCGAATTTTATCTTAGCTTTTGAAAATATATAAAAAAGTCTATATTCTCAAATCCCTCGAGACAGTTTTTCTTCGCATTTTTTTGTAGTTAGAGCCGGTTTTTAGTATGATTAGTCTCTGTATGATTGTTTTTGTGGCTCTTTGAGAAGCTCTTTCAAGCTCTTTAATGTCCGAAAAATTCCAGTTTGTAACCTAATGTTTTTTCGGTAATTAATTGCTAATAGGCCTTTAAAGAGAAGTGTATACGTTTTGGGGTACACCGCTCGTTGATGGGTTAAAGCTACCAGTGGACCATAGGGACAGATAAGCAAGCAAAATGGCAGTCTGTCAGCAGATAATATACTTGATAATGTGGTATTCTCGTGTATATACGGAGAGAAATCCAGAAAATCACAGACATTTCATTCTCAAAATGATGACGATGACTAATTTTTTACCTCAAGAAAGCAGAAAAAAAAAGAAGGAAAATGTGGAAGAAGAAAATTTGCACTACCATCATTCAGTTGGTCTCGACACAAAAGCGCTTCTGATAAACATAAATGCATTATACATAAGTGTTGGATAAAGAACGGTAATAAGAAAGAGGCGAAAGGCCAACAAGAGAAGGAAAAAGAAGAAAGAAAAGATGGAGCAAAAGGGTGAGATAGAGTGAGTGCATGACTGCATGATAGATGGTTAATTTTTTGAGAAAAGCACAGAAGAAGATAAACCAACAGCAAGACTTCAAGACTTCAAAAAGGTAAGAAATATAGAGAAGCAAAAGCAGAAGCAACACAAACAACAGTAGCACTAGAAGAAGCAGCACGTACAAAAATAACAACAACAATGAGAACAACAACAAGAACAACAACAAAGATATGAAAGCTACTAAAAACTGACAATCTTTACTGCAGTTAACATTTTGTAGACTCTGACTTAAGAAGCCTTCATTCAACCCATACAAAAAGTTAGGATAGAAATTTTCAAAAGTTTTTCAACAAAATGATGCAAATAAATGCCGAAAATTTGTGTATGAAAATGGAGGTAACAAAATGGAAAAGGAGGTAACAATATTAAAAACTCTTTAAACAAATACGAACGAAATAGTTTGGTTTTCTTGATTGAATCGAAGAGAATCATGTTTGGTCTTGGAAAAATTCTTAGCTATAACCATATTTTCGTATAAATATCAGCAGTTAATGTGTTTCTTTTATATGCTTTTTAATTTTATTTGAAAAGTGTTAGCCTCCTTTTATTTTATTTGAAAATATTAAAGTTTTTTAGCGCCTAAAATCTTACTCGAAATTCTCTCATAAAATATTCTTACAATTATCGAAACTATTGTAGTTTTGTTTATGCCAAAAAAGCTATAAAAATCTCTGTTCAAATATATTGTATTATCTTTTTCTCTTTCACTTACCCTTCACGGCCACACCCACTGTTTGCAATACTTCCAGTTTCTTTTTATTCGTTGGCGACTGACCAATACACTTGTACGTTCCAGCATCCTGATAGACGACATCCTTTAGAGAAAACTGTCCGCTGGGCGTGGACAAACCATGGCCGAGACCACGTAAACGTGCCGTCACCGGATCCAAATGTGACCAACAGCCCAAAGACCCTAAAGAAAGAAGAAGAAAAAGAAAAGCATTAAAATGGGGGCGGTAAAGGTACCAAAAAATAAATTTGGTAGACACAACACAAAAGCAGTCTGTCTGGCGTTGGGGACTGCAAAGTGCGACATAATTTTGTTTCTCACGTAGAAAATGTCTAAACTCTTTGCGTCTCTTCGTACCTACAGATCGTCAGACAGACAGACAGACAGACAGATAGACAGAGCGATACAAACGAGTCTGCTGACATTCATTTAGTCACCCTCTTTCGAATGGCGAAATAATTTAATTAATTGAGCTGAAAGCATGAACATTTTAATTTCTTTAATTGATTTGGAATTTTCAGACTTGGTTCAGACAAAATGGCGCCGTGGGAAGAGGGCCTGGCTGGCAAATGGAAGCAACGAACTCGAATTCGACAGAATAAAAATGGCGAATTGAAAATTAATTTTCATGGTGCGCTTTCAGGCGCATGAGTCTGTGTGGCTGAAGGCTTTTCTGCTGTGTTTCGGCGCTGAAACGAACTGTCGGAACTGTTGTCGCTGTTGTTTGTTGTTGTTGTTGCTGTTGTTGTCTCTTTATAGTTGGCTACAATTTGAATTTATCGTTTTGCATGTTGATTGAAGCGTACCGGACAACAACAACAACAACAACAACAACAACAACAACAACTACCACAACAGCAGCAGGCAAAGCGATATAGACCAACAGAAAAGTGAGTAAATTGCACGCATAATTAATTTTCAATTGTGCTAATTAATAATGTTGCATTTTGACAGAAAAGAGAGAAAGAAAGAGAGAGAAAGAAGGAGAGGAAAAGCGTGAAAAATTAAAAGAACGACAAAAGATCTCGCTTTGAAAACATTTTCTTAGATATTCCAACACTTTTTAGCAATTGGAATGACTCTACAGACTCCTTCTGTTTTTTATTGCTGCATACTTTCGGGGATTGAGGATTGATGTGGCGTTATAGTGTCTGGCTCAGTCTCTTTTTCTCGTCTGAACAAACATAACTGTGATTTCATTGCAACTTTTGCTTACTCACCTTGTGGACACTGCAGCGTCACCGCCCCACCGAGCTGTACCTCTAGCTGTCCTTTGCTCGGATTGTGTGAAGCGGCTGCCACTGAAATGTCCTGATCGTCCGGTTCTGAAGTGACGTCTACCGAATCATCTGCAAAGTAAACATAATAAAACAAGAACATTATTTTTTTAATCATTAATTTGCACTGCCCGAGAACCTCGGTCGGTGGTAAGTTTTTAAGAGTGGCGTTCAGTAAAAGAGCATGGAGCAGAAGCTTTTGGAGTGCATTGACTCGGTCGCAGTAAACAATTTTTGATCGTCAAGTTTTTGCTTTATATTAAAAAATTAAGAAAACTCCAATTCAGCTGGACGTATTTTCCATTTATTAATGCTTTAAAATTTCTCAGTTTTAGCATCCGGAGTTTTCCCTAAAATTATGCAATAACCAGAAAATGTAGTCTTTGCTAAGCAATATTTTTAGCACAAATATGCTAACTGTCGTAGCCACGCTTTGGACAATGTACTCGCTCAATTTTTGCATCTTTAACTTCTTCTTTTTCTTATAATTTTCTTTTCTAAACTTTTATAAAAAAACGATTTAGGCATTTAGTAAGTTTGTTATCTTTGTTTAGATTTTTGCACTCATCACAACACACTCACTTATAAACGCAGTGTATGTTGTTTGTATGTAGGTATGTATGTATGTTTGTTTATGTGTATGTGTATGTGTCCATGTGTGTTTTCATAACATCTTAATAGCAGCTTAAAGGCGAGCACCTGATTTTGTTGGTGTACCCGAAAAGCTCCAAGAATAAGAGAACAAAAGAATGAATGCGTTGAGAAGGGAGCAGGGCAGGATGAAGTAAACTGTCGCAAGATGGTACCGAGGTGATAAATAACTCGGAATTTGATAATCAGATTGTTGTGAGGTATGAGTAGCATTAAAAATGAGGAAGCGTCAGGAGTTGAAGAAGCGTCAGACAGCCAGCCTTCATGGAAATGTCAGAGCGAAGGAAAATTTCGCTCAAAAAATGGGAAAACAGGATGACGGGGCTAAGAGGGAGAGAAGGAAGGAGCAATGAAAATGGGAGGAAAATTGTGTGCGTACGAATTTCACTTTAAATTAAACCACTGAATAATGTTTGGAAGGTTATGAAAAATTCTACTATAATATTTATAAGGATTAAACGAAGAATACGTGAGCCAGACAAAATGGAGCCAGACAAGGATGATGCCCAGATGAAGACATACATACATACATATAAAAGATGAAGAAAATTTAAAATAATGCAGACACTTAATATTCATTACCACACAAATGATCATGAATGGTGTATGGTGCTATCATTAGAACAAATTGACTAAAACGAATAACCATAATTTCATTTGACATTCAGGCGATACTTACAACTTAAGGAATAAATAAATAAAATTTATGAAAAGTAAAAGAAAGTGACAAAAATGTGAGCAAACTCTTTTGAATTTAAAAATTTATGACAACAAAATGAATAACAACAAAATTAACATATATTTAACAAAATTAATACCAAAATTGTCTTGATCTTTTAGAATGCTGTTTTATGATTAAAGATCTTTTAAAAATCTCTGAGAATGGTTAAAAATGGTTTCGTTTATATAAAATGCTTACTTACCTAAAAGTAGGCAACATTTTTTAAAACCTCCCGAATTTCGAATTTCCACAAAATTTCTATTGATTTCTGCACTTTCCTGAACCATTTTTATTTTCTCCTTTATATACTTTTGATGAAAGCACATTTCACCGCTTTCTGGCTAATTCTCGTTTTTGCACAGACTTTGTTCTTTTGGCGTTTACATTGCTTTTTTAGCTTGATTTTTTTCATATATTATCACCAAGACTAAAAATTTGTTGCTTGATTCATGATCTCTGCTGCGAGTTATGGTTATATTTTTCAGCCATTTTTTTTTATACACATAAGCAAAAATCAACACTGACGATTTATACCAGAATTGGCAACCCATTCTTTAAGCCTCAAAGTAAGTATGCATTTTTTGCTACCATACTAAGCACACTTTATATAGAAATTGCAAAATAATCCTGCTATTTTGAGGAAAAGATAAAAAGAGAGAGAGAGAGAGAGAGAGTGTGTTTGGAATTTTTTCTGATGAAAGAATTGAAAAAGTAGATGATAGTGTGCTTCGTCGTTGTCTTTTATTTTCTCTGGTTGTTGTCTTTGCTAAGCTTTCACTTGTTCTTGATTAAAATGTAATTTTTTTCGCGTTTTTTGGGACTATTTTCTTCACATCCTTTATATATTTATTCTTATCTAAATTCCAATTAATTTCATGTTCATTTAGTTGAGTTTAGTAATGAGTTTTCTGATGGTTTGCGTACTTAATATAAATTGTTTTTTTTGTGTCATTGCTTTTTGCACCCTGTTTTTTAATTAAAACTCAACTTTTTTAAGATTTTTTTGTGAATTATGTATATTAAAAAAATTCATTTTCTTGTACACACCGTGTTATACAACATATAGTATGCAAATGTTTTGACTCGTATCTTGTTTTTTGAGAACATAAATCGTATTAAGAAAATTCTATTAGTTCGTTCACAATTTAATCCATTATAGTCTCATATGGATTACTCTCTCTCTCTCTCTCTCTCTTTAAATTTAAAGATATTACTACTATTGAATTGATTTGCAACCATTTTGTTAGTAAAATTTGTGTGAAGAGTTTGAGCAGTTGAGAAAGTTCTCTGATCATGATGGCGCCGAGGGCCGAAGTTTATAGTGACCATCGCTTCAAATGGACAATAAAAATTCTAGAATAACGTAATGACGTAATGTCGTCAAGAGAGGACAGACTAGTGTTGACAACCAGTGGCCATAAAAAAGAGAAAGCTATAAAAGCGGCCTTAACGAAAAATAAGCCTGAAAAGTTTTCAAGAAAAACTATTAAAAACTGTGTGTAGAGAAGCGGAGAGAGCGGGAGAAAAAGAAAGAAAGAAAGAAAGAAAGAAATCAAGAAAGAGTTGGTATAATAAAATTTTATAGCTGCGAATTAAGTCGCCAGCAATTCTTGCGACTTCTATGAAGCTCTTTTAAGACGGCGAATAAACTAAGAACGGCTTCGTTTAAGGAACGCACGCTAGACTAATGCAAAAGGTACGAAAAATTTAAGGTCAGCAGAATAGTTACTATGGATGGCAAGTTAGAGAAATCCTCAAACTCTCAAGAGATTCCTACTTGACCCTTTGACCGCCCCTATGATATAAAGCAATAATCGAATTTTATAACTTCGTGTTTTATTCGGAAAAAAAGGAAATTTTCTCTAAACAAATTTTTACTACCCTTTGCATACTATTTTCCAAAGTCCTTACTTTTTCTCCTCTCAATTCTCTAAAGCAATTACGAATTTCGAAAATCTGCAATTTTCTTTGTTGTCATAAAAGGGCGGGGAGGCGCGTATAAAGGTTCGGAAACATACATACATGCATACCTACTATCAAATATCTTAGCAGATGTTACATTGTTTATTAAGAATTTTGATGATTCTAACAAATAACATGAACATTTACGCGTACGGATAACAAAAGATTGAAGTGTTAAAAATAACTGAAAGAACTTTTACGAAAAAGGAATAACGATGCAGTGCCCAAAAAAAGAAAAAAGGAAAAAAATAATGTAATAACACACGTAACGAACCTATTGAAAGGTTTTTCCGAACAAGTACCAATTCAACAATCATAATAACAACAACAACAACATCGTAGAGTTAACAAAAATATTCACCCTAAAAAGGAAAATAAAGGAAAAAGTGAAAAATGGTATGAAAAATTGAGATAGACAGTACCAAAAAAAAAAAAAAAAATAAAACCGAGAACATTCTGCAATAATGGCAAAATATATTGCTGTCATAAACGGATATGATACGAAAGAATAAAAGAATAAATTTTTGGTTTAACAGATTTTTCAAAAATTATTTTCGGTTCTATGTTTATATAGTATATATCGTACATATCGTACACACACGTTATGAAAAAGTGTATAGTTGTTATACGATATGAATACAGCGCTTGTTGTAGTATTATGGAAGTGCTTGAATACGATAGAGTTTGAAGGACTAGAATAAGGATGAGTCTGAGTGTATGTTGCGTGTTGGAGTTATGTATGTTTTTTTTTTCTATTTGTATATACATATCACGATGGGGACGCTTTTCAGATACTTCCCATTCCCATCAATTGAAGCGTACATTTTGAAAGAGCACTAAATCGATTTCTTGAAAAAGTCTAGTTAATAATAAGAAATATTCTATACTGATGCGAGTATTTTTATGCAATACTAATTCAATTTCATATACTTACTAATTCAATACATACTAATTTAATTTACAGAATTTTTTAAATTAATTTTTTTAAATTTTTTTAACGTCCTTAAAAATTGCTATGATTTTCTCGTAAAAAAAAAATCTGCTTTTCCGAAAAATCTCATTGCTTTTTAAGTGCAAACTTAAAAATATTTTGATTTAACTTAGTACTTTGATGTATTTAGACCACTTTCAAAAGAAACGGCTCAATTATTCTCTGGAAATGGAAAATTTTATGGAAAATTCAATGCTGTTTTTAACTTTCTCTACTTTCTGAACATAAAATTCTTCAATATTTTAAGTACGTGAAGGTAGCTATAATTTTTTTTGGTTTTTGTTTTGAGGATCCTGTTGAGGATGAACTTTCTGCCGTTGAGGACCTCAATAAAACGTAGTATAATCGGCAATCAGTCCTTAATTCTTGCTAGTGATTCACTAGTAAATACGTTCGAACTCTCTTTCTCTCTCTCTGCATAAACAATAAAACGTTCCTCTTCATTTTTGGTTTTTTGCTACTTACCTTTTTATTGGACTTTTTTCTTGTCATAAGAGAAACTTTACTGAATTAAACCAAGAATGTATTTTAAGGAATATTATCGAAGAGATCATTCGTTGTCGTCTTCTTATCCGCACCTTTGATAGGCATGGTAGAGAGAGAGAGAGAGAGAGAGAGAGAGGAAGAGAGACTGAATGAGACCTTAAGATAAAACAACCTTGGCTGACTTTCTCTATGAATGCTGCTTACTTCATCCTTCTCTACCAAACTGAAGAAGTTTATCTATTCTCAATATTTTATCTTCATGCTACAATTTTCTCGGAAAAATGAATAAAAAGGAGATGCACAATGAAAGGGAGCAAGAAGATTGTTTCCAATTTCAGCTTCCACAAAAGAGAAAGATGAATAATGAATAATCAAAATGTTTCTCTTGCTTATTAATAAGACGGGCAATCCTTCGTCTCAGTTGGCTGCAAACAGATGAAGGAAAGGAAAATGGTGTTGGATGGTGGGAGGGGGGGGGGGGGGGGTGGAACGAACCTTCACAGACTGATTGAAAAATAATATTTTTGTTATTCTTTTATTTTATTTTTTTTTCAGGAGAAGGAAAAATGTATATGGCTTTTTTTTTTTAAATTTCAAACTGTTTCTATAGCAATTTTGCTACTTCTTCTGTTACTCTTCCTCCCCTACCCCGTCCACACCCCCCCTACTCTGTCTCTCTCTTTATCGCCCACTTACTTTTTCTCTCGTGATCTTATTGTTTGTTATTAACAATGACAATTCAGCAAATAAAACGATAAGATCGTATGCTTTAACAGTTTTAATCTTTCTTCGTGAAGTTGGTAATGAAAACAACAACAACAATAGCGACAACAACAACAGTACAACGACAAAGACTACAAAGAAAACGTCTCGCTTGAGAAAATTTCTCAGAAATTTCGTTGATTGAAAAAATATATACGTAATTTAAAATATGCACACATTTTTATGATCGTCGCAATAGAAAATCATTTCGATTAGGAAAATAAAAATAACAAGAAGCAGAATAAATTCGATTTGAATGGGAATATATCGACTGCATTTTGGCTAATGGGAAATTTTTTTATTAAAATGTCAATAAAAATTTTATACTAGCTATAAAAAAAACTGGATAAACTTTTCGGGATTTATTAGAACTACGCGGTCTAACATGAGGAAAAAGTATTCATTTTAAGCGGTTAAAAAATAAGGTCATAATTTTTTTAATAATCCTCTTTTAAAGTTAAGTATTTCAGCTTTCCACAGTTATACAAATCATTAAAATCGGTTAAGAAATAAATGAGTTATAGACGGATGGACCCACCATCAAAACAATAAATAATAACTTAATAGAAAATCAAGCCAGCATTCATGATAGCATAATTTTAGGGGCTGCATGGAGTTATCGGCGAATGGACACCTTTGACAGCAACATTCGAAAAACGTTATCGCCCAAAACGGTGGCGATCATTTTGGTGGCAACACCTTTTTAGTGCTTGAAGACTCTTTAAAATAGCGTTATCTAGCTCCTAATATTGCTTCCAAAATTATTATATTATAAATATTATGCAAATATTTTATTTTTAAACAATTTCTAATTTTTAATATTTCTTAAATTTCTCCATTTTCCCTTTTAATTTAGCGTATGTTATGATCGCTAGAGTAATGGAAGATGAATTTTTAAGCTTAAAGAACAAGTTGATTGCAAATATTTTATCTTTAAACAATTTGCTGTTTTTAATATTCCTTAAATTTCTCGATTTTCGCTTTTTTTATTTACTTTTATATGTATACATCATCACTACGCGAAAAATCAATTTTAATTAGGGCGCCAAAAAGGCGGCGGCAAGAACCAATTTCAATACCTACCGCCAACCGCGCAGCAGGTTAACGCTGTGTGAACAGCGCTGTGGATAAAAGTTATTCCGTTACCGTTTGGTTTTTTGTTGTTTTTTTTTTTTTGTAAATTTTACCCTTCTTTCTTTATTTTGCTGAGAGAGGCACGACTTTTTTTTGAGGGCAACCATTTCAATGCGTTGAATGAATGCGTACAGAATGCGAACGAACGCGACTGCAACGTTGCATATTTTTCTGCTGGCAGGAAAATACCGCACAAAGGTAAAGTTTTTTTAAATTTTTTAAAAATTATTTTTCTTTTTTCTTTTCCAACTTAAACAGGTCATTTTCGCGAGTGGAATACAAAATTTTAAGCTGAAGAAATTCAAGTGAGTGATGAATTTCACAGCGTAAAAAGAAACAAAATGAAGGGAGGGTCTTAGAAATGAAGGGAGAGGCTGCAAAAATAGAAAAAGAAAAAAAGGAAAGTAAATGTGCGAGCTGGAGTATAGAAAAGTAATATAAAAATGTATGGGCATGAAAGGGCATGAAAGAAAGTGTAAAAAGGAAATAATTCAAACGAAAAGAATTGGAAATTAAGGGTTATAAAACCCCTTTCATTCAAGAAATATTGAACTAGAAACGTCCATTCCATTTAAAGCCTTATAAAATCTTAAAATACACCGATCATACGCTCTCTGCTAGTTAGAAGTTAGAAGTTTAGAAGTTTAAACTTTAGCTTAGAAGTTGAAAAAATATTTTGTCAACAGAGAAGTTGAATTTTTATACTACGAAAGTAGAAATTTTCAACCTTAGAAGTTAAAAAAATATGTTGTCAATAGAGAAGTTGAATTTTTATACTACGAAAGTTGAAATTTTCAACGTTAGAAGTTAAAAAAATATGTTGTCCACAGAGAAGTTATATTTTTATACTACGAAAGTTGAAATTTTTAACCTTAGAAGGTAAAAAAATATGTTGTCAACAGAGAAGTTGAATTTTTATACTATGAAAGTTGAAATTTTCAACCATAGAAGTTAAAAAAAATATGTTATCAACAGAGAAGTTGAATTTTAGTACTATGAAAGTTGAAATTTTTAACCTTAGAAGCTAAAAAAATATGTTGTCAACAGAGAAGTTGAATTTTTATACTATAAAAGTTGAAATTTTTAACCACTGAGGTGAGTTTTTTAACCCTCACGTGAAAGAGCTTCAATTTCAATTAAGAATTAATATGAAAACTTTGATTGTACGTTGACAATTTAAAATTTTTTAATGTTAATTTAAATAATTTCTTAATTTTGAATTTTATATTTACATATTTCAAATTAAATTGGACCAAAAGAAATATTTTCCAAAATTTTTTAAATATATTTTTGTGCAAATTTGAAACGTTTCTCTCGATTTTGCAATCATTTCATTCGTTGATGACATTTCAAAGTCTTAAATTGATATTATCACAATCATCAAATATTCATGTTGAAAGGAACAATCTTTACCTTTGCAATAACAATCTTTATCTATTTAATAATCTTTATTCTAATAATCTTTATCTTTGTAATAATCTACCGCTGAATACATTCAAAAGCTGTGGCGCCCAAATTTATCAGATCGCCCTGAATGTATTACGAAAATTTACTAAAGAGCTGTTAATATACATACATACATAGATCTCAAAGACAATACTATGTATACCAACATGACACTAACACACGTGCAATTTGTATGATGCACGAATATTGACATTGACATTGGTTGCTCTGTACAAGGGTTGGTTGTCCCTTTTGGGATTTCCTTGTCGTTGTTGTTTGCTTACTTTGCACCCTTATATCATCATCATCATCGTCAACATCATCATCATCATCATCATCGACATCTCAGCCATCTCAACCTACATGATTTCATCACACTTCATTCAATGCATCAATCAATGACGTGTGTCATAGGATGAAAAGTGGATAAAAGACAGACAGACACACGATTATCATCGACAACTAAACAGGCGTCAGTCTCCAAATGCGAATAGAGACCTGAGGAAAATCGAGCTCGGGAGTGAGCAGGAAGGAACTGCTCGCTGTAGAGGATGCTCTTGATTGGACCGCTCTGAAGATTGAAAGTCCTCTGAAACTTGATAAACCTCTTTTGGCAAAAAATTTTGTAAATTCATTTCATTCAACACACACACACACCAGAGGGTGAGTTTTAGGCGAGAAGAGGGAGTAGCAGGAGGCGAAGGAAGAGGCGGAAAAGGGGAAAGAAAAGATTATTTCAATAGATTGGACAAATTACTTACTCGCTTACCGGATTAAGATACCAACAACTGATGAAACGTTTAGAAAAACAAAATTGAAATTTGAATAAGAATTATTTGAACAATTTTGTTGCGCAGAAATTCTCACATAAAACTCATTACAATTTTTTATTCCTACGAGGGCTCACTATATGTATACGTACATATATACCCTTAAAGGTGGGTGGGTCGTAGTGGCTGTCAATTAAAGGACCTACTGAGGCCTGAGCATCTTCGATGGCTTCATTTTTCTTCCTATTCTCGAGTATTCTGAAAGAATTCTTTCAAAATCTTCAAAGTATTCCTTTAATGGTCGAGTATTCCGGCCAGAAGTCGGTGTTTCTTCAAAGGTTTAGTGTTTTTTCAAATGCTTAGTGCTTTCTTAAAGGCCTAGTTTTGCTTTAGAAGCCTCGTATTCTGTCAAGGACTTAGTATTCCTACGAAGACTAAAAATTGTTTCAAATACTTTGCGATTTTTCGGAGTCCTGGCCTCATTTTAAACGTCTAGTTTTTTTTCAAAAGAACCTCTTTCATAGTCTTTCTTTAGATGGTTGTTCTTTCCTTAGAATTCTAGTAGCTCTGTAAAGCCTTAGTATTCTTTTTTTTTTTTAGTTCCATTATAAAAGGCTTAGATTAAAGACTATTATGTTTAGAAAATGAGAATTTTTCCTTAAAGAGTGTAAGATTTTTCAATGCTGGGCATTTAAGTATTTTGCTATTAATACAACTTCAACCATTTTAATTCCGGTGGCCGTTAATTCAAGCCATTTTAAAAATTTTTATATAAATTTCTTTCGAATCATTTTTCTCTTTTTGTACAAGTTTTTCTTTACAGCGGATTATATATGAATAATTTGTAAATTCAGTTATCAATTTCTTGTAGAATTTATGTGCATTTCTTTTGCAAATTTCTGTCTTTTTTTTATTCATTTATTTCATTTATTTATTTTTTTCTCTTTACATCGGCATTAATTGTCTTCAAAAGGAATTTTATTGCTTTTCTTTAAACTGCAAATAATGGTTGAAAGGTTAAAAGGAAGGAAAGAAGGCGGAAAGGACGGAAAGAAGGCGCGAAGGAAGTAAGGAAGGCTGGAAGGAAGCCAGCAAGAAAGATATAAAAGAATTTGTGACGACTTTTTATTGACCTTTCCCCTCCGTTAGGTTTCCTTCAAGTACAAATAGCACGTTTTTGTTTTTTTCCTCTTAAAACATTTTGTCTTTGAACATTTTTTTAAAAGGGACGTTTTATGATTCGTCCCTTGACCTCGTAGTGCCTTCGAAAATGTTTACGTTTCAACTTTATCGCATGCCCGGCATCAGCTCAACAACTCAACAAATTGATTTATGTTTATCGAACGAGACTTCTTTATTTTCTTTATTTTTTTTTCCACTGCCGCCTTTTAAAAGACATGGACCGATCGAACGACGGACCATCCGTTTAAATTTTCGATAACTAATTTAGGTCTGTGAAATACGTTTGTAGGAGGATGAAAATTTTGCAAAGAAAAATAAAGTTGCCGGAAAATAGGGAGAAATTCTTATAAAAGTTTTCTGGAACTAGAAAATTTTTTAGATGTATTGGTATATCAGTCGAACAATCAATCAAGCAATCAATCAATCCAACAATGGCGCACAAAGAATGGCCCAAATTTTTGCTCTTCATTTTTTTGCCCATTTCTTGTTTTGTGAGTTTATTTCAAAAGCGTTCAGTCACGCCTTCCACGCCTTGGGAGGAATGAATTTACCCTTCTTGCTGCGCCTAATCTCTTTGCTGCATCCCTTTTTCAACAGCTTTCGCCGACTTTCTTTACCTTCTTCATAATAAAGTATTTGTTTTATATAATAACCATCGTTGTTGACGCTCTGTCAAAGATTTGCTTTCTTTGAGAAAGTGTTACTTGTTATGGCTTTGATGGCTTCAAAACGTTGATAAATGTTGCAAAACTTAGTTTCTTCTTCATCTCCATGTTTTTGTTTTTCTTCTTTGTATTGTACTTAATGTGTTTTCAATCTCTTCGATTGAATTGATTTCATCCATACAACATTTTTCGCTTCGTATCAATAAATATGATTAATGAGTTTATCAATTTTATAGGCAGTTTCTTAGAGCACACTCAGGATTCAGAATTGTTGTCCTGTAAATTGTTAGTAGGTTTTTTATGATGCGTGCATAAGAGTACAAATTGATCTTTTTTGAACTCGAAAAAGGTTTGTCCAGAGTTTGGGTAAATTTATTATAAATAAATTTAAGGGCAAGGATTAGTTACTGAAGGGTTAGGTTACAAGATATATAATTAAAATTCTATCTTTAATGTATAATTTTACAAGAAAACCGAAGTTTTGCCATCAATTCGAAATAAAAGCATTCAAGATTCAACATTTTGCCTTGGCGCAAACACGCAAAGGATAAAACAAGCCCACACAAACCCACCTCCACACACACTCTCTCTCTCTCTCTCTCTCTCTCTCTCTCTCTCTCTCTCTCTCTCTCTCTGTCGCCAACGTGTTTGAAGCGCTTGACAGTTAACACGATAGCGACAGCGATTAAAGTCAACCGGAAATGTCTGTTGACTGGAGCTGATGAATGTTTTCTGCATAAACATCCAACAAAGATAACAAATTGTCAATATTTGACTACCCTTAACGTTTGACGACAACAACAAACGACAATAACAACATGAGCAACAACATTAATAGCAATAAAAAAACGATTTTTAAATTTAATAAAAAAAGATGATATTCTGTAGGTATTTTAGCGGCAGGCGTTAGATGAATTTTCAAATTTGGTATAAAACAACTCAAGCTGAACAACAACCTTTCGTCAATATGGCGGCAGCAACGCAATAACACCAGGAACAGCAACTACAACAACAAAAAAAGAACTACCAGCCTAAAAAAGGAACTCAGAACAAATCAGATTACTTCATTCGTGGACGAAGTCATATTGATGAGGTAGAGAAAGAGCTGATCCCAGCAAATGATTGAAGTAAGTGATGGCGAAGGTGTTCGAAGAGTGAGATACTCCTTTTTTCATTTTCTACATAGATTTTGACAATTTTCCGTTCACCTTTTTCTTTTTTAACCCTTATGAGAAGATACTTTAGAACCTTGCTTTCTTCTGCAGCGAGTCAAAATATAAATCTATTGCATACTTTTAGGCAATTGCATTTAACCCTTATAGAATCGAACAATACGGATTTCGGTATGAGCCAAGAATTGTCCTGAACTTTTTAAGAAAAGCTAACTTCAAAACTTCAAAGCTGTTTTTGTGTTAAGAAAACTTTTGTCAGTGACTTCTTAACGACTACTCGTAGCTTCTCAAATACAAAAAAAAACATCTTATCTTGATATTTTTTTTTGAAGTTCCACCAGAAGTAACTCTTTCCAGTGTAAAGGCGGAATACAGGGTGTTCCGCATAAAATGCATCAAAAAGTTAGGGCGTGCAGGTTGGGTCGTCACAAGGAAAAAATCGTATGGAAGGGTGGAAGGGGGGGGGGGTTATCTCCCACCGTTCAAGAGCTAGAGGGAATTTTCTAAAAAAATTACTTCAAATCGAAAAAAATTCTCAAAAAGAAAAAAAAACCGGTAACATTTTGAGCACTCCTACTACCTGGTTATGACAGTCAAATATACAATCTTTATTATGTTTCTGGAATTAGATTTCTAGCTCAAACAGTTTTCGAGAAAATTATCAATTTTCATTGTCAAAGTTGAAATTTTCGAAATGAAACATTTTTGGGCTAAATTTTTCTAAAAAAAATACCTGAATAACCACAATCATTTTTTTTGTGATTGCAAAATTCTATTATGAATTCTAAATAAAATACTTTAAACCATTACTTTATATAATTATACATTTTTTTTTTTTTAATTTGGGGAAGTATGACCCCGTGGAACGTATTGGGGTTAAGCGGGTCCCACAACCGCTACAATACTTTATACTTTGTTGTTTTTAGCGATACTGCTGGGGGGTGTTTTTTCTAGAGGTTGTAACGCCCCATTGCGTTACAATGTGTTGTGCGGAACTGAGTGTGCGTGTGTTCGTACATGTGTTTGTATGTGTGTTTATTTGCTTTATACTCACAGTTCGCGACAATTTTTGTCGCCATTTTTTAGCATTTATACGTCGATTCGTTGACTACAACGAAATCGAAAGGCAATTTCACGCTTTTGAGCTAATTTATATTTACAGCATATAGCTTTTTAAAGCTTTAATGGCTTTTTTGTTGTTGTTCTGGTTAGCACTAACGTATGTATATAATCATATTTGACTTTGGTTATACTTACAGCGAACGCTCAGATAATAACCAATGGATGAATATTGGAAGTTTAAATGTCGCGAGGTGCATTTGTACCAGCCGGAATGTTCGCGCCGTATCGAAGTGAAATTGAGGAAACCATCACCAGTTTGTGGTACCTAGAAAATCGAAGAATAAATATAAATTTTCAAGTAAAAGTGCTGGGATTTTGAGTGCATTAATTTTCTATATTTAACATAAATTACACTAAAATTTTACGTACCGGCGTATCACCGTCGTCCTTCTGCCAACGCGGTGTACTCGGCGGATTTGAGTCAACATCACACTTCAATGAAACTTCAATGCCTTCACGCAAAGGATAACCGAAACCGGGTGTTCGAGATATGGCAAAAGAGGGCGTGTCTGTAATATAAAAGGGAGAACAATTAAGGCATGATGAATAATAATATTTTAAACATTTTTTCGTTTGTGTTTTCTTATGAATTTTCCAAAGACTAAAGAGCTAGAGGTTGATGAAATTGAAGAAAATGTGGACGAAATCCAAACGAATTTAAATCTGAGATAAGCTCTGTTGGTAATAGCGAAATCAGGACAAGAGCCAAACCGGATTTTTCAGTCGATCACAAGAAGAGAAAGGTTTTCTCAATCGAGACGAAAAGTTTTATTACTTAAATCTTGGCGAGTCCTAAAACTTTATATAAATTTTCAGGAATTTAAGGACTTAAGAGCACATAGATTTTTAGGTTTCGAAAACAACAACAACAACAAATACTCCAACATTAACGCTCACTTTCGATTTAATAAAGGAAAAAAAGAAGGAAGGAAGGATCGAAGAAAGCGATGAACCGAATTTTTACACAAAACCGTTGTCACTTTTTCTTCTTACCGCGTGCGGCTCTCTTTACATGCCCTCTCTTGACAGGCCCTAGACACTCCCTTTCGTGGGGCTTTTAACCACCCTCCCTTTCTATTTCTTCCTCTCTTTTTGTCACCAACAAAATTCGGTATAGCTTTTAATCAACGTACGTACGTGAATAAATTTCATTTACTTCAATTTTTTACTGCGAAGCTCAAGCGTAGCCTACAGTTTGTTAGCGTTGGTTTTGGACAAATAAATTCTTGTTTTGTTGGTTGTTTTTATTGTTGATTTCTGTTGTTGTTGTTGTTGTTGTTGTTGTTGTCATCATTGTTGATTTTGAGGTTTTTTCAATTGCACTCGTCTCGTATTTATTGAATACGAACTCTCAGTCATGGTTGTTTTTTTGTTGTTGTAAATGAAAACAATCAAGCGACGAAAAAACTAACTGACAAACATGATGACCAAGCTCTGAATCATGATGTTGGTTTGTTGTTTGTATGATTTGGTTTTTGTTTTTCGAAAAATATTTAATTAACAAACAAACACAAAAGTTCGTAGAGGAACAGAAATCGAAATAGACAGGCTCACCCAAAGAGGATCTACCCTGAGAGACAGAGAGATATACAGAGAGAGAGAGAGAGAGAGATTGTTAGTTGAATGGGTTAATAAAACATATCAATCAACTGAAAAACTATGTTTTGTTGTCTTTTATTATTAGTTCTCTCATTTATGAACTAACTATTATTTTTGCTTCGTTGTGGCAATAAAAATGCATCAATTTTAGTATTAAATAACAACAACAGCAACAACAGCAACAACAACAACAAGCACAACAATAACAACCAATTTGCTTGTCTCACAGTTTTTACTGCTATGAAATGAAATTTTTTCTAACATTTTATTCTGACAAAAAGTTTTTAGTGGCCTCACGGAAGCGGCTTAAATTGCGTATTTCTTTATCATTTGCTACATGAACCCTTTATCCGTCTCCTTGTCTCCTTGTCTTCCTGTCTGTCTGCCTTTCTGCCTGTTTCTCGGCTTGTTTCAAGATACTTCACGTTTGCCTGAGTTTCATGGTTTTCCGCTCTGTAGAGTTAGCTGCTGTGGTTGTTGTCGTCGCTGTGGTTGTTGTCGTTGCTGTGGTTGTTGTCGTTGCTGTGGTTGTTGCGGTTGCTAGCAATTAATAAGAATTTCTCTCTAATTCTGTCTGATCACTCTCTCATTTAATTGGGGTGAGATAAGTAGAGAGAGAGAGAGAGAGAGAGTGATTTTGAGGGAATAGTCTTGTCTGCAATGGTTTAATTGAGACAAACATTTCTAAGAAAAGCCAAAACATACAAAGAAGATTGTTTGAAATTTTGACATAAAATCGCACAGCACTTTATTGATGCTTCTTCTTCTTCTTCTAATACCTCTTCACTTTTCCTCACTAGCCCTAAAACATCCAATTGGAAAATTATTTACCAATTGAATTCATTGTTTTCTTATTGTACGTCCATAAATATATTTTAAAAATTTTAAATTTAATTAAAATAAAAAAAAAACTCATTTTAATAATTTTTAATTTAACATCAGAAAAACTATTTTCCTGCTAACTTCAAGCCGAAACAAATGTAAACCGAAATTTATATCAAGACGGTGAACTTAATTCAAAAACTTTTCTCAATCTTCGCATTGCTTAAAAAGACCAAAAAAATTTAGAAACTACAATCAAAACGAAAAAACAATAATACAAGTAGTTTCTTTCAAAGTCAAGATGTCGAAAATTGCAACCACAAAACATAATTTTATGTAACTTGAGCGACAAATGAAAAGTTTGAGTGGAAAGTTTCAATTTTAGGGTAGTTGTTGTTTTGCAGAATATTTACTTTCAACTTTACTTTATTAGTTTTCATTTCGAGAGCTATCGTATGCCACCATCCAACGGCATCGGTAAAAGAATAATTTTTCGAACTTGTAATTGCAAGAGAGAATGGATGCAATGAAGTGAGAGATGATGGTATGAGATGAGATCAGATGAAATGAGATAAAATGGAAGGAGATGAGATGAGATGAGGTGAAATGAGATGTGATATGGTGAGATGAGGCTAGAAGGGATGAGATGAGATAAGATAAAATTATGTGAAAATGAACATGAGATAAAGTGTGAGATGAGGTGAGATGAGATGAAATGAAATGAGGTAAAATGGGATGAGCTGAAATGTGATGAGATATAAAATAAGGTGGAATGCTATGTGATCTGATGAGACGAGCTGATAGGAAATGAGCTGAGATGATATACAGTGAGGTGAAATTAGATAGGATCAGAAAAGAGGTGATGAGATGAGGTAAAATTAGATGTGATATGGTAAGATAAAGTTAGAGGGAATGAGATGAGATAAGATAAAATTATGTGAAAATGAACATGAGATAAAGTGAGAGATGAGGTGAGATGAGATGAAATGAAATGAGGTAAAATGGGATGAGCTGAAATGTGATGAGATATAAAATAAGGTGGAATGCTATGTGATCTGATAAGACGAGCTGATAGGAAATGAGCTGAGATGATATACAGTGAGGTGAAATTAGATAGGATCAGAAAAGAGGTGATAAGATGAGGTAAAGTGAGGTGATATGATATAAGTAAATAAAATTAAGTGAAATAAGGTCAAAAGACAAAAGGTGAGATGAGATGAGTAATTTGATAAAATGAGAGAGGAGATGAGATGGAATGAAATGAGGTCAAGTAAGATGAAATGAGTTGAAATGAGATGAAATGAAGATGAGATGTGATGAGATGATATAAAATGAGGTGAAATGAGATGAAAGAAAGGGAGATGAGAGGAGATGAGATGGCATGGGATATATGGGAGATAATGGGATGTAATGAAAAATTAAATGCGATGAAATGAAATAAGATGAGATGAAATAAGACGAAATAAGATGAGAAGAAGTCAGATAAGAAGTAATATAAGATAACTCCTGATGTTATAAAAGATCTCAGGAGTTGAGGTAAATTTCAATGGGTTGAAAAATATAAATTTCTTTACATTTATTTTATTTTATTTTATTTTATTTTATTTTATTTTATTTTATTTTATTTTATTTTATTTTATTTTATTTTATTTTATTTTATTTTATTTTATTTTATTTTATTTTATTTTATTTTATTTTATTTTATTTTATTTTATTTTATTTTATTTTATTTTATTTTATTTTATTTTATTTTATTTTATTTTATTTTATTTTATTTTATTTTATTTTATTTTATTTTATTTTATTTTATTTTATTTTATTTTATTTTATTTTATTTTATTTTATTTTATTTTATTTTATTTTATTTTATTTTATTTTATTTTATTTTATTTTATTTTATTTTATTTTATTTTATTTTATTTTATTTTATTTTATTTTATTTTATTTTATTTTATTTTATTTTATTTTATTTTATTTTATTTTATTTTATTTTATTTTATTTTATTTTATTTTATTTTATTTTATTTTATTTTATTTTATTTTATTTTATTTTATTTTATTTTATTTTATTTTATTTTATTTTATTTTATTTTATTTTATTTTATTTTATTTTATTTTATTTTATTTTATTTTATTTTATTTTATTTTATTTTATTTTATTTTATTTTATTTTATTTTATTTTATTTTATTTTATTTTATTTTATTTTATTTTATTTTATTTTATTTTATTTTATTTTATTTTATTTTATTTTATTTTATTTTATTTTATTTTATTTTATTTTATTTTATTTTATTTTATTTTATTTTATTTTATTTTATTTTATTTTATTTTATTTTATTTTATTTTATTTTATTTTATTTTATTTTATTTTATTTTATTTTATTTTATTTTATTTTATTTTATTTTATTTTATTTTATTTTATTTTATTTATACGATACTATTTTTTTACTTAGGCTTTCCAACTTTTTTTTAAATCTAACCCTTCTCCTCAAACTCCTCTGAACTCTACTCCTTCTGGCTACCAATTCTTTGCAACAAACTTCTCTTTAATAAACTCGTAGTTTTTCTACTACGTTTCCTTTTATACTCTTTTGTTTTATATACTAACTACAATATAACTACCAGAAGTGTTCTTGTTGCTATTGTTGTAGCTGTGTTGTTGTTTTTTCCCCTCCTGCTTGTTTTTCTTGTTTCTGTACTACTATTTCTTTGTGCGTTACATCAAGTTTTGCATATTTTTTTATATTAACAAAGAAGTTTCGAAGTACAAAAAAGTACTGAGAAAAAAAAAAAAGCATTTGCTGAAAGAGTTGCCAGCAGTGTAGGCGAAATAATATTATTTCGACCTCGGAATAAAAATGACTTTTGGTCTTCACTCGAATAAACGAACGGCAGAGTGAAAGAACACGAAGTAGCAAAAAGAGGGCTGATGCTGAGGCGAAAGGGATGGAAATCATGAAGTGCCAGCAATAGTAAAGCAAGCAAACTTGTTCAAAATGTAGAACAAGTGAAAAATTATAATAATAATTTATTTAAGAATACCATCATGACGAGAAGCACCAAAAACAAAAACAAAAGTACTCAAACAATTCAAAAAAGTGTAACCGAATGAGGCAAAATGTATTAAAATGCAGAAGGATAGAAGAAAGGCATTCAGGGGCGTTCAGGAGGGGGAGTAAAAGAGGGAGAGGGGATGAATTTAAAAATTATTTTGAATATATTTTAAAATAGAAATCCTGAAATGGAAATTCTACGAAATTGATGCGATGACGTTGATCATTTTTTAAAAGACGGAAGACACCTAAAACAATTATTATTACGAGATTATAAATTTTTACAAGAGTTCTAAATACTCGTATCCTAAAATCTGGAGCTACTGATAGTAGAGAGAATATTTTAATATTATTTCTATACATTTTTGGCAACGAAGTCAAAAAATTATCTAAATTAATTAAGTTTTAAGTAATAAAAATTCTGGAATCTCGTGTTTTTATACATTCTAATTCATCATCGTAGTTACTTACACTGAACGTCTAACAACAAGGAAGCATTTTGGCGTATCTTCAGCGTCGGATGCTCCATGACGCATAAAATCCTGGCATTGTGATGCGCACGATAGACGGCCGGCAGGCGGGCCTCACTCTTGGCGCCACCATTAATTTTATACGGTTGCTTATCCTGCAAAAGGAAGAAGAAGAAGAAGAAAAAATAGAAGAAAAAGTAGTTTAGTCAAATAACTCAATTTCTTAAACTACGCAATTTTATAAAACACTCAATTTTTTACACTCAAAAACCTAACCTTACTAAAATCTTTTATCCTTAAAGCGATTTTCCTTACAGCTTAAAAAGTACTTTTGACATTTCAGTCAATTAAGTTAGAAATTTAAAAAAACACTCAAGAAGTGGCTCAGAAAACAATCTATTCAAATAACTCAATTATTTTAAATACGCAATTTTATAAAACACTCAATTTTTTACACTCAAAAACCTAACCTTACTAAAATCTTATATCCTTAAAGCGATTTTTTTATAAGTTAAACAAAATACTTTAGACATTTTAATCAATTAAGTTAGAAATTTTAAAAAACACTCAAGAAGTGGCTCAAATTGTTATACTCGTAAAAAAGATAAAATTTCAAGAAACCTTCTGCTCCAAAAAAAAACTAATTTTTTGATTTTTAAGAAATTTTAAGGCACTAATTTAATATTATTTTCAAAAAGATCAATTTACTCAAAAACATACTCAAAGAAAATGAGTCAATTACTATAAGAAAAGGCCTACATTAATTATATTATAATGAACTAATTGAAATAATTATTATTAATTACTACCAATTGAGTTTATTTACTATCAATACAAAAAATTCATTTCTTTTATTTTATTTTATTTAAAGAAAATCAATTAACTCAAAAGCAAACTCAAAAAATTAGTCTCTTTTTAATTACTATGAGAAATGTCCTAAAACAATTAAATTTTAATGAACTAAATAAAATATTGGTAGTTCAATACAAAAGCTTACAGAATTTCATTTCTTTTAACGCCAGCTTTTCGAAAAAAAAATGCACTCAAAATACGATAATTCACTCACGATGAGGAGTGTAAATGGAATATGTATGTAAATCAAATCGGTATCGGTTTAGGATTATTTTGTTCAGCAAAGATTTTAAAATAGAAACGAAAAAACGAAATTAAGAAGTATTTCGTTGATTGAAAAAATTCATTGATGATGAATTTAACACAAAAAACCGGGAGAAAAAGAAACAACAAAAACGCATAACACTTTAGGAAATTAAAACACAAAGTAAAAATCCCAAAAACAAAACGAAATTACAAAATTACTTACATCTAGCGAGAGAACGGCGATGTAATTTATGCAAATCGAGAGCTTTGCATTTTAATTTGCGTAAGTGTGGTAACGCTTTGCCGACCGCCCACGCAACACACACACGCACACACACGCACACACATACACACGCACACACACATTGCTATCAAGCATTGGAAAATTTTCATGGTTTTCTCATGAAAAGCCTTAAACTACTTTTTACACATTTTCACAAACGTAAACAATTTCAATTTACGAGCATGCAACAAAATACATTATTCACCTACAAACACACACACACACACACACACACACACACACAGAGCCGCGTATGTGTGGCGCATTACTCAACGACACCTAAAAAGTATGCAAAGAATGTGAAAATTACGAGCAGAAACCAAACGAGTTTTTCGAGTGTAGCTCGTAAAAAACGAGGTGTAACTATTAAAATTTTAAAATAGCAACACACAGGCGCACACACACACACACACACACATTCACTCAGGCACACACACACTCACTCAGGCACACATATACACGCGTAAGCACTCTCGCTAGACCACAAACAATTTCACAGGCACTCACAAAACCGCATTAACCTTTATGTTATCGCAGAATTTGTTCCGTCAAACGAATATACAGTCTCTTGACTCTTTACACAATCAAACTTTCACTTTCATTATTTAGCTCTTATGATGCCTTAAGATTGCCTCAAGCATTCGGAGTTTTCCTGAATGAATATCCTTGATAAATTTATGTACCAAAATGTGCTTACATCACAGACTCGAATAAACTGATATTTTAATTTTAACAAATATTTGAAACTTTGACTGGATGTTTTCGCTGACAGAAAGTATAGTTTTGAGTCCCAAAGTACTCAAACATACTTCAAAAATTTTTTATAGCAAATAATAGATAATTAATTGATTGACAAATTCCAGAAATTGACAAGGGCTACCTCCCATCAATTTTTTTTTTATTATGCGTTTTCAAACTTGTCCAAGAAAAAAGGGCCCACAAAAGGGTTAATGTCAGTAGTCGAACGAATGAGGATCGTCAGTAAATTTTTCTTTCGTCTTACAGTCTGTCTGTTTTTCGGTGTGTGTGTGTGTGTGTGTGTGTGCGTGTGTGTGTGTGTAAAAGAGAAAATTTAGGTATGAATGTTTAATCATTTTGAAAACTGTTTCCTTTAACAACGCTGTAGACAAACCTGAATGTAGCAATTTTAAAGAGAATTTAAATTTTGACTCACACATACATACATACATATATACGTATTCATATATACATGCTTATATATGCGTAATAGACAGTACATCGGAGGACGGAGTCCTTCATAGTATGTATGAAGGATACTATGAAGGACTCTGTCTATTTTTGTTTTGAGTTTTTTAAAATTTTTTTTAATTTTACTCTCTTTTTTTTCCTTCCTTTTTTTCTATTCCTTTTCTTTTTTCTTAATTTGACTTTCTTTTATTTAAAAGTCAGAATATTTCACTATTAAAATATCGGTCATCAGCACGAATTTTGTCTGAAATTAATAGCACACAAATAACCTAATTTTTTCTCAATTCATTTTCTGTCTTTGGAAGGAAAAAGAGAATAAGAGAGGGAGAGAGAGAATGGAAAAAAAAAGTAACAAATTAAGAAATTATTCTTTGCTTTTCATTTTGGCTTAAAATAACAAAAAACTACCCATAAATGGTTTGCTTTAACGTTTTGGGTTTGTGTCTGTGCTATAGAGATATTATTTCGTAAACGCCACCAGATAACTTGCGCGTAAAAAGCGTTTGCATATCTTTTATCGGGTTGGTAACGAAATCCCGAAAGACAAAATCCCGAACGACAAAATCCCGAAATGACAAAATCTCGAAACGACAAAATCTCGCCAAAATTTTCTGCCATTGTAAAAAAAGGCGAGTAGGCGCGTACTTCGCTTTGGAAAAAATTGTGACTTAAATGTCGTTTTTCCACTTCTCTGATATATAAAGAATGTATGCGTTAGTAACCATTCTAATATCTATTATGAAAGCAAATAAATGCTTCAGTTAGGATGAAATTGTTAGTTTAAGGTATTTCCTTACATAAAATCGGTGGTTTTTGTGAGGAAAATTGCTACCGCCCTTTAAAGTGACAAAGTCACCGTTTTTATTCCTTTTGGGTTGCGTCTCTGCTAAGTTTTTAAGAGTTTCTGTTAGCAAGAAAATAAGTCTATACAGAAATCATATCACTTTTATTTTATGTTACGATAAATTTAAATAAATTTTTGACAGAAAGTCAACATTTGGCTGGATTTTGTTTAAAATAATGATGGCTTTTATTGCGAGTTTAAAGAATGATTCTCAAATTGCTTGAGAACTTTAGAAATGTTTATTATTTTGCAAAATTATTGCATTTTATTTTCAAATTAAATTTAATGAAGCCTACAATTATGGCTATTTTGTTTTGTTATTTTTGTTGGTTGGTGTGTGCTGGTGTGTGTAAGTGTGTGTGTGTGTGTCCTTTTGCTTTTGTGGTGTTAAACAATTTCTGTGAATTAATTAAAACGTTCAATTTATTGCACAAATTAGCAAAAATTAACCGCATTCGTCTGCATGCGACACAAACAAACAGAGAAAACCATACCGTAACCGATCAAATCAAGAATAGCAAGAGACAAGACAGCAGCAGCAACAACAACAACAACGTTCTTAGTTGGTGGTAAAAGCTGTGACTAAGAACGATGATGTAGACAATGACAATGATGTTGATGTTGATGTTGATGCTGTTGATGATGATGCTGATGATGTGGATGAGTTAAACGGCAAAGGAAATGACCTGACAGACACGACATAACACATACAAGCCAGCGACGGGCATACACACGCACGCGCGCATTTAGAGACACACCAATACATACATATTTCCTCGTGCGCCTGAAATCTCTGCGTACATAGATGAAGAAGTGGTGAAGATGAAGAAGTGGTGAAGATGCAACATTTCGTGTCACTTGATAGCTTGATGTATTGCTACAGTGAGCCAACACTGAACGATTGAGCGAACTACTGACCGCATAGTGGTCGCCGCAAAGTCTGACGCACACACACAGACGCAGCACGCCTAAATGCACTAGCACTTACATACATAAACACAACAATACAAATACCACTAAATTGTTGTGTTTGCGGTAAGTGGCCGAAAGCGAGTGAACTGTGATTGTCTCTATGGGTGTGTGTGTGTTTTTTTGGGTGTGTGTTTGTTTGCGTTTGTGTCTTTGCAAGTGACACATTGAAATATCATTATGCAGTTACAGTGTCACAAAATAATGCTTCTCAAAGGAAGACAAAATTTAATTTGTGTCGTAACCAAAAAAATTCGGGGGAAAAATTCAATTTCTGGAATCTGGAAAGATTTAAATTGTGAACCCAAAATATAATCATAAAAGGCTCAGAAAGCAATTATAAAAGGCTCAGAAAAGAGTCTCAAAAGGCTCAGAAAACAATCATAAAAGGCTTAGAAGAGAATCATAAAAAGAGAAGACAATCAGAAAAGAATCATAAAAGGCTCAGAAAAGAGTCTCAAAAGGCTCAGAAAACAATCATAAAAGGTTCAGAAAAGAGTCTCAAAAGGCTCAGAAAACAATCATAAAAGGTTTCGAAGAGATTAAAAAAAAAAAATCAGAAAGGAAAACTCAAAATTTAAAATAACCAAAAAATTTCGGGGGAAAAATTAAATTTCCGTAATTTGCAAATACGGCGTAATTTGCAGAAGAAAAATTTAAGATGCATTGATTTGAATTTTTTGACCTGAAACATAAAACCAACTTTAATTTCAAGCTTTATAAAATAAAAATAAAAATTATAAAAAAAACAACACAAAAAAAAAAACGAGCGCAACTTACTTTATTATCACTTTTCACTTCTTCCAATTCGAGCACTTCGGCGGATACTTTTTGCGCATGCCGATCGACGCCCGGACTTAAGAGCACCTCCCACGTCAGCGTCGGCTTAGGGTTGCCGCCCTCACTGATGCAGGCCAAATTCAGTTCGGAGTTCTCTTTGACGGGCACAAAAATATTACCAGCATCCAAACGGCGTGAATCGATGAGCAAATACGGCGGTTTCGGTCGATCTAGCAAAAAATTGATAACACAAATAAGTTGAGACGACACACAGTTCAAAGGAATGCAATAAAAAGGGTAATAAAAAGAATTCTTCTAAATCCCTTAAAAAATTACTTAAAAAGTGCCTGCAATTAAACGATTAATTTGTTGGCGAAAGTGCACACTCATTTGCTTCGAACAAGTCATGTTTGCAACAATTTTATCGTTAAAAACTTGCTCTTTTTAATGCCCCCTCGATTTGCTGCTACGCCACCTCTCCCCCCACCCCGCCCCGACCCTTCCGTGGATGGCGGCAAACGCAAACTTTTCTTAACATCGCCTGTTTTTACACGGTCGGTCTCCGGTCCGTCCGTTCATGTCAGTTCATTTTATATTTGAATGTTTTGCAATAGCAGCAATGTTTTGCAATGGCCCGCAATTGTCTTTTACAGCCACGCCCATCGCCCTACCCCTTCCGTTAATTCGTGCTGATGACACTTTGTTTTTAACTGGAAAACTTCGAAACACTTTTGTTTTCGTTCTTTATTATAAAGTCTTGAAAAACTATTCTCTTCTCTTATTGTTTGCAATTGTTTGCAAAATTTTTAATGCTTGACGTTTCTTGGCCTTCAAATATTGCAAAAGTCCGCTTTAAAGTCTGTCTGCTGCTGTTTTTCTTAACTTGTTCCTTTTCATTCCTTTATTCTTTTTCCTTTATGTCACCAAATTACAAAACTTTCGTGATTATCTCTTCGTGATCTGAGTTTTTACAGATTTTTCCTAGTGACAATTTCTTTCTTATGCCCTGTGTCGATACTTACCGAGTACCACTAACTTCACCGGTCTGGCATTCTCTACGTAGGCGTGTATATTTTCCGCCTCACACTGCCACTTGCCATCGTCCTCCAGCATCACATTGGTTATGGTTAAGCCACCGTTGGTCTCCTTGATGAAGCGATAATCGGTGACACGCGACGTCCGATCCATCGCATGAACCACCTGCAAATGGCAGCAATGGAAGAATTTTGATTAGTTGCAATATAATTAATTTTCCAGTGTAAAACAATTGTAAAAGGTTGTCACTAAAGTATTTGCGAGCTTGAGAGAATACGTTATTGAAAATAGTATTGAAGCTACATACTGTTTCTTTAACCCAATCCATTTGTACTCACTTGATTTAAGTGAATCAGAATCATTTCTGCTTCGTTTGAAATGTCTTGAATTTCAAATAATTTTCAATGGTATTCAGTTTAATTCAACTCAGTTCAACTTAATCCTACTCAACTTGAACTTTAACTCAATTCAATTCATGTCAAGCCATCTTCGCTCAACTCATACCTATTCCAAGTAGACCCGATCATAATTAGTAACTCAGGAAACCATTATATGAATATATTGAATATTTTTAAAATACAAATAATTTAATAAAATAATAATAAATAGCAGTATTTTTAGAGTCTGGAAGGATTTAAATTGTGAAGCCAAAAAAGAATCATAAAAGACTTAGAAAAGAATCATTAAAGCCTCAGAAAATAGTACCAAACGGCTCAGAAAACAATCATAAAAGGTTCAGAAAAGAATCATAAAAGGCTCAGAAAACAATTATAAAAGGTTCAGAAAATAATCATATAAGGCTCAGAAGAGAGTCCCTAAAGGATCAAAAAACAATCATAAAAGGCTCAGAAAAGAATCATAAAAAGTTCAGAAAAGAGTCCCAAAAGGCTCAGAAAACAACCATAAAAGGTTTCAAAGAGATTAATAAAAGGCTCAGAAAAGAATCATAAAAGGCTCAGAAATTGATATCTTTTATTGAAATTTTAAACTCACAAAACTCACAGTTTTATGAGTCTTTTCTGAGTCTTATTTAGGACTCGTCTAGAAAGGAAAAGACGTTCATTTCTGACTCTTTTATGTGTTCATAAAGAGCGCATTTATTTAAAAATATGAATCTTCTGAAGTCTAAAAACAATCATATTGTGTGCTGTAAAGTTCTCACAGACTACTTTAAACTTAATTTCACTCAACTTGTAATAAAATTACTTTAAGCTCATGGAAAAAGAGAGACCTTTTAAAGATATTTTTTAAAAATTATCGGTCTGTTGTAGTAGACACATTACACATTATTACGATATTAATTACCATATTACTTTTATATTTATTGAGGTTCTTTGACAATTAAGAGTAATTTATGTGAAAAGCAAAAAAAAAAAATACTTGTGGTTTTTTGTCCCATAAAAAAGTACATACTTTACAAACACAAGTTACAAAAGCAACACTTAATCCAACGCCAGTTTGAGCACTATTTAATAACTTTATTGTTTATAGCAGGATTTCGAGTTTCTGACTTTTTTCTTTCATCTTAACTTTATTAATGTATCATCAGTTCATTCCTTTATTTATTCATTAAGCCCTTCATTCATTCGTGCTCTCTACACTTCCAAAAGTGTAAGTTCTCTCCGGAGAGCCGGTCACCGACGTCAATTATTTGCAACTCATGGCTTTCGCATGACACTTGTGCCATAATAAATATGGCAACACCATACGGTGCCGGCACTGACGCTCGCTCGGACCTGTTGTTTCAGTTTAAGCCACGTTATTAAAAGATGTTTGCGACTTTTTTGTTCATTTTTTTGTTATTTACTTTGTGTAAAAGTTTACAACATTTTGCTGCTGCCGCTGCCGCGGCGGCGACTGCTCTTGTGTCTGCTTTATTTTGAAAATTTAATTATTTTTAATGCACCCTGAAGACCGAAAAACTATTGTATTGTTTATTGTTTATAGGATTGTATACAGCCAGCTGTAACCATAATAACACTGTACTCGTATAAGGCGAGATTTAATGGTTACGTTTATGCTTATAAGGATTTCGTTTTTCCATGATTTATTTTGAGTTATTCTTCCTTTTACGCATTATCATTTTAATGCTTTTAATATTTTTTTGATGCTTTTATAATAAATAAAAAAGAACTGAATAGATGCTTGTCCGCCGAGTGCAAATTAATTAGAATTGTTCCATAAAAGAGTGCCAAATTGTACGGTGAAACATCGTCAACCCTGCCACACCCCCATAATTTCTAAACAACATTTTTACTGGTTTTGCCTGAAAATTCTGTGAAATACTAATCAGTATGAAAATGCCATTACCAGAGATTGCGTTAAGCCTCTTCAACCAAATATTAAAATTCGCCTAAAAGCATGCCATGAAATATTACAAACTTTTCGAACGTGTAAAAGATTTTCTTTTTTTCAGGAGATTACACTAGTAAACATTTTTACACTGAAACATCATCAAAATATGTATAGTCCACAACATTTTTTTAACAAGAACAACAAGAACAGCAACAACAACAACAACAGAACCACAAAATATTCAAATACTCTTAGCTGGAATTAAGATTATAACGCTTTACGAAAAATTCAAATGCGTTCAGGTGAAATCGTTGGGCATGAAGGAAGTTATGTCTGTC
The DNA here is from genome assembly GCA_949752815.1 of Conops quadrifasciatus. Classification (NCBI taxonomy): domain Eukaryota; kingdom Metazoa; phylum Arthropoda; class Insecta; order Diptera; family Conopidae; genus Conops; species Conops quadrifasciatus. The sequence goes on along the minus strand of OX457077.1, from coordinate 41,113,208 downwards.
ATGCATGTATGCGCACGTGTATATGTACATGTATGCATGCGTATATACATACATATATACACATATGTATAATGTGTATGTATACGCTTTAGTTGCATAAAATGGAATCTAGTGCTAACTTAACACTTTTATCGCGTGTATCGTCACCGCCGGAAGCGGGATAAGTCTACACACATAAAAACTCACTCGCATACACCCACACACACACGCACCGACACACCGCTACACTGCTATATTAACACCTACTAACACATCATGCCTGTGTTCTAAGGCAGGCAGTACCGAAATAATAATAATAAATTTACAACACTACGGAAAACTCATGAAGCTCATAAATTTTCAACTCGTTGCGTTGATTAAGCAAACGCACAGATTCGCACGCTCGCTCGCTCGCTCTCTTTCTTTCCTTTGTTGTTTCATTTATTGGTTGGTTCGTTCCTTCGTTCGTTTGCGTAACCGTTCGTTTACGCTCGTTGCGTTGTTTTTGAGAAATGCCCGCAGCCCGCATTTCTAGCAACTGCCCGTGGGCATGCTAATCATCATCATTATCATCATCATCATCATCATCATCATCATCATCTTTATCATTTACCATTGGACCGTGTGGATGTTTTGTTTATACGAGTACTATATGGAAGTATGTATGTGCGTAAGCTATTGAACAACAAAAATGCTGGAACCAAATTTTGCTGTGTAGTAGTAGTAGTGCGAGTACTCGTAGTAGTAGTAGTACGAGTAGTTGTTGTTGCTACCGTTATTGTTTCTCTTTGGCAAACTGATGTTCGGAAGTGTTAAATTTTTTCTCCGAAAATTCTATTCAACGCATTTGCCGCATTCAAATTGAAGTATGAAGCATACAGCGTGCAGGCGTGTGTTTGCCTGAGTACGTATACCTTTGCATGTATGTTCCGGTATATACATACACACATACATATGTTTGTATGTCCAGAAGCAGTCGCAACAATGTATTCATCACAAATCGTTCATGAATCAGTGAAGAAAATTCAAGACTTTGGCTTTTTACAATCTATAATTTTACTTATTTTTCACTCTCATTTTGTTTGTTGCTGGTTTTTTTCAAACAGCTTTTTGATTTTGTGTTCAGAGAGCATTAATTTTTCATAAAGAATACAAAATTCATACATACATTTTCATTTTAATTTAAATTTATAATTTCGCTCTTTTTTTTTACAAATTGTCATCGACGATGTGTGTCGGTTGATAGGTCAACATGATTCATATACGCTGATGATATGTCATGCGTGATTCGTTTGAGGTTTCATTAAGAGCCTGAGCTTCGGGGCAAAAAATTTCACAGCATACTTTTCGAGTGTTGGAGACTTTGCTGCACTTCACAGATTTTGCTACAGCAACTCTAATAGCTTTACAGATGATGAGTTGTTTTTTCTTAAATTTATTAAAATTTTAGTAAATTTTATTTATTAAAGTTTTTTAAAAAATTAGTTTTTTTTTTGTGTTCTGAAAGAGTTTCTAAACGCATTCAAATCTAATTAATGAGTACACAAACAAGAAGACGTTTAATTTGCTTTTAATTGTTGGAAATTTTCAAAGTTTTTCCTCTTATTAACAGCTGTCTATTCTTTTGAATATCATTTTTGAAAATAATCCCCAAGACATTTCTCAACATTGTAAAATATTGATTCTATTACGCAAAAAAGTATGTCATTCTCAAAAGATATTTAATGTCTCTGGCTTTATTTAAGCTTCGGTTATAGTAAACGTAAAAAGATGCTATTATTCGTGATTACTTCCGTTGGCGGCAGAGAAAAGTTTATGTCAACACAGTGTTATTTGTTTCTTTCTTCTGGGTCTCGAACTAGAAATTACCACAAAACCGAACTCAGCAATCAATTGTTTGACGATGACGACGTCTTTTGAGAAACTTATTGGCTCCAATTTGGTTTCTGGTTTCTATAAAGGACTTTTACGATGTCACGACTTAAGATCATCTCTTACTAATACTCTACATTCCTTAACAGTTACGTAATCATAAGAAATTTTCTACATTTCTGCTGAGTTCGCCTCAAATTGTACAAATAAAAAACTACTATTTAGAAAAGTTTTGTAACTCGCTGCGGTCCTGATTATGATTCTGTAGTTGACTGCTGTAGTTGCCGATTGTGATGACCTCCATTCAAGAAAACCAATCACACACACACACACACACACACATTTACTAACACTTACTAACATTTCTTACGAAACTACGAGACGACGAAAGTTTCTTAGTTTATCTGAACAAATAAAAATCCAAAATTTGAAGACAGTTATCGTAAGGACAATTCAATCAGGACAATCGTGAAGTACTGCAAATTGGACAAGTCTGTCAAGTCTGCGATTTACAACGAAGTGTTATCCAATCAAATTCACTCTAATCTGCTTTTGTGCGGTAAGCCGGGATCGTACAAATAATTTTAAAATTTGTATTTAACTGTTTGCAAAAGTTTATGAGCAAATTTTTTTTTATGCGTTAATAAGTAGCGCAGAAAAAAGAGAATAAAGAGAATTTGCTTTTCCAAAGAGAATAAAGAAATGTATTGATAAATACATACATTTGATTATGGTATGTCTGCAAACCTAAATTGACAAAAGATGACGGAAATTCGTTCCAAAATTCAAGAAAGAATTTTCAAATTTCCTCAAATTTTTTAGATTTTTATTATTTTTTATTATCGATTGCAAGTGCTTACAAAAAATCGCATAAAAAAAATACTGCTCAAAATCAGGGTGCTGAAGTGTACCCGAACTAATTTGTATTATCTTTTAAATATTTTCTTTCGACGATTTTTTTAGTTTGAAAAATTCTTTATTAATTTAAATAAAGTTTATAACTAAATATTTTTTACTAAATATGATTATTTATTAAGGAAGTAAATAATAATTATTTTATTTAATAATATGTTGATATTATATTTATAACAAAAATTTTTTCAACGAGGCCGGTTTGTGGCAATGATTTTATTTAATTTACCAATTAATTTTGTAAAATAATGTTTGCCAGACATCATCCTTAAAGCACAATCACAATCACAAATTAAATACAAAGTAGCGCCTGCGAGTATGCAACATTAAATTAAATAAGTTTTCATTCTAAGTTTTTCCGCAGCGAACTTCGTAGTGTTTCGTTTGTTTGTTTATTAATTTGAGCACTTGCGTTTTAAGCAAGAAACTTGCTTATTTCAAGCATTGACCGCAATCTTTGCTAGCAGCTGTTGCTTTTTGTTGCTGTTTTCACGGTACAGGTTGAGGGTGTTATGCTCCTTTCGTTGTTGTTGTCGTTGTTTTTTGTTGTTGTTTTTGTTCTTATATGTAGCTGTTTTTGCTAAAACTATTTAAACAAGTGCGAAATCGTTCTGTTGATGGTAAAAAGCTGAAAACTTTTGTTATTTACCTTTATTATTAAAAACTTAACTCTGGAAGTTTAAATTTTACTTTCACGCAAAATAATCTCATGGCAAAATAATCGAACAAACAACACAAATAACAAAAACAAGTAAACAAAAACACTAAACAAAAACGGAATATTAAATGAAATTCCAAAACTTCACTGCCCGAGCTTACAAAAACGTTTGGTTTTTAATGAAAAAAGACTAACACTAAATTTCAATTTAATTAAATTAATATGTATTGTAAATAATATAAATAAAAGCAATGTATAATTGAGTTAAATGATTTATTTTAGTTAAAAATAATTGCTAAATTTTTAAGAAATAGTAAAAATTAAAAAAAAAAAAAAAAAATTAAAAATTAAAAGTAAAAAGTAAAAATAAAAAACCATAAATGGTTTTAGTAATATACTTAAGTATTTGTCGTTTTAAAATGTAAAAATATAAAAAAAAAGAGAAAAAAGGATTTTTAACTCAAAATAGAAAAAATTCAAATTTTTATATCATTATTATAAGAAATTTATATTGGCAGGTAATTAAATTTAAAAACAATAACTGAAAATGCATAAAATGAGTCTTATTATTTATTGGTTTAATCTCTAATTAAACTCTAATTAATCTCTAATAAATTCGTGGTATTACTTTCTATAGTAGTAAATAGCATTATTGAATGAAATATTATAACTTTCAGCAACCTTAAAAATAATTTAACGAATTTTTTATTTTCGTGAAAATATATATTACAACAACAACAACACCACTAATATAAACCGTTGTTCATTCCTCCATAGTAAATTCAATCGAAAGAATTGCTAATTTTTCAGCAAATATTATACAACCAGGATCAGCAGAAGGACCGACAAATTTCGATAAGATGCATTTCAGCAATAAGCAGCAAACGTGAAGAAGAAGAAGATAAACGCTTCCCTGTAATTTATGACTCTAAGAAAGAACAGACGAATCACGCAAGACATTTCATCATCGAGCCTGAAAAACCTGCTTCAAACAAATTTCTACGTTGGCACATGAAACAGGCATTATCTAAACGATGAATTTTTCGTCACTGATTCATGAATGATTTGTCATGAATGAAATTTTGTGACGACTGAGAGAGCAAACACACACACACACGACGTAAGCGCTCTCAACCTACCAAGCTTTCACTAAGCCCATAAGCTATGATTGCTTTTCTCTATTGTTGTTATGGTTATTATTATGGTTATCGCTGTCAGTAGCAGCAAACGCGGATAGAAAAATATAAAATAACAACAATAACGTACGTACACGAAGGTACGTAATAACGAAGATATTTACAACAGTTTTGAAATAAATTGTTTGTAAAATCTTCTAACGTTTATCATCAGCGAATCAACGAAGTCAATTTGGCGAATTACCTCCACCTATTTTTTTTTTCTTCTTTGCGACAAATGTTATAATACTTGTAGCAATATCGAAATATTTTTCAATTTTTCTACATAGACTATAATCTATATTTTTCGTTTTTCAATTTATTTAAGGAATTTGCTCGTTACGGATTTTCTACGAACATTTTTCATTACTTTCGAGATTTTATCAATCCAATGCTTGAAAGGAGAAATCATCTTCCACTCACTCTCTCTCTCACTCTAACTCGTTCCATTTTAATTTACCAATTTTCTATTTTTGATGGGAAATAAATTGAAACAATCTTCCAGCAATTATGAGAATTTTAGAAGTGAAAATTTTAGTATTTTTTTTAGAAATATAATTAAACTATACTCATTGTCTTAGTACTCATTAAATTTCCATTCATTCATTGAATCTATTCGACACTGAGTCCATTCGTGTATTCATTATAATTATTATTCATTCATTGTTAACGAATAGGTATGTTTGTTTTCGTCAATGATTGAAATTTGTATTGATTATTTCCGCTAAATGACATTTGATAAATGACAGTTTTGTACTCGTTATGTGAGTATTTTTTTAAATTTCATATGAGTATATACAGAATCATCCTTGTATTCGAATTGACGAGTATGTCCCAATATTCACTAAATTTCCATTTATTCGTTGAATTTATTTGCTAATGAATCATTTTTATATTCCAATTGTATCGTTCGAATTGAATCATTCCAATTGAATCATTGACATCGCTAAAATTCAATTCGTCTCTACTCGTTATGTCAATATTCATTAGCTCTCACAGATGAATCATCCTTGCATTCGAATTATTGTCGAGTATGGCAGTTTTCGTTAGCGAAGAAAAGCACTACTCGTTACATTAAATTTCTTAACTCGTTATGTCAGCATTCATTGACTCTCACGAATAGTGTATAATTCTTGCATTCGAATTATTGTCGAGTATGGCAGTTTTTGTTAGTGATTAAAAACAGTACTCGTTATATAGAATTTCTTTTTAACTCGTTATAGAAAAATTCGCTGATTCTTCCTAACACTAAATCATACTCAGATTGAAATTAATAAAAAGTAAGTGATACCATTACTTGGTAAATTATTGTAATTATAACGAAATTACACTCGCTATAGGTAATTGTATACAATTGTAATCGTTATAAAATCGTATTCGCTGAGCATAAGTCAATATTTAGTATGACGTTCTTAACATTTCGCAAGCCTACTAAATATTGTAATAGTAGAATATTGTATTTAATATTGTATATTGTATAAGTATATTCGCCTTATATTCGTTGACATAATATACTCGTTCTTTGTCTTTGGCAATATTTCTTTTTTTATAGTAAAACAAACCTAAAATTGTATTGTTATGATAAGTAAATCCTACTAAGCATTTTTCGCACATAAATTGACATTTGATTTGTTGATTGTGAATCAATACCTTACTAGTTAAACGCTAATCGATATTAGTTACTCGATATTTCGAAATACTCAGAAATCTGAGAGTGTAAACAGCATATCCTCGAGATACTCGTTTCGGTGCAATAGAAATTTAATGGATATTGCATTCGTTGTTTAGATATTGTTGCGCGTCAATATTATTTGGCATTAAGTGCATTATACGCTCTCGTCGTTACTCGTTATTCCCAATTGAACAATTAAATATAATAGTTTAGTTGTGAAAAAAGCGATGTCGTTCAAAGAGATGCAGCGAAAGAAGAGCGAAAAAGAGAATAGAAAGCAAATAATGAAAAGCAGAAAAAGCGGAAATTTCTATTGGAATGTTCATGACTCAGCTCTATGTTAGTAATGCAATTTCTTCAGCCAGTCTCGAAGGAGTACTTGCTACGTTTCAAGCTATGTATAAAGCTTTAAGCGATGCGAATGGTCCAGAGTAAAGCAATGTTTGCGAGTGAAGAAATTTGTTTGTTGTTATTCCGGATGACAGTGACATAAATGCCAGACGACAAAGCGACAACGACAATAGGTTTACAAAAAAAAAAAAAAAAAAAATAAGGACCTATGGGCTTCAACAAACAAGCCTTTTTGCAAGAGAAAGATAAAAAAAAAAGAGAAAGGGTAAGAAGGCAAGGCAGGAAAGAAACTGAACGGTATAGAACGGTAAGAAATTCAAGAAAGGAAAGTGAAGAAGAAGCGTGACAAGAGAAAAAACCCAAGAAATGAAAAGTGTCGGGAGCGCATAAAAGAGAGAAGTAGAAAAAAGAAGAGGGCAGAAGTTAAGTATAAGAAGAGGATGGCAGAAGGACTAAGAGAAGAATTAATGAAGTGTGATTGAAATAATAAAAGCTGGTTTACAGGAGAAGAAGAAGAAGAAAAAGAAGAAGCGAGCGTAAAAGGTATTATCGAATGTAAGTAAATGGATGAAGCTACTTTTCTTCGTCTTCAATTATCAAAGGGCTCATAAAATGTTGCAGCTATGTTGCTCTACTACCCTTTGCCCCTTTCCCCGGCTTTCGCAGTTGTTGTTGTTGTTGTTGTTGCATTGTGTTGGTTACTGTTGCATTTTGTTAGTTGTCGTGTATGCGTTTTTTCTCTCTCTCGTATTTTTTGCGATTGCAAACGAATTTACAAGAAATTTCACTCTTGCTCGATTTCGATTGTTGTAAAACTTCTTCTCCAGAGAGCACCTTCATCTGCTGGCTCTTCTTGCTTCTTCTTCTCTTCTCCTTTTTTCCTCCCGAAGAAAGTGTCTTGCTGCGCTTAAAAAACATACATACATACACACTCTGCACACAAGATGTCAGCTCGCTCTGACAATGATTTCGTTGATAATAAAAATAATCGTTGCATGAATTCAAGTGGAATTTTTAATTATAGTATTTTTATGATTTTTACAGTAAGTGTTAAGGTGTTGTATTTCTCTTCTTTCTTTGTTTTTTCTTTGTTTTCTTTCTTTGTTTTCTTTGTTTTTTGCTTTATTTTAATTAATTAAAAAAAAGGAACAGCAACAGCAAAATTGCTGAGGAGCAATAATTTTTTAATGTTAATTCTGTAAAATTTTAAATTTTCTATGATTAACTTTTTAACAAATTATTTGCGGTTTATTTTTTTTTTATTTTTTTTTTTTTTTAATGTATACCGTATTTTTATTAGGAATTTGTATTATTTACCGTCACTGCAGTTCTTTGCTTTATAATCAATTTAATTTTTTTTTTTTTTTTTATTTTTTTAAGCACACAAAGCTATTTAAAAAAGCGCTTTAAAAAGCAAAATGCAAATGCTAAATAAGCATTTGAGAGCGCACAACGGAAATAGTGACTTTTTTCCCCTGAAATTATTGAATTTTTATAAAACTAAGGATAAAAGGTTAGCATTCGTTTTTAAAACGTTGTCGATATTGCCAGCCATAAAAAAATGGGAGTAATAAAAAGGAGTACTATAAAAATATAAATAAAAACCAAAGCGAAATAGAAACAAAAACGATGTAGTTGTTGTTGTTGTTGCTCGTAATGGAAAAACAAACTGCAAGTTGCTGAAGCTGCGGCTTTTGATTCACTTGAAACAATGTTAGAAATCACAAACGAACACAGAAACAACAACAGCAAAAACTGCTGCCAGTACACAATCCAGCATTAACAGCAATTACATTTTGATAGCAATAAATATAATAAATAATCATAAATACAAACATATACACTAGAGTGGCAGCAGCTACGATAAAAGAGTACATAAAACTAAAAAAAACACAAGACTAAATACGAAAAAAAAAACCGAAAATCAGAAAATATTCGTTTTTTCAGTGTAACAGCAAAAGAGTCAAGAGTGCAGAGTGTAGAGTGAAGCAGCAACATTGCAATGCAAAAATAACAATAACAACCAAAACATTGGTCTAAAAATCGGCATAAACAAAAAATTTGATACAACAAAAAACTAGAAAAGGAAGAAAAAGCTTAAAACACGCTAAAAACTTTTAATCACAAAAACAACAACAACAACAAGCGCCCTATCTACCGACAAAAAAGCCGGTATCTTTGTAAAAACCAATTACAAAGAACGATGATACGAGCTCTTTTAATAGCAGAAAAAACCAAGCTTCAATGCAACAACAACAACGACAGCAACAACAACAACAACAACAACAACAACAACAACAACAACGACAGCAACAACAACAACAACAACAACAACAAGAACAACAAATTGTTGTTCAATTCAAACAGCCAAATTTCAAAAACTGCAACAAAAATAGCATCATAACGCCATAAACCAACAACAAACAGCAACCAAAACATCCACCATTCATCAGCAGCCAAAAGGGCATTAACCAACAACAAGAACGTAATAAAACCTATAATAATTAACCAAAATTAACCAAAATAAATAACCAAAAGAGCAAAAATAACATTAACAACAGCAACAACTACAAAGACAACACTATTTTGCAACCATGAAAAAGAACCAACACCAACCGAAAATACCCAAATAATAATATTTTGTTATGGCAAGGCCGAAAATATTAAAATTATGTTAATACCACTCTCACTTTCTCGATCCCTCTCTCTAGTTTTTTAGGTCTCTCTCTCTCTCTCCCTCTCTTTCTCACTTTTTCTCTCTCTCCTCACTAACTTTTCCATCTCTTTTTCTTTCACTCTCCGAGGAGAAATCTCATCGTATTCGATAAGAGTGTGAGAAACAAAAATGACCCAGCGAAAATTTTTCTTGTCGTTTCTATGCAAAGCGTTTGTCGGAAGGAAGTACATTCGTATATCAAAAGTAGTACTGATTTGATAAAATAAACCGCTTTGGAATAATAAAGCAGATTAATAGACGACGTAAGAGTATAAAAAAGTCTTTATTATGACGGCGAAAAAAGTTAATGGATTAATATTTCCAAAAATCTGTTGTATGTAGAAGAGTCTTTAAAATTTTGGAAGAGTATTTCAATTATTATCTATACTTTATTAAATTTGCCGTTAAAAATGTAAAAAAAGTACGATAACATGAACGTTTTTGGTATTTTTTAGTGTTTACACATTCTAAGGCTCTAACAATTCTAAGGTTGAAAAAATACTTTTTTATGGTTGTTTTTCTGTTGTGTGATCTAGATCTGTAATGGCTGACAGCGTTAAATTTTATTCCTTCACACAGCGGTTGAGATCAGTGAGAGGTGAACATCAGATCACCTCCGCCTGAGGTCTATTGTTTTCTTTAATTTTTAAAATGTTTATATTAGAAATTAGCATTTTATTCCAGTGATCTCTTTCCCGCTCTCTTAGATTTTTTCTTTTTCTCTCTCACTCTCTTTTCACTTTGTAATAAATTTCCACATTACCATTCAGTATAATCAACATTTTTGCTGGGGTGGAAGCCAGACGGTGAGTAGAATATAGTGTGTACGCACGAAGTTAACAAAAGTTTGGCATTTTCTATTGCATACTTTTTGGCACGTTCTGGTGGACACTCTCTTCAAAGAGTGCTCGTAGTGTTAAAATTCCTTCACGTGCTCGCAAACGCACCCGCAAACAACTCTTTCAAAAAAAAATTTCTCTTAATCAATAAACCTAACATTATATCGTAGTTGTTAAAATTCAGCTCAAAGCTACGAAAAAATACTTTCGAAAAAAGTTTGAAAGGAAATAAGCTTCTAAAAATAATTTTCAATTTTGCAGTTGATTCAAAAAAATTTATATTTTTTTATAAAAATAAGATTTTTTGGAAAGATTCACGTTGGAAAGATTCTCACCAGTCTCACATGCGATAAACTGTTGAAAATGAAAATTAATGACACTTTCTTCTTGTCATGTTGCCGTTTGTCGTTTGGTAAACCGTTACCGTTAACTGATATTTAAATTTCCTACAGAAAAATTTGAACTTTTTTCCGCCATAATACGATAAATAAAATTATTTCAGTTAATTTGAAACATGGCAGAGACAGAGCAAAGCTCTGAAAATTACATGAGAGAAGTACTAGAGAAGAATCTCACGAAAATCTCACGAAAATACAATACAAAGAAAAACAACAGCGCTCCACACAGTCTTCAGCCATGATATATGTATGTACAGCGCGCGCCGCTTTGTTTGTAACAACAAACATGACATGAAACGACGACATCAAAACGATATCCTCAGGCTAGAAAAGGTGTTTGTGTAAGTTCAAGCGTTAGAGCTTTGTTGCGCCGTCGCTGTGAAGCCGACTGATTAACAGTTCGGCGGTGCGACTTCCTGTGATCTTCCGACTCCTGCAAAAGAATGCAATGGAAACCTGACGACAACCACAAACTGGCGAAAACACAAACCGAACTGACTTCCGCTGTGCCGTCGAGAGCCGGATGTAAGACGAAAATCCTGCTGAGGAAGTTAGTTCAGGCTGGCCGTAAGTGTTGCGGCCAACGCAAGAGTTGTGCACTGTGTGCACTCGTATAAGCTCACAATCGTACACACAGCTCATAAACTGGCATGAAATGACAGGGCATTAATAATCTGGGGTTTATACTAGCTTTCGTGAACCTCCTCTTCACCTCTTCCTCACCGCTCTTTAGAATATAAAAACCTAGCTCATTAATAATGAGAAAATATTAGTAATGAGAATGAGTATCAAGATATGAAGAATCCACAATCTAATTTTAATACAAACAACCTAATTTTAATAACTTAAATTTTGCTAAATTTTTCTTAAAGACTTTGCGTATAGAATTCTATAAATGAATTCTTAATGCAGCACAAAAATTTAAAGGCGCTTTAAAGTGCCGGAAGTAGTCTCGTAGACGCGTGCCTTGCGCAATTTGCTTTTAAGCCGATTTTCTTAGCAGGCCGTGGCCAACATGGTCCTTTCTAAAGAAAATTCCTTCGCTATAGAATCAACCGACATTCGATGTCGATGGCTGTCGAGGACTTATTTGCATAAAATCTTCAAGTTTGTACATAAACAAAAACACAAAGTCAATAAACATTATCGAGTAGGATGAAGCCTCACGCAGAGGCCGTAAGCACGTCAATATAAGAGGATAACTCAAGTTAGGAGACTTTTAAAGAGATTTTGAACGCAATTAAAGTCACTCAAACGGTCAGGAAGAGGTCGTTCATGCAAAGAAGAGGTCGTTGGTTCAATGAAGAGGTTGATTTTAGAAGAAGATGAGACAGTTTTAGAGGATGAGAAGAGAGAGAAGCTCGTTTCTTCCGGTGTAGAAGATGGTATTGATGTACTGCGTACTGTATCGACAGCACAAGAAACCATTAAAGAAAACAAAAACAATTGCGACTTAAGCAAATTATATATGTATATAAAAGAGAATATTGATATTTAATCCAGCACAAGAAAGTTAGGAAGATAAGACGCAAAGAAATGCGGAAGAGAATGAATAAAAAACAAGTAGAAAAATCCATTAAAGTGCAATAATATATAAATAAAAAATATTATGTATTTCAAGGCAGTTGAGAAAGTTTAGTTTATGAAAAAAAAAGAAAAGAAAAATATCAAAATAAAGAGAAATAATATTAAGAAAATAAAAAAAAAATTTCCGAAAATACATAATTCTTTTGCAAGCTATTCGTCTACACTATTTTGGTAGCTAGTAATCAATAAACTCTTGCTCTTGCGAAGTATTGTACTATAAATCTTCCCGCAAAAGAAGGTATTTAAAAATTTCATAACTTCTATAACTCTAGCGATCATAACTTTAAAATTTCGAAACCGATTTCTTTTAACTCTTTTATTTCTGAAAGCCTTAATTTAAAGCTAAGTTCAGCTTTTTAAATAAAAGAAATCCCTAAAAAAATAGCAAAGTTATATGCTTTAATACAAACAGTTAAAAAGTGTTTTAAGAAAATTTAAATTATTAAGCGCTCAGACAAGACTTCACTTTCATTAGAGGTAAGTTATTTTTTCAGCTTTTCAGTAAGTACTCCCAAAATCAAAAGCTTTTTGTTTCGATACGTATGCTAAGGGTCATAACTCTGGCAATTTTCTATGAATTTTCATTATTAAAAAAGTATTATTGAGGTCAATATATTGATTTTTAAGAGCAAAAAAGATTATAACAATGCGTTTAAAGGAAATAAAATTATGATCATTAGAAAAAGGCGAGTTATGAAAGGCGAATTTCAAGCTCTACTGATTTTTTCATCAGTATTTCTTTGTTAGAGAAATTTGAGAATTTATTTAAGAAATTTTAATTTCTTTTGAGCATCCGAATTTGAGTCGAGTCGAAGACTAATGATAGAGACTGAATTTGAGTCGAGTATATCGAATTATATATGAATTACTTACCAAACCATTTTTGTACCACACACTCGTAGCAATATCCAGATCGACTTCGCACATCAGACGTATTTCTGTGTGTTGCTCCGCATATACCACCGACATCTCCTCGGAATGTACATCGTCATAAGGGTTGGGCAATAATGGCCTCAGCGCCAGAACACGCGGCTCGTCGTGCATATAATCCTCGTTTTTGTCCTCGCCCAGACGATCCGTACCACTATCGAATTCCTCAGCATCGTCAATGATAATGATCGGTTCATGGGTTCTAGGAGGAGACGGACGCGGTGAAGGAGAAGGTGGCAAAGGGATAATAACAGCAGTAGATGCTTGAGAGGTCGACGGGACGGCAGCAGCCATCGCTGGAGCTGTAGAGGTGACGTTTTTTGCAGCTTCTGAAATATGTATCAGCTGACGATGAAGATACCTTTGTGTATCATTAAATGCTGCTGCAGTTGCTGATGCTGCTGCTGCTGCTATATTATCATCGAAGCTTTCGTTGGTGGGAGAAGTTGGTAGTAGTGAAAGCTCCTCCGGTGACGGCATTTGCGAAGCCAGCAGATCCTCAAAAGAACCGGAAATATCTTGAGAACTAAAGACTATACCATCAGCTGCAGCTTCAGTTTGTAAAGCTTCTGATGCTTTCACGTCTGTTGCTGCTGCCGCAGAGCTTTTGGAAAAGTAAGACTCTGATGATGGATCCTTATGACCGACGCCGTCAGCTTGAGCGTCACCGTCAGCGTCAGCGTCACCATCACCTCTACCCTGACCATCATTCGTTGTTGCTAATGCCGCTTTTGCATGCAATGATTTATGCTTTTCTATGCTTTTCAATGCTGATGATGATACTGATGAAAGCTCTTTCTTTTGCTCAGAATTAGAAGATTTGTAAGCCTTTTTGCTTGCATCATTACCAGCATGAAAAATCATGCTATGCTTCTTCCGTACGGAGGAAGGATGCTCGTTACTTCTGCTGGAGAAGCGTGACTCTGCGGTTTCGGTTTCGGTTTCGGTTTCGGCTACGGTTTCACTTTCACTTTCTCCTTCTACTTCTTCTTCTTCTTCCTCTTCTAAATCACGTCGCGCACGTGTCGAAAGCTTAAATGTTTTTCGCTGGGGCTCAAAGAAAGCGCGCTTTAATGGCCACCAGGCAGCTTCTTCGACACCATTTTGTTTATCAAATTCAAAATGTTGTTGTTGTTGTTGTTGTTGTTGTTTGTGTTGTTGTCGTTGAGCGCTGAGTAAGTGATATTTTTTAAGTTGACTTTTTCGGGATATAATTTTGGTGTTTTGGTCTGGATGACGACGATGCTGTTGTTGTTTTTGTTGTCGATGATAATAACTATATTGTTGTAGTTGCTCGGGTTGGTGTTGTTGTTGTTGTTGTTGTTGTTGTTGCTGCTGTTTATGTTTGTCTGGTTTTTGTTTGGCAGGATTTGTCGTTTTTGATGTCGTCTTCTGCGCAGACACCGAAGGCATTTGGGATGGTTTGATGAAAATGTTGTTGTTGTTGTTGTTGTTGTTGTAGGTGTTATATTTTATCGACTGATGGCCAAATTGTTGTAAAGCAGCAGCAGCAGTAGCAGTTGCTGTTGTTAGATTCGTCGTTAACGATGATGGTGATGATGATGATGATGATAGCATGGAGCCCTCACGCTCCATGGAACCTTTTTTGCTTTTAAAGCATTTATAATATGGATTTTTATTATTTTTGGCACACTTTTCTAAATTCAAATTAAATGTAATTTCGAGTTTGTTGTTGTCGTTTTTATTGTTATTGTTTTTATTTCTTTTGTTTTGCAGACTATTGAAGAAAATTTTATTTCTATTTCGTTTGTGGGTGCTTTTGGAATTGTCATTGTCACCTATGAAATTCAAGGTGCTGGTTGTTGTTGTTGTTGCTGGTGGTGCTGTTGTTTTTGCTAAAGATGCGGCCACTGCTGTCGCCGCCGCCGTAGGCTCGTAGGCGTAGGCTGCAAGATCTCTTTCGTCTGCGTGTACTTTTGTGATTTTTTCGCTCCATCCGTCGGCGGGATTTTGTTGTTGTTGTTGATGGCTGAATTTTTGTGGTAGTATATTTTGCGGTCGTGTTATGTTGATGCCTGAAATTTGGAAATAAAGCATCTTTTTATGAGTCCGCAAAATAAGACTGAATATAAAAAATGTCTAGATCTTTGCTTCCTGATTTTCATAATCGAATGTTAAGAAAATAGAAATGGAAATTAGTTTTTTTTTTAATTAATTTGCCACGCCCACTTTAAAAGTATAACTTTAAAGACAGTTCAAAATTTACTTTAATAAACAGAACTTTCAATAATGTAAGCTTTTTTGATGGATTTTTAAACTTTAAGACATTATTTTGCCTGATTTTGTGCGAAGTGCCACGCCCCTGCACAGATTTTTATTTAAGGTCTAACTCTAACTTTGTTATTTTGTATAATTTTAGCTCTTTATGCCCATGGTTTTTCTATAATTACAATCCAAAAGAGTATTTTGTCCCTCGCCGGGGCCATAAAGACCGTGAAGTATCAACGAACTAATTACACGTCTTGGGGCCATTATAATTTACTGATTGCCAAGGAATGTGGTCGTTAGTGGTGCATAGAGTAGAGCAACATGCCGCAGGCGAAGTTCGAGCAAGTGCCCATAAGAAGATTCAGGCCAATGCAATGTAGCAGGATTGCAGAGACGGACGCACGAACGGACCCTCGGTCATTCGGTCGATCGGTCCATTACTCGGCTGGTCAGGCCACTTGAGAGGACATGCGTTCAGGACATAAATTACACACACTCATAAATCATTTAATGCTGGTGCATCTGTTTCAGCCTCAGCTCGCCCCAAGCCCCAAAAGCATTTCCCAACTGAATGTTGTTGTCATTTTCTATACATTATAGATATTGTTTTGAGGCCATACCAAACGAAAAAAAAAAAAAACACGACAATAACAAAAGAACCGAACAGAAAAGTAGCAAAAAAAGGCACTAAAATATAATAGATATTGGCCTTTTTTTCAACCATGATAAAGCTAAAAATATTGCTCACGCTCACGTTCGTATATCATCAACGTTATCGAGGCGAAGACAACGTTGCGCGGTAGAAATGAAAAGTTTCTTGTATACACAGAGCTAAAATAACACATAAAATACGAGAAGAAAAACAATCAGATTTCTCTATGCTTTTTATTCAAGAAGGAAACTTTATTAATACACATAGAGAAAATCTCATATTTAAAAAGGCAGTCATATAATGAATATAAATTCATTAAAAAAATCTTATTGTTTTTCATAGTCTTATAAAAATAAAAATAATTATTCATGTTTTTTTTTGTTTTATTTTATTCATCCAAGATTTCCAGAATATTAAACGTAATACTCACAAAATTTCATGGTTAAAGCCTGAAAAGTAATATGCTATTATTTGCTATTTGTTTGCAAATTATATCGTACGTATATATGTATATAGACGGAAAGTACTCACAATTGTGTAGCAAAGATAGTCCCATTATAAACAACGCCAATGTAAAAATAAAATTAATATGAATTATAAATCTGAAATAAACCTGACAGCAAAAATATTACTTTCTTATGTTGCGGCCAGACCGACGATATTGTATATAATAAGTTTTTCTTATTAAAACAACTAAATAATAAGAATTCGTTATACTTTCATGCAGACTTATTGATTTCATGATTTATTGGCGAAAAAAATATATAAATTTCTTATAAAAATCACGAATTAATAAGATTAACTTTTTGTTTCAAAATAATAAGATTTTCTTTATACAATTAATAAGATTTCTCTATAAAGAAAGCATATTATTTGTATGTTTTAATAAGATTTCATCGTAAAATGGCTCCATAAAGAGATCTTATTATTTTTATGAGGTATTGTTTTTCTCTGTGTAGCAACTTTCTTAAGAAGGAAAATTTACCCACGAGGAGTTTTCTCTCAGAGCAGTTCATATTCCTTTTTTTAAGCAAGAAACTTTTCAGAGGGCCGTAAATTCGTAGATAGGTTTACGCAATGTAATGGTTTATGTAATACATATGTATGTTTGTATAATATATTTTGGAGTAGATATATATACTGGTATATATTTATATGTGTATAAACCTATTGTACCGCACTTGTCCTTTTTGGGAAGATGATAACGCGCCTTGAAGTCCAACATAAATTTGTTAAAATTAGAACTTTCTCAATGGTTCTTTATAAGAGAGTATACGAGCTGGTTTGTTTACAAATTTGTAAATTATAAGTTTGTATACTCTTCTTTGGGCTACATGGATGACAAGGTTGTTTCCTGTTTTTTTTTTTTTTTGTTTCTTTTCTCTCCTCCTTCATTGCTTTTTTAAGAGCATTTCGAATACTTTGTGTAACGTTGTAAAACCATAGCATGTCCGGGCCGCATGTATATGGTCTTATAAGAGTGAGAGAGAGCGAGCTACATAAGTAAGTACATACACATAAAATTGTACTCGTTTTTGGCCGTTTATTTAAGTTTATTGCTGCTCATTTGTGTCACTGTTGGCGATATCACAAAATAAGGTATGGTTTCACAAAACGAGTATTCTTGGAGACAAGAGGAACAGAAAGAAGAACAACAAAAAGAACAAGAAGAAGAGCAAGAGGGAGAGGAAGTGTAAAAGTAATACTAGTAAGAAAAAAAGGAAAAAATGACCACATTTTCAAGTTAAAAATTCAAAAGGAATGTAAATAAAATGCTTACCAACGACTTTGGCGAAAGACCACAAAAAAAGACCACGGGAAAATTGCCGTCGTAGAACGGCATAACTTACTCCTTTTTACTACCCTTTTTATACTGCCGGCTAGTTTCTAACTATAAATAATGAATTGACAGGTCGTTCGGGTCTCTCTCTCTCTCTTTCTCTCTCTTTTTTATTTTAAATGTTAGCATACTTTTAAAAACGGAACGATTCCTTTTAAGTGCGATTTCTGGGAGCAAAAGTGTCTTTTTTAGAACTACGTTTTTTACTACTTTTAGTACTTTTTTTTTAGTACTTTTTACTACTTTTTTTAGTACTTTTTACTACTTTTTTTTCTTCTATTTTCATATTTTTTTTTTCATTTTTCATACAAAAAAAAACTACTTTTTTTTTACTACTTTTTCTAGAATTTTCTACTACTCTTTCTGAGTCTTTGTTAAGTTTTACCTCATTATAATTTGTATATATGTATGTACTATATTGGCCATATGGCCAATGGCCAAAATTTTAATATCTCACAAACTGAACGAAAAAGCCACAAAGTGATCAGAAAATCTGTTTAAAAGGAAACGCCTTCAAACGAACGAAACGTAACACGTTGGAAAAGCCAGAAAAAGACAGAAAACCAAATTGCTTTTAATTGCCAGGACACATTAAACACAATCCATCATGGCGTCGTTGACATTTAATTTGACACGTGGCCACATGCACGGTTACACTGAGATGAACACTGAGATGGTCAGGCGAGCGCACACGCACCCAAACGGGCATACCGTAGGACGTCCTATACGTTCTACGTCAGCAGTTCGTTCAGGTGATGATTTAACAGCTGCACGCACACACACATACACACACACAACCCAACACAAGCACACCGGCCAACGTTCGCTGACGTAGCTGTAAAAGCGTGGTTAAAGCCTGTGTCTGTGTGTGTGTGTGTGTGTGTGTGTGTGTGTGTGTGTGTTTGAGCCTATCTGGCTTTATTGTGGTTTTAGTTGTTTTCAGTGATGTCAGTGTTGTTGTTGTTGTTGTTGTTGTTGTAGTCTTTTTGTTAACGGCTAATATAAAATAAAAAAAAAATGTTCAACACTTGTACACAATTAATGTTCTCTTACTTTTTCTTCACTTCAGTTTTCTTTCACTTCAGTTTTTTTTCACTTCAGTTTTGTTAGTTCTTTTCTTCAACTTTCGTTGTTGGCTTTTGCCAATAAAGCGAATAAGACTTCAGAATGGTGAGCAACCAAGAAAAGAGACAACAGACGTACTGAGGCATACGATAAGTCTTTATAAGTTACTTTCTGTTAACCGAAGACTTCATTGAAGTATGTACAAAAGAAAATAAATGAATTGAGGCAACAGGAAGCAGAAGCAGCAAAGAATAATAAATCAGTTAGTTAACTAAAGTTTTGTTAATATAATTAATTATTCTCGAAACTCATTACGTTTTACCATAACCGAAATGCTTTCAAGTGAAGCACTTACAAAGCCGTTAACTATAGACTTAAGTGCATACCAATGATCAGACTAACTTTCTAATCAAAATCTCTTCGTTTTTTTTTCAACTTTGTGGAAAATATGAAACAGTCTGCCTCTTAGAAAGCTCTTTTTAGAAACGTTATAATCTTTTCTCTCCGAGTTTCGAGCGTCTCAAAATAAACGACCGATGAAAATCGGTATCATCGGTTTATCATCGATGTTTCTGTGAAAATATTTCTTTATTTTTATTAAATAATTAAAAAAATAAAATTTCATTAGAGTTTTTGTGAAATATTCTAACACTTTAGCTCACAATAGAAACGAAGCTCACGAAACGGGCTCATTTCGCCCGTAAGTACGATACGAAATCATGGCTCAAAGTGCGGACCATGAAAGTGTTTGGTATGTAGCATATAGCGGAAATACTCGACGTTGTTTGCATTCCTTTCTGAATCCACTATTATGCAATGGCACACCAAGTAAATGGCATTGCATAAACATAGTCATACACTTTAACTCACTCTACACTCACTCTCGGCACTCACTGTAGGCACTTGCTACGAGTAGCATAAGTGTCGTAACCAAACCTGTTAATGTAATTCCTTTTTCAGTTGTTATGCGTTTCTAATGTAAATTAAAACAATTATTTTACAACCATTTGAAATCGATTAAAAGCCTTTGAAAGCTAAATGAGTTACTCTGACAGCAAAAGTTGCATGTGAAGCTTAACTCCTTACCTGCCCACGGACCTTACTATCTCACTAGTTATGACCAGAAAATGCATACATACATACATACATAGTATAAGTCGGTTTAGGTATACACCCATGGGTCAATACGACTATGTTGTACTATACTATACGACAAGTATACTTTGCAAAACAAATGCAATGACTTGAAAATCATTACAATCGAAAATGCACAATGTTCAGCTACTTGTGCTTCTTCTAGTTTTGCTGCTATTGCTTATTCGTTTTCTTCCTGTTCCTCTTTCTCTCCCCTCTTCCTCTTCCTCTTCCTTTCCTTGGTGAGTTTTTCTGTGCTTTTACTTGTAGTAAAGTCGAAATTGTTATGCCCGAAGTTTGCTATGGGTTTGTTGCTTTATAGCTAGGTGTAGATTTTTAGTGTTTGTAAATGTGTCTCTCTCTCCCTCTCTCCCGCTCTCTATGTATTAAAGTTTTGTTGTTATTGAGTATGAACAATGTAGACGTAGCCGGGCATGCCATGCATTGCATACTTTCCAATCGTATTGCACTCATTATAAACAACTTTGAAATTGCGAGTGCCCGGACCACGTAGAACAAATAAAAGCACCCAGAGCAGTACAATCGAACGATTGTGGAGGTGTCGATGTATACGGCTCTGCCTGAGTGTGTGTGCTATGTAAGCGTGTGTGTACGACATGGTCGAGAGTATCGTGTTACCCGGAAAGGCTTCAACTTAATCAACATTAAAACTCAGTGCTGTTTAGTAGAGATTGTACACATAATGGATAGTGACAGTGTAACACACAAAATGGTCTTAACAAAAACAAAAACCACAACAATAACAATAACCAGCGAGAAAAAGAAATCATTGCAAGTTGAAGCCAAGTTTCACAGAACAGTAACAGCTGCGATAATGCAAAACAAAAAGGCGAAGAGTTCGCAAGAATCGAATGGTTTTTGTATGAAAAACTTTGGAAAAACCTCCAAATGATTGTAAGACGAAAGAACAAGATGCTCAGCATTTTTTTAGAATTGAAGCAAATCGTAAAGAAGATGAAAATTAAGTTAAATTATAAATTATAAAGCCACACATTTTTCAATAAAAGTTGTTCCAGGTTCTTGTCTCGACTGAAAAAAACCTGCCCTCGTGTCGAAATTTCGCCTTGACTGAAATAAAGACTGTCATTTTTTAGTAATAATCGCTTTCGGTTCTCTTCACAATCTCAACCCTCGACCAAGTCCTGTTTCGAGATTTCGTCTCGCCAGAAAATCGGTTTGTATCGGTTTGGATTTTGTCCTCTATTAAGAAAAAAAACTTGTCTCGGCATCTAGTCTTGTCCTCGATCATTTATGGACACGTTTTTTTTTCATCTCTTTTCATCTTATAGCCATAAAGGATAGCAGTAAAAAAATATGAAATAACTCCCAAAAAATTTGAATTAACTCCCAAAAAAATGAATATACTCCCAAAAAAATGAATTAACTCCCAAAAAAGGAATTAACTCCCAAAAAAAAATTAATTAACTCCCAAAAAAATTAATAAACTCCCCAAAAAAGAAGAATTAACTCCCAAAAAAATGAATTCATGAAAAAACAAATGAATTAACTCTCAAAAAATTAATTAACTCAAAAAAAAATGAATTAACTCCCAATAAAAAATTAATTAAATCCCAAAAACAAAAATGAATTAAATCCCAAAAAAATTTAATTTAACTCCTAAAAAATTAATTAACTCCCGAAAAATGAAAAACTGCCAAAAATAATGAATTAACTCCCAAAAATAATGAATTAACTCCCAAAAAATATGAATTAACTACAAAAAAAAAAATCCCAAAAAAAAAATGAATTAAATCCCAAAAAATTTAATTTAACTCCCAAAAAATTAATTAACTCCCAAAAAAAATTAATTATATTGTCAGTATAAAATGAATATGTGCAAATACTTTGGAAATAGTAAATAATTTTGAATAGTAGAATATCATTGCCTCAAATTGTCAATAAAAAAGGAACTTTTTTGGGAAAAAACAATAAAATGAAAATAAACCAACAAACAGACAAGTTTATAAGCTCTAGAAACCTAGAAAACAAGCAGAGAAACCCAGAAACAGAATATTCATAGAGTTCTCGTAAGATAAAAGGCATAAATAAACAAATATTCCAGTTAAATCATTTTTCCTTGTTACTACAGCTTTTATGTATATTGTATGCTAACGTACATATATCGTTGCATTTTGCTTCTTCTTCTTCTTCGTCGTATTTTACCATTTTCATTTGTTCTTGATAAATTTACACAAGCGTGTATGACTAGTTTTCAAATGGTAATTAATATTCATCTGAGACAGAGACAAGAGACGAGTCTCGTTTCGTTTCGTCTGAACATTTCTTCTTTGCCAAACGCATTGTTGGTAGCTGGAGTTGGCTAGAATTGTCTTAAGAGTGTAGGTACAGCCTTCGTGGTACCTCCTGTTTACTGTTTCAAGCATGTATTTATATGTAGTATATGTATGTATGTGTGTTTGTATGTATGTATTTCATTCGTTTTGTTTCAAGTGATAGCGATCATGTCTCTAGAGTTTATGCAAGGCTTTATGCTTGTGAGCTTGCTTGTTTGTTGGTTTGTTTGCATTCAAGACAAACCCTTTTCAAGTTAAATGCCTTTGTTTCATCCAGTTTGTGAAATTATGTAAGTAACACGGCAACAGCGATGACTACAAAAGGCTATAAAAACAACAACGACAGCAGCAGCAGCAACAACATTTGCTCAAACAATCAGGCGCTTGTTACAGCAACAACTACATTTAGTTACTCTGAGCGCGCACACACACAGAAACACAAGAGCACAAATCCTCTCACTCTCTCTCTCTCTCTGTCGGTCTATCTCTCTGGTGACAGAAGAGAGATTTCTCTTTTGTCTCTCTTAACCCATTCCTTTATATTGTCTTCAATGCGCTCTCTGTTGTTACTCGTAGTATCGTGCATATAAGAGAATACAATTTGAAATCATATAAAATGAATCAATGGCATTCCTTAGTTCTTATGAAAATAAAGGATTATGTATTTTCAAAATCTTGTTGAAGAATTCGTAGCTGAGTTGGCGAAATA
This sequence comes from Conops quadrifasciatus, assembly GCA_949752815.1. Lineage (NCBI taxonomy): Eukaryota > Metazoa > Arthropoda > Insecta > Diptera > Conopidae > Conops > Conops quadrifasciatus. The sequence goes on along the minus strand of OX457077.1, from coordinate 41,090,175 downwards.
ACATCTATTGTATGTACTTGAGCCATGGCAACACTTTACTCATATTGTATTGTTATGCACGATAGCATAAAGTTTGTTTTAAGCTCTTTATACTCTTTTGATTTCACAAACAAGCACTATGTACGCTCTCTGATTCTTTTCCGTTGCGATATACTGTCATGGTCTACTACAAATACTAAAAAGCACTTTTAAAGCTTTAAATCTCAAAGCAAGGTAAACTGATTTAGTGCATTGACCAGTTTCCAAGACAGTTTTGTTTGTTTCACTGCATGAGGATTCATTAGAAAGGTTTGGATTTTCACGAGAAAAATTTTGTTTTTATAAAAAAACTCTGTACAAATGGACTGGTCTTAAATTCAACTACAGCTATAACTACAAAGCTTTTTTGCTATGCAAAACTTGTTCCAATAAGAGCAAAAATTTCATAGTAAATCTTGTGGCTTGTGTTTAAAATTCTTTTTTTTTTACTAATTTTCTTTACCAGCAGGCGTAAAGAAAGAGTTTCTTAAGAAAATATCTCTTTAATACTCGTGGAACAATTTTGTACAAGTTGTACTTCATTTGCATAAACGAGTATGCACTTTGTTTTATAATTTTTGCAACACCTTCTTCGTTTTGCAATACAGCTTTTATCATGGCACCTATGTACATGCATCACGGCACCTCTGCTCCCTTAATAACCGCACATACATAGTACAATACAATATTCCCTGCACATCCAGCATCATCGCCTACTACTTCCGATACTTAGCAGTAATCATCGCCGTCTGGCAGACCGACCTGCTTCTACTTGAATGCAGGTGCAAAGTTTCTCTTGTTGTTGCTGTCTATAAGTTTCTCTCATTCTATGGTCTTTTCTTGTTTCTTTGTAGTGCATGAAAAATGCAAATTGATTTCGAGTGTAGAAAAATTTGTTGCACACTTTTTCAGCGGGCAGGATGCATTTAACTTGTGCTGTCAACTAATAAAAGGAACTGGCAACACTTTTAAGAACAGCCGGCAACAATCATCATTAGAGGGTTAAGGGATGCAGAGTGATAAAGAGAGAGAGAGAGAGAGGGAGAGAGAGAGCAGGGAGGTGTACATCAGTGTACAAGTATAAAACAAAAAAAAAAGAGAAAAGTTATGATCAACGAAGAAGAAAGAGTTGAAAACAGCAAAAAGCATTTAGTAATAAGTTTTCACATCTTTTTCTCTGAAAATGGAACAAGAGAAATAAAATTCTCTTGTAAAGCTTACTAACACATGCATAGCACATAAAAACACTTAAAACACACGAACACACGCATGTTACCGCGTAGGAAATACTGACTTCAGAGAGAGAGAGATGAAAGAGTCATGCCAGCAGATCATCGATGGCGATTTCAAACAAATTAGACGGCTTCTCTTTGATGATTCTGTTGAAAGACAGAAAGAAAGAATTGCCGTCGTCGTTGACAAAAAAAAAAAAACACGGAAACCGTTGAGGAAATTGTCGTGCTTTTAACTTTGTACTTGTTTTGATGAATGCCGGCGGAAAGAATTGGCGGCGGTTGCGCATATTTTAATTTTGTGACGTAAGGTTAAGGCCTCTGATCGATAATGTCAAAGGTTCCGGCCCATTGCATGGATTTTATTCCAATTTCTATAAAAATAAATAACAAAACTAAGCAATTTTCATGTACTTAAAGTAAAAAAGACAGTCCAAATATGGTCTAAAATAGATATTTATAGGTGTTACATATCAAATATCCAAGCTATATCAATTGACTACGGACTTTTATTAAAAAACTGAAAAATTTATGAAGACAATTAAACGTTCATTATCAATTGTTTTATAACAACGCAATTGATATCGATTGTTTAAGATCTAATTTATGATTTTTCCACTTCTATGTATTTCAAGCTCATTAGCAACTTTTTCAATTTTTAAATTTGAATTTTTATCTGTTTTTAAGCACAATTTTTCTGTATTATCTACCGCAAGTTAAACAGAACTGAACAACTATTGATGATATGCAAAATGTATATAAACTGAATTAACAAAGAAAAAACCTCGATGCTACTTTTTAACGAGCGCGATAAAGCTAAAACAAAATTAGTTTCTTTTTCGCAAAACAAGCAAAAAACAAAGCTTATGTTTGCTTCTATGTTACATTAGGCTTTAACATGTGATCAACCTTTGCGTAGATTCTCATTTTTTTGCCACTTTTGTTCACAAAAAAAAACACATCAATGAACGATTTTCCTACAGGGGTACTTATGAAGGCTTGTAACATAAGGTTCAAATACGCGTACATTGACCCGCCTGATTTTCGCTAAGTGACAACTACAGTATTGTGTTGTTGTTGTAGTTGTAGTTGTTGTTCTCAGAGTTTTTTGTTTTATTTAGAAAATAATACCGAAAGAAAGCATCACCTTTTAAAACAACTTTTATAATAATCTTTTAGCATTCATGACATTATCGTTAAGCGAAGTGTGTTGACAGACAGACAGACAGACAGACTTTTGTAAAAATTTCTGAAAGGTTTTATGAATTCATGAGAAATCGTCACGGAAGCTGTGAAACAAAAGAAAGCTTTCATTTTTCTTATTTACCGTTTGCAAAGTTTAGTTAGTCACAATCTCTCGAAAACTGAAAATAGATTTGTCTCAAGTTTTTGAACTTGTTTTAGTGACACGCACATACAGCACATACACACACATACACACATACTCGTATTATAAAAAATGTCGGCCTTTTATTTTACGTCTTACGTTAATTTTTTCTTTGCTTCTTCTGAGGCCTGTTAATGAAAGCATCTCTATTTCTTCTACTGATGTTAGTGAAACTTTTGCCTGAGAACTTATACTTGAGAAGAGAATTTATTTACCAGAAGTACCAATTTTGCAGGAACTTTACTTAATTTCCGCCCACTAGCAAATTAAATATCCGTTTTCCGCAATAAAATTCTTTTGAAATGCATTCTCGTCTCAAGCGGCAGCGGCAACAGCAGCAACAGCAGCAACGACTGCTTCAAAGCGACGAACTTCTTCAAAGTTTAAATCGGTTTTCATCGCTTTGGCGATGACGCGCACTCGAGTCCTTTAAATTGACATACTCTGACGTTTGAGTTGTCTCAGCGGCAGCGGCAGCGGCAGCGGCATCATTGAATTTGTCTTTGCTTCGGTTTCCTACGGTCTCCTCAAGTTCTTTTTCTTCTTCGCCCAAGAAGAGGAAGGAGAAGAAGAAGCTGTAGAAAATGTCATCTGATTTGTTGAACAACAAAGAGTAAGAGTTTGAGAAAAATTGCAACGACAAACACAAGTGGGTACGTCTCCTGTCAAGGAAGCACCGAGTAGATTCAAGTCTTGGAGTTCAGAGTAGAATTCGGTCGGTCGGTCCATTCATTCAGTCAACGTTTTGTCGGGAATGATTGGCCCGTCCCGCTTTGTTCGTGTTGTTGAACAATTTTCTGCCTGCTCGAGTGCGTTATTGAATTGACTGCCTCAACGACAAGATACATAACGGTAATGCCATCAACGAGAGGGTAGAAAAAAATTGTGCTGGTCAGAATCCTGCGTAAGAGGATGGCACTTGGTATGTCTTTAGATTGCATAAAGAATAATTGCAATAATATTATGTCCCGGAATAGATTCAAAGAAGTTACAGAGAATATAAATCGTTATGATTATTAAGAAAATTAGCATCTTACAAACCTACAAAATATTAATGAACAACTCGGACTATACTCGTACTATTCCGAAAGTACCTACTTACACTTTTCCATAATTTTTTCATGACTTTGACAGGTTTTCGAGATATTCTGGTGTTAAACTACGATTTATTGCCAAGTTTTTAAGGTTATATTGTATTATGAGGTAATCTTTCTCTTCAAAAATGCTATATTGCTTTGGAAAGTACTATCCTTAACCTTTAAAGCTCAACGAAATTTGTATATAAACGATACAGAATGGTGTGAAAAGGGGTGAGGGTACTTTCAGAGGCTACTTTTAGCGAAAAATACTTTCGAGGCTTTTCTTTTAGCGAAGGAGAAGGTTTTTTTCGTCGTTTTAAAGGCAGGATATCTTGAAAACCTGATATTATGAGAAAATTCCAAGATTCAGATTTGCTTTCAGCGCATCTAAAAACTTTCGATGTCGTGAAATCTGGTTTCTGGTTTACAAGATAAGCCCGAATTTTGACGCACTCTGTGCATCAATCGTTATTAAAAATTCATTCATTTATTTATTTTTTTACAATTTATTTATTTTTTTTTATTTATTTATTTATTAATTATTAAAAATTTATTATAATGGCCAATCTAAAGCCAAAGCGAAAAATACCTTAAAAGAATAGGTTTGTTTCTTTACTTTAAAGGCAGGATATCTTGAAAACCTGATATTAAGAGGAAATTCCAAGATTCGGATTCGCTTTCAACACGTCTAAAAATCTTCCATGTCGTAAAATCTGGTTTCTGGTTTAGAAGATAAGCCCGAATTTTGACGCACTCTGTGTAATCATTATTATAAATTCACTACCTTGACAAATCTGAAGCCAAACTCTTAAAATATTTGAAACATTTTAACATCTTTCCCTTTTGTTTTTTTTTAAACTACAATCAATATTGTGTAAAATATTGTAGTTACGAGTACTTATATATCGATTCAATGCATTCGATGACTTTCTACGCAGTTACACTCGAAAACTGTAACATTTCAATTGATATACTGAAGTGCCATCGAAGTGTTATAGATTGTGTTGACGTTTCTTGCTTTTATTCTACGAGTTTAAGTAGATAAATATTTCATGATGTCGTCTTCAGTGGTTTTAAAAGAAAGAATATTTTCAATGCATTTGCAATGATTTTATATTATTTCTTTACTTTCATAATCTTAAACTGTTCAGTTAAGCATGTCAGCTTTTCAAAGGCACATTTTCCAATAAAAAATGCGACAGAATACTTTTTTGCTAAGACGAAAAAAGAAGATAAGCCTAGAAGAAAAAAAAAGAACTCTTCTAAAAAATATTTTACAAGTAAAATATCGTGAAAATCTAAAGTAAAATTCTGTTGAGCTTTAAAAAAAAAGTCGCTTAAAAGGTATAGGCGCTTTAGAAATAGTCTTAAATCTAAAAGATTATAAAGTCTTAAAGCCTTAAAGGAGAGATACAAGATCGCAAATGAGTTAAGGTAGAGTTTAAACAAATAAGTTTAATATGTTTGCAAAGAATTTGGGGACCATTAATCAAAATCATTGATAAATTGATGAAGAATTTCTTTACATGTCATGAAAAATTAATGAAAATAATATTGTATAAATTGACACTGACCTAATTCGAAAAAAAAGATATATCATATTGCCCACAATAAAGAAATAGTGCTAATACTCGCAATAATAAAAATAAAAATAATAATAGTAACATCAAATCAACCGATGAATGGTTGAAAAACAATAAACAGACGCATTGAACTGTAAAGTGACAAAATCGCTTCCTTGAAGCAATTCATGCGTGTATAGCATGAATGATATGATATGATAGGATAGATATGTGTGTGTGTCTGTGTGTATGTCTGTGTGTGTGTCTGTATTAACACTTATTTATGTATGTATGTACTTATGTATGTATTTACATATGTAAGTCTGATTATGTTGGTTTAATGTATGTCAACAATAATAATATGTATTATGATAGCAGACTGAAAAATCTTTTGTATGACCGTTTATACGAGAAAAAATGTGCAAAAATTAACTAATTTTGAATATAGCAGATTTGATATATGTACATATATATGTATTTTATCTTTGCAAAAGGTTTTAGTAGCAGTTTAGTAGCTCTGTACAATATTTTACTAGTTTTAAAGTAAGTTATTTCCGAAAGAAAAACTGCAATTGACGACGTAATTTCTTTTATTTGAACGACAAAAAAAAAAGAGAAAAAGAAAAGAGGGTGAAGCAGACGAAAAATAGTAAAAAGTAATATACAATACATACAGGGTGCGCCATATTTTATGTCGGTATGTGACTGTTTGGCCATTATCCAAACGACATAGACCAGTCTGTCGGCAATAATCTTTAAGATAATTGCACTTTATAGGAAGCAAATACAAATTGTGCTTTAAAATGCGCCAGCAAGGTGGTTCCACTGACACCAAAATGCTGAGCGCGGTGACAATACAACACTTATGGGTTCTCAGCAACTTTCACTCTCTCTTACCTTTCTCAACCAGTTCATTGGAACGTCTAATCTAAAAAATTTAAGTATCTATTTTCTTTATAGTCTTAAGTGTAATACAAACAACTTTTCAGTTTGTTTTCGTTTTCTTAACTTTTACAAAAAAATATTATCCAAAGCGGAAATAAATGATTAATATTTATTTTGCCCTGTCGATTGTTGTTTTCGTTGTTGTTGTTGTTGTTGTTTTTCACTCACATACAGACATTCCGATCGTATAAGAAGCAACACATTTAAACTAGTTTTAACTGAAGATATAGAACACAATAAAACCCATTCACACACAAACACCTCCATACATATACATATACTTTATATAGATACGTATGTATACCCACATTTGTTCTCACATACAAGTTCATAGATCATTTATAACATCGATTATTTTCACTTGAGATGAGCTGTGTTTACATTGCATGCGATTAAATAAGCCCATGAGGCGCACACTAATACAACACATGCATACACACATGATAGAACATACACACATACATACATACATACACATACACACACATATGCATATATAGTATACATACATACACTTTCAAATGACCTTTGACTGATAATCTTCTTCGAAGAATATAAATTGAAAAATTGTTCAAGTTTTTCACGAATGTTTTTTAATTATACATTTTACTGTTTTTTGTTAGAGTTTTATGGTTGCTATAAAGAAAAATTTTTTTTACAAAAATCAAAAAAAAAACCAAATTATTTCCTTAAAAAAATACATTAACTTGTATTCTATGCGTCAATATTTCTTCACCAAGAATCGTCACCATGCTTCGTCATGCTTCGAAAACAAAACTATCAAAATGTGATTTTTACTTAATGAAATGCTCACAGTCAAGGTAGTCCCTCTTCCTCGAAAAAGAGAACACCCATCAATCGATTACTCTGATGTTCCAGGCTCCGTTGAATCATGACATCAATCGCATTTTAATCAAATTGAAACGGAATGAAAAGTAAAAAAATATGCATATATACAATTTTATAGAAAAATAAAACACAAAAAAGGAAGATAAATAAAAAGGAGCAGTTAAAAAATAAGGAGGAGGAGGTTTTTCCATTCATTCTGTCTCTTCTTTGCAACGAAATTCCGAAATTGTAGGCAAAAACGATATCAAAAAACGATGTGTCTGTCGTTTTCAGTGTCTTTGTGTGCTCTGAGAAAATTAAGATGCCGACTCATAGCGTTTAGAAATGATCGTTGGACGAAGCTAATTGAATGGATTTTCATTAAAATTTATCGGCAAAAACATCGACGACATTTTTCTCATCGACCTGTCTTTATATCATCGCAGAAAATTCGCAGTTCATTAGAGTGAAATTCTTAACAACAATTATTTCTATATCTATTTCATACGAGTACGATGTCGACTGTCGTTTCATGCATGATTCGTTTATGATTTTTTTTTGTATTCTGTATTCTTTTCTGTATTCGCTTCATTTGAATCATAGCAACAAAATACGATAAAAAACGCTGTTACTTGTTAAAAATCCGTTGCATATTCATAGGCACAGACGGTATAAAATATGCGGCGAGGGTGTTGTCGAGGGTGACGTAGTGTGAGGATGAGGGTGAGGGACGTTGATGAATATTTTTGCCTGTTGGCATCAACGTGCCGAAGACACACTGTATTCACTTTTTTATAAAAGCATGTAAATTTATGGATGTATAATATGTACGTGAGAATGTGTGTGTGTGTGTGTGTCTGGGTGGGTGTATGGTTCGTGTATATTCTGTATAAAAATGTCTGTGATCAGGCAAGTATTGGCCGGCTTTTCACTGAAGCCTTTGCGTCTGTTTTCCAATCATTTGTAAAGAAATTGAAACTTTTTTAAAGCTTTTCAAGCACTGGCATTAACAAATATTCGTATTCGTATTTGTACTTTTATTTGATTGTATTTTTATACACTTTTTTCCGCACTCGTTTATCCTTAACCCTTTTCTTTCGTTGCTTTATTCGAAATAGTCCAAGGGCTTTTTGTTTAAAAGTTGAATTCATGTAAAAAATTGGATTGAATTTTCGGCCAACGAAGAGACTGAAAGACGGACGGGCGGACGTTGATGTCTACATTAAATAATTTCATTTTTAATATTAACGCAAAGACCAGACCAGACTTCGGTGAAATATGGCTTACAATATGTCGGTGTGTTCTTATGCGTCGTGTGTGCGTTGCAATTATTGGTTGGCATTGATTTATTTTTGAAAGCAACACAACACGTAGATACACACGCACACACACACGCACACACCGAATCCTCTTGTTATTTTATACGAAGGAGCAGGAAGAGTTTTCTGCTGTAATAAAGTGCTCTTGCGTTGCACACGGCGTATGATTTATATGGAAATGCAAAGTTTGAAAGGCACTGCAGACACTCCAGACGAATCCGATAAATCCCTTTTTTCATTGTTTTTCCATACTCTTATGAAGGAACGTTTTCATTAATTAGGACCACTTGATAGTAATTTGTATACTTTTTAAATCGGATTCTGTAAAGATAAAACTATTGCTCGAAGGAAGATCGTGGTGATAGAGTTACCGAGGTCAACATCACAACTTCAATAAGAGAGCGATCAAAATAAAGAGGTACAGGACACAGAAGAGGAGAAGGAGGCAGAAGAGGGTGAGAATGAGGATGAGGATGAGGATGAGGTTGAGGATGAGGATGAGGATGAGGATGAGGATGAGGGTGAGGGTGAGGATGAGGATGAGGATGAGGATGAGGATGAGGATGAGGATGAGGATGAGGATGAGGATGAGGATGAGGATGAGGATGAGGATGAGGATGCGGATGAGGATGAGGATGAGGATGAGGATGAGGATGAGGATGAGGATGAGGATGAGGATGAGGATGAGGATGAGGATGAGGATGAGGATGAGGATGAGGATGAGGATGAGGATGAGGATGAGGATGAGGATGAGGATGAGGATGAGGATGAGGATGAGGATGAGGATGAGGATGAGGATGAGGATGAGGATGAGGATGAGGATGAGGATGAGGATGAGGATGAGGATGAGGATGAGGATGAGGATGAGGATGAGGATGAGGATGAGGATGAGGATGAGGATGAGGATGAGGATGAGGATGAGGATGAGGATGAGGATGAGGATGAGGATGAGGATGAGGATGAGGATGAGGATGAGGATGAGGATGAGGATGAGGATGAGGATGAGGATGAGGATGAGGATGAGGATGAGGATGAGGATGAGGATGAGGATGAGGATGAGGATGAGGATGAGGATGAGGATGAGGATGAGGATGAGGATGAGGATGAGGATGAGGATGAGGATGAGGATGAGGATGAGGATGAGGATGAGGATGAGGATGAGGATGAGGATGAGGATGAGGATGAGGATGAGGATGAGGATGAGGATGAGGATGAGGATGAGGATGAGGATGAGGATGAGGATGAGGATGAGGATAAAGATGTGAATGAGGCTGAGGCTCTAACGGACGAATGAGATGAAGATGAGTTTAAGAATAGCGATTAAGTTATTCTTGAAAACTATCATTCTCCTTCTCAAAGAATTTTATTCTAACGTCATTTTTTGAATAAAAAATTAAGACAAACGGATTAACATAACGGTAAGAAAAAATACGGGTCTTGACAGTCGCAACAACCTCCATTTATCCACAACAAAAAAAAATGACTTAAATGTGAAATACTTCAATACTCGTAACGCACAGAAGAATTCGCAAAAGAGATAGAGAGTAATAAGATTTTGTTAATTTCCAAGACGTTTATGATTTTGTTGAAAAATAAGGATAACGATGGCAAAAATTCTTCTGACAACGCAAAAATTCGTTACAAAATATGAAAGAAGAAAATCAAAATCAAATTTAAATAGAAATAGTTTTGTCTGTCCGAATTTCCTTCCAAAGCGATGCTTTCACCAAACAGCGTCCAAACAGCGGCGCCTTCCAGAAAAAAAAAAAATCAACCAACTCAATGAATCTCTGACATTTTTTCTTTTATTTGTTGTCATCACCGCACTGGCTTTTGAGTTACCGGCAGGCAGCAGAGAACGGGTTAAAAAGCGATTATAATTCATGCAAAAATATTGCTGAAAAATATTCAGCGCGTACATACAAAGAATCAGGCGGCGAATAGCAGCAAAAAAATAGCAGCAATCGCCACACGCTTTACTGCCTCCGAACAGAGCGAGAACGAATGTCCGTCCACCACATTTCCACGGAAACGTGTTTTCCTCTTTTTGGTGGCCCGCTTTATTTTTCCGCGTTTTTCCGCGCAGGGGCGGCGGCTGCTGTTCTTCTTTAACTTGTTGGTTGATGGTTGATTTTTTTGGGCGCTTCCTTAAATGTTGCTCTGTTTTTTGGCTTCGGCTAAAATTGAGTTGTGACCGAGTTTCTTTTGGCTGTGCAGCCTGATCTTTCGCTCACTGCACTTTGATTTGCATTTTGAAAAGACCAAACCGAATCAGCTCAGTGCTGGACCGTGCCGACGCAGCGTCCCGTCCAGCGGGCCAAACTAGGCAGCGCCTAAAACAAAAGCGCCTCAAAATATGCAACGGCAAAAAGCATGCCGAACATGAAAAAGCATCAAAAGCCGGCGGATTCGAGCCAGTGATTTCCTGCATATTTCACGACTTTGTTACGCAACGCATTTCGTTTGCATTTTCATGCAGTTTGACGCATAAATTCCGCCCTCTCTTACCCTCCACCGCACCCACCGCAAACTCTTTTTGCGCGTTCTTCATAGAAATTACCCCAACCCCTTTTTTTTGGGGGGTATTTTTACTCATTTTAAAGAATCCTCAGGGTTTGTTTCTTTTGTCGATTTGAGTTTTTTTGAGTGGGACAGCGGTCCTGGCCGGAAAGCGGTTATGGAAAGGGTGGAAGGTGTATCGGGGGGGTGTCGAATTAGTACTGGTCGCTGCTGCAAGGCGCGCCATTGATAGCTTTGTACGCGCATGCATTCACCGGAATTAGCTTCTACTTCGCTGGGTATAATTTTTAACGTTTGTGCGGCCGAAATGGCACAACGCACCGCCGTCCAGCAGTCGAGTTGTTTTGTTGTGCACCTTTTTGTAGCCTTTTTGCATCCGCCAAAATTGCTTGTCAATTGGAAAATTGGATTTTTCCACAATCCGCGAAGTCTTTGCGCAAATGAATATGCATTTCTTTGAGATTTTGATACTTTCTGCAAGGAAAGGAAACCAATGGTAGCGAGATGATATGCAATACCTTCGGGTGGGGCTTATGGTTTTGGAAAAGTAAAGAGAGAAGCAGAAATTTGAGTTTTTTTTTGAGTCATGAGAATGATGGCGCTGATGATGATGATGGAAGACACCAGGAAGAAGTCCAAGAATTATGAAAAGGTTTTCAGAAGGTCTTTAAAAGAACTACAACTTCAAGGACCACACAAGTTTCATGCAAATTATCATAAAATTTCGAGTTTATTCAATACTCAATACGTACAATTTTCACAAATTAATCAATAATTAATTCTTCGCGTATTAAATTTCAGTCGACAAAAATGTCACAAAAAATATGCAATATTAATAGTATTTTAGTTTTTGTTTTATGATTTTAACTTTCTCATGTATTATTTTTCATCATTGTCATTAATCAAAAAATCTGTAAGGAATTTATTGAAAAATTTCGAACTTTTTTTCCACAAAATATAGTATAAAAAACAAAAAGTATTCGAACTAATAGCAAAAAAAAAAAAATAACAAAAAAATAAAAAAAATAAAAGTTGAAAAGAAACTTGAGAGTTGGAATGGATGTGAGAGGCGTGGCGTGGCAAAGGCAACATCTGACACTTTCGTAAGATTTATGGAGCTAAAGCACTGTCCTTTCCGAGAAGAAATTTTTGTGTGGGAATGTGTGTGCGTATACGTATGTATGCATGTTGGTCGAAGATAAGACTTTATATGTATGTGCTTAGCCAAATTCTTCTTTGAAAATAGATCACTTTAAATTTTTTGACAAATTTTTTCTTTCTTAGTTTTCCTTTTGTCTCTTTTTCGGCAACACTTTTTCTCTATTTATTTGTTTTACTGTATGCTCCTACCTCCCTCCCTCCCTCCCATACCTTCCTTTTCTGTCTCGACTATCATGTATAGCATCATCATCTATCATGGAATATATCGTCCTTTCATTTCAAAAACATGTTGGTCCCGCCTTAGTCTTTTTGTCCTTGAAAATATGTATATAGACTTAATATAATTAATATAACTTATGAAAATAAGTCCTCCTTATAGACTCCTTTAAATAAAATAAAATAATAAATAAATTTTATTTCATTTTATTCATTCAAGATTTCAAGATTTCAAGAATAATCAAAGTCTGGCCGGAAGATTGATAGTAATATTTTTGCTGACAGGTTATATTCAGATCTATAATTCATATTAGTTTTTTTTACACGATATATTGTATATATAAAGACGGAAAGTACTCACAACTGAGAAGCAAATATCGTCTATTACACACAAAGCCAATGTAAAAAAAACTAATATGAATTATAGATCTGAAGTAAACCTGACAGCAAAAATATTACTATCAAAGTTACGGCCAGACCGACGATATTGTCTATAAGAAGTTTTTCTTATTAAAAGAAGTAAATAATAAGAATTCTTCATAATTTCTTACAGACTTATTGATTTCATGATTTACTGGCGAAAAATAAATATGAATTTCTTGTTAAAATTACGAATGAATAAAATTAACTTTTTGTTTTGAAACAATAAGATTTTCTTTATAAAATTAATAAGATTTTTCTATGAAAGAAGCATATCATTTGTATGTTTTAATAAGATTTCATAGTAAAATGGCTCAATTAGAACATCTTATTATTTTTATGTGGCACTATTTTGCTCTGTGTATAATGAGAAAAAGTAGTCCTCACTGCTTTCGTTATCTGAGGATTTGTAATTTCGTCATTCAATCAGAGTCATCATTTCATAGTGCAAACACATTTGCTCTCATAAAATTGCCAAATGTCTCCGTTGGCTTTCGCTTTATTGCTGCTAACTTATCTCTCATGATCTTAGTTATGAAGCTCTTTTTATTGAAAGCACTTTTAACTTTAATCTGCTCTTTAATCAATTCTAAATGGTTTGAAATATCTGGTTTTTTTTCCTCTCTATTTTCATTCTGTTTTACCGAAAAGAATTCTTTCGGAAAAGCGGAAAAAAACATATCGAAAAACATACCCGTCGAGTCGTTTGTACGTACGTAAATACGTTTAAATTTGCATACATACAAACACTAAGTTATTGCTGTCATTAGCTTTGAAAAGCAGAATGCATTTGCCCCGCCGCCGCCCCCTTCCCACCCTTCCTCATAACCCTTCCTACCCACAATCGCACTACTTTAGCATTTGGCTAAAAGACAGCTTATGGCAATATATTTGCCTTTATTGCATTCTTAGACAAATTTTCCCCATTTTTTTTTTTGGCCACACACACATACGCACACGCACACACTATCCATGCTGGCTTTCAAAAATACATACTTTTAAAATTTACCGCTTCGATTTCTTTTTAAAGCAAATCTTTTTCGGTCTCTTTCTTTCTTTCTTTCGCCTTCGAAGCTGTGTGTGTGTGTGTGTGTGTGTGTTTTTTTATAAGTATCTTCTATTGAATTTTTCGCTTCGTCTATTGCCCGACATAGATTTACATTTACTTATACTTCTCTTGCCCGCTTCCTTCATCCTCCTTTTTTTCTTTCTTCCTTCTTCTTTCTTCCTTCTTCTTTCTTCCTTCTTCCTTCATCCTCCTTTCTTTTTTCTTCTCAACAAACATTCTTTAAGTCTGAATGCTAAAGCCTGAAGGAAGGAAGGTTTGAAGTTTTCGTTCGTTTTGTTGGCCCAACAAAAACAAATACTACAACAAAAACATGTAGAGCTGCCATTTTTTTGTAAAATCCCAAAAAAATACTCAAAAAAAGGTTATCAATTTTTTTCATATGCACCAAAAAATATTGTCCGCAAAGCAGACACATTTTTCACTCAAAGTCAAAGCATTTTATAACTTATTGATTGTAGAAAATTTTTTTAAGAAAAAAAAAATGCTTGTAAAAATTTTTATTTTTCAAATGCAAGAAGAAGAATAAAAAATTACATTCCAAGAATTTTAAGTATTACAGATTTTTTTTTTTTTTTGTTTTGTCAGCAGAAGAGGAAAATGTGTTTGTTTTAAAGAATTAAAAAATATCTGCTCTACTTTCTTTTGCAGCAAAAAAGAAATCTTTAATTCTTAAAAAGCTCCGCGTGAAGTTATTCCACAACTTCGATGGTATGATGCCTCGAGTTAAACTGCTGACCAACCAAACTTTCGTCACGTTTATGTACGAGAATCTCGATAGCATCGTTATTGAGACGATGGTGGTTTTAATACGCTGTCGAGCATAATGTAACAAGAGCATTACTTTATCGTATGTGGTCACATAGAGCGTGTTGGAAGAAACCATTTACGATTACGGTATCTATGTCACGTTCTCTGAGACCGTCTTCTCTTCACTTGTTCTTATTCTTTACTTATACCAAGTTTAACAACTTCTTTTCGACACAAAAACTCTTATACAGAATTCCACAAAATAAAAATAAAAATTTCGAAAAATATATACATATATATATATACACTAACACGATTATGTACGAGTATGTCGAAACTTTTAGTTTTTTTTTCCGCTTTCACCATTTTCTTAATTTGGAATTATCCTTTCTCCGCCTTCGTTATTTCCAGCACAACTTCTTTAGCCGGCTTTCAAAGTGAGCTCTTTTAATTCCCTTTTTACTCTAACTTTGCCGAAATCGTTCACCACCTGTCCCTGCCCCCTTCTCCCCTTGTCCCTCCCAATGCTTACACTTTTCTCTTGCAATTCTTTGGTTTTACTCTTAACAACTTTGAAATGTAAAAATTGAATTGATATCATCATCAGCTGCTTCAAATGAAACTTTGTTAAAAGGAAAGGGAGTAGAAGAAGAAGAAGAAGAAGAAGAAATACTTCTCTTACCTGGTATTTATTTTAATCCTGTTTGTATAAAAACTTTTCAAAGTGAGTGTAAATGTTTGAGTATTATTTGAGATGAAAACTTAATAAAATTGTAGAGATAAAGCTACCGCAAAAGGATCCAGAAGCCAATGTAATAACGGTTTACGAGTAGAACGAAATAATTCTCTAAATAATCCTTTGTGATTTTAATTAATGTTAGAGACTGGTATTTTCTTTATATCGTTTCTTATTCATTCTGAATCTCAATACTCGTAGATTAAAATCGAAATTTATGCAATTTATGAAGGCTTAAGAGTAATATTGAGCATTGCATTACTCTAGTGATAATAACTTTTATCTTTTCAAAGAGATTCATATAAACTGTTGTGCTCTTTTAAGCCTTTTTCATTTAGAGCTAATTAACTTTTCTTTAATATGATATCTCATGCTACAAAACCACATTACTATAAGCTATAAATCGCTTTAGTTTAGACACATGCCTATTTTCCTTCGGATATACTCTCTTTGGCTGATAAATTCTTCAAGAATAATGTACCTAATAATAATATCAAACATAATTTTTAGCCATAGAAGTGCTTTCTAAATCTATTTCTAGGAATCCATGCCTTTGAATTAATGAATTGTTATGATTTAAAGGTTTTAAAGGAATTCACATAATGTGAAGGATATAAATTGAATTCGCAGGATTTATAACACATTTTTTGGAGACCATATAAAAACAAAATTCTAAGAAAAAGAGGTTGATTGAAGGAATTTTTAACACCTTTCGTTACTTAGTACGTGCCACATTTCTTATAAAAATTTTTTTTTTTATACCGATCATTCTAAAACTTTAAGAACTTACTTAAATGACAAAATTCTTTTCGAAATCTATGCAAATACTCGCACTCTACTCCTTCCATTTTTCTCAGAAGATCTCTACAAACTTTTGTTGAAGAAGTAAAATACACTTTTAAACTCAAGATTGTTTTTTAGCTGTTGTTGTTGTTGTTGTGCAGGTTTAACGCACGTGTGTACAGATTGTATTGTATTGTCGCATTGAGTATCGCTCCATGATTGTACATCATTGTAATCATCAGACACATACTCGCATAAAAGATTTATTCAATTTAGGCGGATGGCAATAAACACGGCGAAGGGCGGGGGCAAAGCCGGGACGAGAAAAGAATTCTGGGGGAAAATTGAAAATTGGCGACAAGCAGCCATACAACCCCCCCTTTTTTTTTTGGCATGTGTTAATTTTAATGCGAAGTAAGTTTTTCGCTTTTATTTTTCTCTCTCAACAAATGTTTCTTTTGAAAGTGCCTTAATTTCAGTTTTGCGTTGTTGTTTGTTTTATTTTATAACGTTACGAGGTTTTTTTTTGTGCGAATTCTCTTCATTATCCTTCATTCAATCAGTAATTTTTCTACAAACTTCAAAAGAAGAATTCAGTGATCACAATAAGCTCAATCATGACTTGGTTGTTTTTGTACGAATTGTCGTACATACTGGTACACGCTTATTTTGATAGATATGTACGTTTGTGTGTTTGTAGATTATTTATATACGTGATAGTTTTTTAATGTAACATGATGATAACATTTCTTCGAAATCAGCAACCAAAATCTACTTTTCCGTAAGATTTTAATGAACTGACACCAAATCTGTGTTAGAATTTTTCCACGTCATCAGACTTTCGAGTTAAACTGCTTTAAATACACGAAAAACGTGTTTTCTTGCTATTTTTAAGGTTATACGACTTTCTTTTCTTTCCGCTAAATCTGTCATTGTCAAAGTTAAGTTTTGTACAAAGATGATTTATGATGATTTTAACCTCCTCAAACTTTAAGATGTTTTAGGAAATTTTGTGGCTAAAGGATACCTCGTGATGTAATGATATCTAAGAGAAGAAAAAAGCGCGTTACTCAAACGAAAAAAGCCGGATATCTCGCAAACCTGACACAGTGGAGAGGAATTAAGGAAGCGAGGTAAAATTCGCTTTTAGAGCATCAAAAGTATTTATTCGTTTGGGAAAAAGAATAGACTTTTTCTAATTTAAAATTTCGTTGGCCTGCGTAAGTTTTCAGTTAGTGAGACGAACTTCGATGATCAAGAAATACGCGGAATTTATTTGTCAATTATTTTCTGATTGTGATTAACATATGTATAAACATAAGAGCAACAGAGGCAGAGAGAGAGAGTGAGAAAGACAAAAAGAAAATGCTGCATAGGAGATGTCAAAACTTTCTTTGACTTTTGACTACGAATAATCCGTATATTTCGTGTGGATAAAAAGCTTTTGCTACGACTTTTCTTTACTTTGTCTGATGGCAAACAGCATTAAACCACAATCAAAATGCACACCAACTCTTCAAGCGAAAAAATTATCCACCAACCAGGTCAAAAGTTAAAAAATATTTTCAGGGATATTCAGAGAGAACCGCATATATTTAAACATAAGTACATATAATACATTTCTTCTGCTGAAGTAAAATTGTATGAACTTAGCTCGTTCATTATGTGTTCGTTTAAACGTACATATGTATGCTCTGTAAATTAATTGTATTACATTCTACCTGTGTATTTTTATTAAAAATAGTGACTTTTTGAAATTCCAATCAAAAATACAAACTCTGAGATTATTAAAGCAACAAATGTCTGCCACGCCTGCCTCTGCCATTCCGCCTCTAGCAAATGGTTATTGTTTTTATGAAATGTTTTATTACTTTTTTGTATAATTGCGGCTGTATTTCGCGCCAGCCAAAATATTGCACTAAACTGTTGAAGTGTTGAAATGAAAAATAATTTTCACCATTTTTTTAGTAAATATTCACAAAAGAAGTACGTACACACTCGTACTTCAGTCCGTTGTACGAGTGTGTACGTACTTCTTTTGTTTGAAAAACATTTTCACCATTTTTGTAGTAAATTTTCACTATTTCAGTTCGTTGTACGAGTGTGTACGTATCGATGCCCGTGTAAAAACCTTTTTTTGTTTGAAAAATCATTTTTACCATTTTTGTAGTAAATTTTCACTATTTCAGTTCAGGAAAAATCTTTTGTTTGAAAAATCATTTTCACCATTTTTGTAGTAAATATTCACTATTTCAGTTCGTTGTACGAGTGTGTACTTATCGAAGCCTGTGTAAAAACCTCTTTTTGTTTGAAAAATCATTTTCACCATTTTTGTAGTAAATATT
>OX457077.1:40749308-41066808 GCA_949752815.1 Conops quadrifasciatus | reverse complement strand
CCTTCTTTTCCTCTCCACTCTTTGTTGTTAAACTTCTTTTTCTTCTCCAAACTATCGTGAGTTTTTCGTAGTGTTTTAGATTTTGTGTGCATTATTTCACTATAGGTCGTTTCTCTTTAGCCTTTTCGGTAGTTTCCTTTTAGTATCTTCTTCTTCTTCTTTTTCTTCTTCTCCTTCCGACATTACTTATTGCTTGTTTCAATTTCATTAATCCTTAGTGTATGTACTCGTAAAATTTTATCTTAAGCAAAGAAAGTTAAAAACAATTTAGAGCGGTCAACCCGGCCTGGCCGATAGCTCTTACACCCTACACCTCATCGCATCTGTCGAAGTGATGTTGAAAAAGGGGGCGGCGCGTGACTGCCGTTTTTGGGAGCATATTTCAAGCTGAGGCTGCGGACTTGCGAAAAATTGCTGAGAAATTGAGCTATAAGCACGCATGACTTCATATTTGCTATAAAAAGTAGGCGTGGCACTGTTCCGATTTTGTTCCCATTTTCAATACCAAATCGTCTTTTCTTTCTCAGAATTAAAAAAGCACTCAGAAACCACTCAGAAAATGAGTTTTTTTTACATTTCTTTGACAAGTTTGGCACCATTTCATGAATTTGAGAGTTTTTATTACCGTAAAAGTTAAAAAAAGCAAAGAATAAGAGAGAGTCGTCGCCAATTGTAAAGAATTAGAGACATTTCTGGACGAACGAGGCAAGTTCGACGACGGTTTCGTTACTCTAGTCTCGCATAAGATTCACACTCTAACTACATCTCACCTCAAAACCCATGAAAACACCCATATGGGTTAAGTTATACCATCTCTAAGTATGTAAAGAAGCTAAGTTATGTAAATAGAAGGTTTTTTAGGGAATTTTTTTTAATTTAAAAGAAAATATTCATTATAAACTCTTTACATTGAGATTAAGATTAAGCTTTTCAAAAACTTAAAATTCAATTAAGAGTTTATAAAAATTATCATATTTGATAGAATATAAAATCCAAGACGTAATTATTGAAACCTTTATTGCTGAGGCATTTTATTACTAAAACCTTATAAGACTCTACAAAGAGTCGTAGAGTAAAGTATACTTACAGTGTACGATTTGAATGGAAAACTTACCTGAAAATACAAAAGAAAAATAAATTAGCAACTAGTAAAAATTTTATAAAATCCTAGCAGCAATTTTCATAATATTTTGTGCGGAAATGCGGAAATAAAATAAAATTTTAATTTAGTTTATTAAGGCATTAAAAATTATAAATTTTCTCATAAATTTTTAGACTGTTTAAAGTTCCATAGCTTTAAAAAATACATCCTTAAATCACTAAATCGTTACAGAGGTCCTTCCAACACTTTCTTTCAGCGTAAAGGCCAAAAATCCTTTCATTAATTTCATGACGACAAACAAATTTATACTTGCGTTAAAAACAATATAACAAAAAGAAAAAAAATGTAAAAAAAAGAAAAAGTAAAAGACGAATAATAACATAATTCGTTACATCAGAAAATAAGAAATTAAACGATAAAGCACTTTAAAACTCATACGAGTACAAGCCTGGATGGTACATGACATTTAAATTGATATCGCCTGAATATATTGAAATTATGTAGGCTTCCGGTGATACAATTAAATGCAATTTCTTTTCAATATTATCGTACCTTCTTTTTGCTTTCTTTTTATATACGCTACTTGTAATAATACTTTTGACTGTTACTGAATGTGAACTACTCACAACATATGAAATTGTATAAAACAAAAACATATACACATTTACATACTATATACCACTATATGTATTGTATATTGGATACTTAAAAACTCATACATGCTTAATCATTGAAAAAAAGTCATTAATTGTCATGCTTTTAAAGTGTATGATCACCTTCAGGCTATCGCCGTAAATCCATTATAGCGTAAGTACGTCACATAAGAGTAAACTTGTTTTCGAGAATATTGTGTATATGCATATATGGATATCCATTCGTCACTTAATTGGTTTTTAAAAAACAAAAAATCGACTGGTATATAAAAAATTAATTAAATATCAGGTAATTTTTTATAAACATTAAGCCTTAAATTCATAATATCGTACAATACAATAACAACTAATGAATTAAATTGATACAAAATCAGAACGATTTTTCTCCGAACGCGATGTGAAGAAATTGAAACGCTTTATTATGCAACAATGTATAGTGAAATAGTGAAAATTTACTTTAAAAAATGGTGAACATTTTTCACAAACACAATTTTCCTACTTGATAAATACCGAAAAAGTATTACCAAGAAATAGCGCAGCTTAGAACTGGTACTAACCCAAAGAAAACTGTAAAACTACTATTAAAACTGCCAGTTAACTGTGAACATAGTATAAATAACCAAAAAAATTGGTTATTTTACAAATTTTCTGGCGTTCATGAAATTTTAAGCAAAGCGTTTTTGAAGTGTAAGCAGAATTGTATTTTTACTTGAATTTAAGAACGTTTATTTTTAAATCTGCCATTGCTCTTTTTCGCCCTTTGCTTCTTTGCTAAAAAAAAGAGAGAACATTGGTGAAAATTTAGCAAAAAAACCAAATGTCGTGGTAAACCGGAAATGGTTGCCAAATGATGTGAGAAAAGAGCGAAAAAGGTCAATAACGAATTCTAACAAAATTGTATTACAAAACCGCAATGAAATAATGCTTTATTTTATTTATTCTACTATTTTTATGTAGTTTTATCAATTCAATGGTATTTTTTATATATATACAATATAAAGGAAGGAGTATGTATGTACTTCCTTTCCTTTCCTTTGAATTTATTTCAGTCACATTCTGAAAATAATAGCTGACATTCTAATTGAATTCAAATCCTCACTTTTTGACAGCGCTGAAAACTAAGGATAAAAAGGGAGGGCGGTGGAGGGGGGGGGGGGGGTGGAAGAGTGAGAACGAGAGTGAGCAATAATGTCAAAAAGTTGAAGAATGAGAGAAAGCGTTCAGTGAGAAAAACAATCGACGGCAACTATTAATAAATTCATTTACAATTTGTTAGCCCGAGAGGATTCAATTGAATTTCGTGTTGTTGTTGACGATGGTGTTGACGGGATGCAAAGGATGACAACGTTGGAAAGGAAAACAACTAAAAGGAGGGAATAGTCCTGAAGCGTGGAAAGAAACAAACTTCATCGAATTTCAACAGCATCAACAAAATGTAAATTTAATTCTTTCTTTTTTAATACCTCCCTTTCTCCAAATCCTTCTTATCTCACCACAATTTATTCTGCTGCTTTTTCTTCTTGTTCTTGTTCTTCTTCTTTTTCTTCTTCTTCTTCTTTTTCTTCTTCTTCTTTTTCTATACTTTGTTCTTTTTGATGTGTCAATGGAATTTAATGTGACGCTAAATCCATTGAGTTTACAATTCACGAAGAGTACTTTTAAGGGTAAAAAGGAAGAAATAAAGAGGGTGTGACGGGGGAGGAGGGGGGGGGGGGGAGGGAAGAGGAAAATGTGACAGATTTAGATAGTTAAAAGGTTTCGTATTTTCATCAATAGCATTTAGCTTTTTGTATTATTTTCAAACGCCCGTTCTTTCTTATACTTAATTCTGTAGAAAATGTAAAAAAGTATAGTAGAAATAGTAATAGCTGTTGTAATTGTCGTTGTTGTTATTGTTGTCATTTTGTCACAAATTGATTGTATTGTAGTTTTTTGTCAAGACAATACAATAGAAGAGAAAAGCACTGAAACGAATTGTAACAAAAATGGTTCTGTGGTCAAAATGTTAAAATGGAAGTTAGCAAATAAAGCGAAAAATGTTCACAAAATGCTATTTACATACATTTCAATGAAAATTTTATTAGCAGGGAAAAAAGGAGAAAAAAAAATTAAGGGAAAATAGTTAAAAAATCGAGTATAATAAAGTATATGAGAATCGATGAGGAAGATACTGCGTCTATAATTATATAAAATTTATCTAATAATCGTAGTTTTAAATATACCCAAAATATAAATATATCATCAATTATACAATTATACCACAAAATTGGCCTAATTAATCAATAGTCACCGCTAACTGTGCTCATATTATATGAAG
The DNA here is from genome assembly GCA_949752815.1 of Conops quadrifasciatus. Lineage (NCBI taxonomy): Eukaryota > Metazoa > Arthropoda > Insecta > Diptera > Conopidae > Conops > Conops quadrifasciatus. Next base: position 41,062,736 of record OX457077.1, on the reverse strand, counting down.
AATTTGGAAGGAAACTTCATATTGTTCTTTATAATGTTGAAAAAATGAAGAAAACAACTTCATAACATTCGAAGAATTTTGAAAAGGATTTTCAACTTGTCTCAATAAGTTACCTTTTTTAATAGTTTATATTCTTATTTCGAATCTTTATTCATTAAATCTGGAAAAAGTATTCGTCTTGTACGAAGACAGTGAGAAAGACTTTTATATTTGAAAGAAATTGAAGAAAATCTTTGTTCGCAGTATAAAGAAATTTGGGAGAATAATGTATGAAATAATTAGAGAAAACAGCTCAGTTTGTACAATATGAAAAAGTTGGAAATGATTTTTATATGGCATGAAGACTGAAGAACAATATGAGTATTTTTATACGCAGAAAAGATTCATATTTCTGAGAAATACGTACGCTCTTTATGAACGCATTACAGATTCAGAACTGAAAGTTTTTTTCTTCCTAGGCGGCACGCTGAAATGAGTCTTAAATAAGAGTCAGAAAAGACTCATAAAATTGAGTGTTTTGTGAGTTTAAAATTTGAATAAAAAATTATAATTTCTAAGCCTTTTAAGATTATTCTCTGAATCTTTTATAATTCTTTTCTAAGACTTTTATGATTGTTTTCTGAGCCTTTTGGGACTCTTTTCTGAACGTTAAATGAATCTTTTCTGAACGTTTAATGATTCTTTTATGAGCCTTTTATGATTGTTTGCTGAGCCTTTTCTGTATTGTGTCATGGCCTTTTATGATTGTTTTTTGAGCCTTTTGGGACTCTTTTCTGAAGGTTTAAAGATTCTTTTCTGAATCATTTATATTCTTTTCTAAGCCTTTTATGATTGTTTTCTGAGCCTATTGGGACTCTTTTCTGAACGTTTAATGATTCTTTTATGAGCCTTTTATGATTGTTTTCTGAGCCTTTTCTGTATTGTGTCGGAGCATTTTATGATTGTTTTTTTGAGCCTTTTGGGACTCTTTTCTGAAGGTTTAAAGATTTTTTTCTGAATCTTTTATATTCTTTTCTAAGCCTTTTATGATTGTTTTCTGAGCCTTTTGGGACTCTTTTCTGAACGTTAAATGAATCTTTTCTGAACGTTTAATGATTCTTTTATGAGCCTTTTATGATTGTTTTCTGAGCCTTTTCTGTATTGTGTCGGAGCCTTTTATGATTGTTTTTTGAGCGTTTTGGGACTCTTTTCTGAAAGTTTAAAGAATCTTTTCGTTAAGGTTGGAATCGTTAAGTTGTCCGACAGAGTTGGATGACGATGGGTTTTGGAGCGAATTTCCATCATCCTGTTGGTAAATTTGGTACGGTGAAAAATCGGTTTCGGCCATAATGTCAGTGTCATTTTTGGTACTGAACAAAACCAGAGCGACAAATCATCATCATTAAACGAATAGGGTTGGAATCAATCAAGCTCACAAAAGCACATACACAGATGGATTTACAAGTGGATGGATCTACATACAACTGCATGTAACACACACACACACACAATTAAACAATTTAATATGTTTCTACAAAGGAAATTCTTGCGTTTGTGTGCAGCAATACATAATAGTCCTTAATTAAGGCAATCAGAGCATTTATGCGACGCTTATTTATTTGCTAATACAGACGTTAGTAGCATTGGTAGTAGTACATACATACATACATATGTATATAATAAATGGTGACGTGAGTGTGTGTGTGTGGGTGTTTACCTTGTGCATACTAAAGCAGGTTTAAATTACAACCAAGAGCAATGTAATTAATAACTAATTTGTGTAAGTAATGAACTGAGTTGATGACTTGTCAGGTTGTTGACTAGTTGGTCACAGAAAGAGAGAGAGGGAGAGAGAGAGTGCGAGCGAGAGAGGGGAAAGAGGAAAGGGGACGAAAGAACGCAATGACCATTCTAAGGCTCTAAAGTGAAGATAAGAAAATGACATAAGAAGAAGTCTAAAGAGAGAGATGTTGAGCGATAGAGAGAGAGTATCTCTCCACTGTATGTGTGTACAGTACAGTAGATATTATAAGTTTAATATGTTAAAAGGAAATAAAAGGAAGATAATTATTGTAATAAATTTGTTTTCTCTCATAAGAATTCTTAATAAAATGAATGTTACTCTTATAAAAATCTCATTCATCTTCATTCTTTATACATTTACACTTAATCAGTCAGGCCAGATGCAACATGCATCAAGCACATGCAAATGCACATGCACATGCATCCATACAGATGATGATAGTGATGATGATTATATGATCGCTTTAATAAATTCAATTTCAAACCATTTCTCTTCGATCTATCTTTAACCTTATCCTCAACCTTTATAGTAATCATAATGATGATGGACTCCTGAAAGTGTTGTAAATTAATTAGTTGCATGACAGATAATGACAGGCACTGTCAATGAGCACTGCACTACGTTACGTTGAGGCTCGAACAACTTCACTCACGCACTCTTTCTTTCCTCACTTATTAACACTTAATGAAAGTGAGGTAGATGATGATGATGCTGATGCTGATGCTGATGACATGACTTCATGCTCAGTGTTCAGTAGAGTTGAAGTTAATGAATTATCAACGATTCATTAAGTAAAATTAATTGACAGTTTTGTACACTTTTGACACATTTGAGACGTAAACAAAAACGTGTTTTTGTTCAAATTGTTGGTATTGTTGACTTTATTATTTTGATATTTTTGAAAAAATTTACGTTCTTTTCGATAGAACTTACAATGAGTGTGATTTCTTATGTTAATTAGGGTGCGCCATCTTTTATGTCGGTATGTAAAAATTGAATAACTTTAACATTTATTAACCGATGGAATCGCTTCACACCCAAAAAACGCGACAAAATAGTGACTCTGTTCATTAAAAATGAACATGCCATTCATCAACGCCCAATAAACTGGTTAAAGCGGTAAGAGAGAGTGTTGCTGAGAACCCACAAGTGTTGTATTGTCACCGCGCTCCGCATTTTGGTATCAGTGGAACCAATTTGCGGCGCATTTTGAAGGTTTTTTTATATAACTTCTCTATACTCCTTTATACGATTATCATCAGTTCTCATGACTAACTATTTTTCGTCCTATATATAATTATTATAATAATAATAACTTTTCTCCATATCCGTTTTCAGAAGTACAGACGTCACAAGCTGTCACAAAACAATTTGACAAAAGTTTCGAACGCCAAATTGCTCGAATACTTTCGAGAGAGAGCGTGAAAGAGAGAGAGAGAGGGAAAACGTGACGTTATGCATGTCATGCCTGCACGTGCATGAGTATGAGGATGCTTTTATTCTAACTATGAAGACTAACTATGAAGACTGCGTATAAAACGGAGAGACGTCGGAGAGAGGGAGAGAGGAAAACGAAAAGAGAAGAGCAGCAGCAGCAGGAGAGAGGAAAAACGAAAAGAGAAGAGCAGCAGCAGCAGCAGAATCGTTAGTAATGAATATGTACAGAGAGTACGATTTGGAAATGAAACAGCTGCATGACTGCTGCTGTCAGGATGTGTTTTGTTGGGTGTTTGCGTGTGTGTGTGTTTAGGAATTTCTCTTCTCTACACGTACACACACACTCCTTTTTCAATGGCTGAGTTCCGGTAGCGCCAGTTGTCGGCATGTGCCGGCGGTTAGCCGCGTTATGCTCTGATGCACATTTCATTCTTGCCACTTTCCGACTTCGTCCTCCTTCACTATTTCCCCGGACTTCCGGTTGCCTTGAGGCTTCGCTGGCCTCTCTTCGATCGACCAACGTTACCAACGTCACTCAGTGTGAGTCAGTCTGGGTTTGCGTCTCCGTCTGTGTCTCGGTCGGTGAGAGAGGATTACATATGTAGTTTTTTGCAAAATGAGAACATTTTCTCATTTTCTATATTCGCCAACTCGTACTACTAGACCAAAAAAAAAGAAAAAACAATGCAGGAAGGATGTTGGCAAAGAAAGGAGTTACGCGATAAAGCGAAGAAAAACTATAGAAGAACAAGAGGGAGCCCACAAATTGAATAGCAGTAAATACAACGAGAGAGAGAGAGAGAGAGAGAAAGAGATAGAGAGAAAGAGATAGAGAGAAAGAGACTGATAGGAAAAGTCTAAAAACGAAAGAGCGAAAAAGTTAAAAGTCAAAATCAAAAGAGTAGAGAGACTTCACATTCCTTTAAAACAGGCATGAGCAACATGCGGCCCGCCACACTTCCTCATGAGGCCCTCCACACTTTCCCAAGCGGCCCTTCTAAGATTCTGGGTTGCTTTTTGATTAAATAACCTTTTTTTACATATTTTTTTTCGGGTTTTTTTATAGTACTTTGTAGTTTTATAACGAATTTACACTCACGCCTTTTCCCCCTCCCCTTCCTTACTCCCACCCCTCCCCCCCCCCCCCCCCTCTCCACGCTCTTTCCCATACTTTTTTAATTGTTTCTTTCATCATCTAGAATTTTTCACTATTTTGCTTTTGCAGGAAACTTTATGCAAATATCTATGGACTTTTTCAGAACTTTTGGTCTCATGTCTGTCTATCTGTCTCGTTGCTTGTCTAACTATTTCGTTGTTTGTCTGTCTCGCTGTCTGCCTGTTTGTCAGTTTATTTGTCTATCGTTGATGTGGGCCAACATTTGAATTCTCACAATGTCACAACATAATTGAACAAGTTCAAGCAATTGTTGTCTCATCAAAAGAGAGAGACTCATTAGTATTTAACTTTGACTCAGCATCTCTTACCGTCTCGCTTTCGCGCGTATGTGTACGCTTGTGTTTCTTGGAGCACGTATGTATGTATGCATCGATCGGTAGATTCTATCTCGGTCTCTTTCTGCCTGCTTCCTTTACTCCACTTAAACTTTTGCTAATTGCTGTTGAGTTTATTTTAGACATTTTTTGCTAACTTATTAATTGCTTTAGAAAAATGTACAACAAAACAAATTGTCATTTGGATGTTTATTCGAGTAGATTTTCATTTATTTGTTCATAATTTCAAAAGTTGCTGATTTCAAAAGTGTTTTCTAGGTATTTATGCGTTTTTAATTTCAAGAGATACCGATTTCAAAAGTGTCGTTTCGTACAAAGTACATTAAGAGCAATTTTTTGCAAAGGCTAATGGAAAATTTTTAAAATTATTATATATTATATTCCCAACATTTATTTTATTACCAAAGACTTCAAAAAAAAAAAAGAAAAACTGCGTCTAATGCGAATTTTTTTTTATTTTTCTATATCTATAAATCGTTGTTTTTGTTTCCAAAATCAACAGCATTTTAATTGTCACCGTTGGGTGACATCACGCCTATACCAGTTTAATCCATTCACACGCAGCCCCGCACACACACTCACGCGCTCACACTCCATGGTTTAATTTAACACCCTTCAGCCGTTAGTACTAAACCCGGCCCGCCGCGGTCCGCCGCGTACGTTAACAAATAATGCCCATGCCTCGAAGTTGTTCAACTTGTTGGTCGTGTTAGTCTGTTAAATTGAACGATTTGCATTTGAAATGAAGTAAGAGTGAATTAAAGCTCCCTTAAATTAGAATAAGAAGGGGTGGATTGTGGGCCGGGGGTGGCCAGAAAGGCGTTGCTATGTATATAAAGTTGAAGAGGATCAGCCGCTAAAAGTGTTATGGAAATTCCTTTCCTTATTTACCATCAAATAGTGGCTTTGTTCTTCTTCTTCTTCTCTTCTGCTTTTTTCTTTTCGATTTTTAAATTCTTCTTCTTTTTCTTCTACTTCGTCATCATCATCATTCTTCTTTTTCTTCTTATTTACGTGTCTTATTTAGGACGTATAAACATAATTATTATTATTATTTCATTGCTATTTCTGGTAATTACGGCGGTGCTGGTTGTTGTTGTTGTTGTTGTTTTATTCTTATATTCTTGTTTTATGCTCCGACGAATCATGCAACGCCTTAAATCAAGCTAATTTAATGCTCGAATGGTTTTATTTTGGGGGCATACCATTTTCTTCAGCCCTGTTAATATGTATGTATGTATTGTTATCGTACAACTACAACAACAACAGCAACTACAACAACCATGTCTCGAACAGAAAAAGGGCTTGATCGGGGGCACACACTCCACACAAATTCAAAAATGAGTATGAGATTTTTGGGTTTTTTTTCGAAGGATTCTTTGTCGTAAACTCAAAACTCAAGGAAAGACAGGAGGAAAAACCTCTGCCTGTCAGCTTAAACGCTAGGGGTGGGTGGTGTGGGGAGGAGAGGGTGAGAGTTAGGCTCTCATTCTGTTGAATGAGTTCGGTTTAAATGAGTCACGTGTCGTTACGTACATAATTATGATTACAGTGTGAGCTGTCAATTGCCAACGTTTTTACTTCTTTAACACTGCATACGCAGTTTTACTCACCTCCCCTCCTCTCTACCTTCCCCCCTCCCTCCCTCCCTCCCTCCCGAGAAATGCATAATATGTATTCTATTCTTAAAGATTTACGAGTATTTGTTGACAGATAGCGTTAGCGGTGAAGGTACCCACGTACACGAGCCACGTGGCGGGCATAGTTTTTTCCTATAAATTTTTCATGTTTGACAACAAATAAATCATGGTTTAAGCCACCGCCGCCGCCGTCTACTACGTGCATTTGAGGCTAACGCGAATAATACAAACGTTCTTGTCTCGGTTTGTCTGTTCATCATTTGGAAAATTTCTGTTTTAATTAATTTCACACTTAGGATTATTCAAATTTGAATATAAAATTTACGAGTACGAGTACAAGTACGATTCAATTGAGAAATTGAATGAGAGGAGTTTGTTAAGCTTTGATCATCATTTGATGCAAGCTACAATATAGTCGTCTGTAACGTAACAGTCACTTTTTCATTGCTTAATGTTTTCAAAATTCGCTTCACTTTTATTTCTACGATAATAATCCATTAAAGCTTGACAACTTTTTAACATAGAGGACAATAATCAAAAAAAGGTATTGTCTATTAAGTTTTATGGACACAATTGTCTATAACACATCTCCAGTCCATCATAACAAGAAATCTTTTGGGTGGGCGCTTTTTTAATGCATTTTTAATTTATTTTTATTTTGGATTTTATAATTTTTTAATGGAGTTTTTATGATGGATATTTTGATGGAAAGATAATTCTGAAGAAAAGCGAGACTATTTTGCAAAAATTGTTGTCTCAAATTGAGATGAAATTTTACCGATTACACAGAGAAAAATAGTACCGTACAAAAAAAATAAAATCTTCTTAGTGAGTCATTTTACTATGAAATCTTATTAAAACATAAAAAATAATATGCTTTTTTCACAGAGAAATCTTATTAATTTTATCAAGAAAATCTTATTGTCTTGAAACAAAAAGTTAATCTTATTTATTCGTAATTTTTATAAGAAATTCATATTTTTTCGGTCAGAAACTTATGAAATCAATAAGTCTGTATGAAATTATGAATTTTTATAAGACTATGAAAGCAATGATATTTTCTTATTGAATTTGTATTTTAATATGACTGTCTTTTTAAATTTTAATCAGATTTTCTCTATGGTTTTAATAAGGTTTCGTTTGTGGATGAAAATCATAAAGAAATCTAATAATTTTTCTTCTATTTTATGTGGTTTTTTGGCTCTGTGTAGACACACCCTATGACCTCTGATTAGAAGCTTGCAGATGGTTATTATTATCTATTTTGTTCTCTGAACAACTTAGCCTTAACCCTTTGCAGACGAGAGATGACTTTCTGTCAGCACTTAGGTCTCTCTGCGGCCTCTCGAAAGTTAACTCTCGATCACCATTTTGTTGGTATAATAGAGATAGAGCTCTTCAAGAATGGATTCCTGAGAACATGTATTTCTCTGAATTGCTGTTTTCTCTCCGAAAAAAAGTTGCAAAAATTCTATGAAAATTTTAACGCAAAATTGAAATAAAAGTGTCGTTTTGCTGAACATTTAATTTCTAATTTTAATACGAAAAAATGGTAAAATTTTCCGGAAAAAAATGTATACATATATTTTGCTTTCCCCCCCCCCCCCCCAAACTTGTTCAACCCGTTTCCAACCAAACAAATTCAATTTCTTTCAATACTAATGAATTGTGAATGAAAGCAAACGAATGAGAAATTGACAAAAAAAAAGCGCAACCAAAAACGACAACAAGTAACGACTAGATTCACGGCTGTCACTAACCATTACCAAGCAAATGACAGGAAGAGAGACAGACAGTAACGAATTCGGCAGAGCAGCAACGACATTAAGCACAGTCTGTGAGAATAAGTTGGAGAAAAATTTAAGAAAGTAGACGATGAAAAGTACGATGAAAAGTACGATGATTGTTAGCGGAAATCCTTTTAATTTGCGATTTGTTGGTTGTTGCTGTTGTTGCCGTCGTTGATGTTATTTTTATGGCTGTTGCTGTTGCTGCCGTTGTTGTTGTTGTTGTTGTTGTTGTTGTTGTGCTTGTTATCCTTGTTGCTATGCCCGCGCGCTTGCCCATGCCCGTGCGCGTGCCTTGTTCGCCGTTGTTTCTGCCTTGGCCGTTAATGTTTTATTCAAGTTCATGGCTTCAAACGTCAATGATAACAAGAGCAATAAAAACAACAACAACAACAACAACAACAACAACAACAACTACAATAATAATAATAATACCAGCAACAACAACAACATTGACAACTAAAACAGCCATAACGATAAAAACAATGGCATACAATTATGACTTTACGAGTGTAGTTTTTCACAATCATAATAAAAATAAAATAGAATTTTCTGAAGAATTTTTTCTTTCATTTGGGTTTTTTTTTATTGTCGTCTTTCTCTTCGTTCATCGCTTCGTTTTCTTTTATTCTGCTTTATTGAACTCTCAAATCAGTTGCTGAGCCACGAAGGAAGACCGAAGGACAAGTAAAATAAATATCATTTTGTGGAAGGCTTGTGGAGGGTTAAGATTTACGATGTTAAAGGATTATGAGGGGAGCAGCAGAAGCCGAGCCGAAGCTGAGAGCAGAGAAAACCATGAAATACGAGGCAGGAAAGGGTTAAGTTGAGCAAAAGTCCGTTGACTCCAGTCTCAAGTTGGTTTCGGTCTGCCTGGCGCAGTCTGAAGTTCGTTCTACCCTCAGCGATCCTTCGGTCGTTTCAGGCGGTCGGTGGTTCGGTGGTTCGTTGGTTCCGGCGAAATTGAAGTGAAGTGCAAAGAAATATCGCGACGCACTTAAAACCAACAAATAAAACTACTCGCTCAGTCGGTTTTTAAGACGTTTTTAATGAACCAAGAAATAATTGGCAAAACAGAACGAAGCAAAACAAAAACCAACATAAATTTTATCGGCACGGCGCTCGATCTCGGGATGAGAAAGATGGTACACTTCGACTGTACACTTCGTCGAGTGGGCCGATATAGTACTTTTTGAGTGGATTCCTCTGTTTTAATTGATTGCACAATGAAACAAAAAAACAAAACAAAAAAACAAAAAACTAAGCACAAGAATCGTAAAAAAATACATTAGTTCGGCACTTAAAAAGGGGCGGAATTTTTGCAGGGTTAGGTTCGGAGCAAGCAAATACTTGTACTTGAAAATGCTTTTGAGGCTACAACCGAAATTATTCTCACTAAAAGTTTCATACTCTCTGTTTACTATACAGTTACGATGATAATGAGGACAATGCTGATAATAATACCGATGTTATGATGATGATGATGATGATATGGTTACGATGATATCATCTGGATGGAGTGTTATTGATAGTATGAATTCGATTGTATTTGAGAACGGATATAATACCTTTCGATAGCCATGAATTCGGCATAAATTCGAAGGCACAATTTCGAGAGGTCGATTTCAAAGACTTTAGATGCTTTCGATGATGTGATTTCGATGCTATGATTTTGACGACATTATTTCGATGTTACACCGAGAAAAATAGTACCACATAAAAATGATAAGATCTCTTTATTGAGCCATTTTACTATGAAATCTTATTAAAATATACAAATAATATTCTTCTTTCATAGAGAAATCTTATTAATTTTAAGAAAAGAAAATCTTATAGACTTCAGACAAAAACTTAATCTTATTAATTCGTGATTTTAATAAGAAATTCATATCTTTTGTTCCCCAGAAAATCACTACTTTCGGGCTTTATATACATATACAATATATCGTACTTTGCAAACAAATAGCAAATAATAGCATATTACTTTTCAGGCTTTAACCATGAAATTTTATGAGTATTATGATTAATATTCTTGAAATCTGGGATGAATAAAATGAAATACAAAAACATAAATAATTCTGTTTATTTTAATAAGTGAAAAACAATGAATTTCTTATTGAATTTGTATTTTAATATGACTGTCTTTTTTAATTTTAATCAAATTTTCTCTATGGTTTTCAAAAGGCTTCCTTCTTGAATGAAAAGCATAGAGAAATATAATTAGTTTTTTCCCATTTTATGTGGAGTTTTGTCTCTGTGTATAATTTCATCGAAAGCATGATTTCGATGGTATGCTCTCGAAGGCATTATTGCGATTTCAAACACAGGAACTCGATGCTATGATTTCGAAAGCATAATTTCGATAGTATGGTTAGTTATGAAGTTGGTTAGTTAGAAGGTAGTTATGAGTGCGAGTGTGGTATGATTTCAAAGAAACGAGTATGAAACGAGTATGGCATGATTTTGCTTTAATTTATTGTAACGTTTATAAAATTGACGCAAAAAATTTACTAACATAAATTTGTGCTTAAAGGAATGCTTTTTTTATAAATTTAATAATTACTTCATTCGGAATTAAATATTTTTATGATATTTTTAATTAAGATAGATTGCAATTTTGTTTTTATAACCTCATGTATTTTTTTTACGGATATAATTTATTTATTCCACTGTTGTGTAACGTAAAGTAATAACAACAACAATAACCAACATTTTAAAAATCTGTCTAGCCATCAAGGACGTTGTTGTTGTTGTTGTTTTAGCTACTACTCTTGTCACCATCGACGATGTGTTGCCTGTTTTTCCATATTTTTTGTATATATGTACATATTTTGTATATACTACGTATGTATATGTACGTAGATGCACACACACACACACACACGCACACACACACACAGACACACACACACACACACACACATACACACAGAGAGAGGATAAAGCAGCGCAATTTGTTATTGTTGATGTTATTCTTGTTGTTGCTGCTGTTGTTGTTGTTGTTGTTGTTATTTTGTTGTTGTTAGTGGCGCTATATATTATCATGCTTGTTTGTTGTTAAACAAAAATAAATGTGCAATAAATTAAAAACGCCGACGACAACAAAAAGACAGAAATGGCCCGTTGTTGTTGTTGTTGTATGCCCCGCGCCCACCACGCCACGCCCACAGCCACCAACGAAATCTGCTGATGCTGCAAGCATCGTGTGTGTAACCACCTAAATTATTTGATTGTTGTTGCTGGTTTTGCTGGCAGTGTCCTTGTTATAGTAATAAACAACGGCAACAACAACAACAACAACAACAACAACAACAACAACAACAACAACAACAACAACAACAACAATTGCAACAACGACAATGGCAAACAAACAAGAATTTTATTACTTCATTGTCCGGAGACGGAGAAGAAGCGAGATTGCGCAATGAAACAGAAAAAATAGCAGCAACAAAAATATCTACCACACAAAGCATACAATGCTGTACAACAACAACAACAACGAAAGCAGTAACAACAACTATTACACTTCATGTTAACAGACAGGGGGAAAAAAAAAAACAGCAACAATTTGCTTTTTACAAGTATTTATTGAATGAGCACCGAAAAGAGGCTTTAGTGACGGAAATCCAAAGCTTAACGAACTCTCTACAAACAATTTAAAACAAAATATTATTGTAATTTGAAAAAAATGGGTTAAAACAAATATAACAATAACCAAAACTTTAATTAAAAATGAGAAGCCAAATCAAATAAAAAAACACAATAGCAACAAACATAACAGCAGCTGCATAAATTTATAATTTTATATTGTATTTAGTTGCCACAAAATACTGATGAAGAAATATTGACGGAGCAAAAACGGACAATATTTTTGCTCCGCAATCCAAAAACAGAAAATCACGTTTATTTCAAAAAAAAAAAAAACGATTTATTGGTTTAATAATTTACATAACGATAACAATAATATTTTAATTTATCAAATTTTATGTACCTATTTTTTTTTATTCGTAATTCGATTTTCACAGATTTTTTCTTTGTGTATTTTTATATAACTTTTATAACTTTTTTCATTATTGATCCTTGTTTTCGTCTCGTTAATGTTCGACGATTTATAAAATTCATAATTCATAATAAATTTCATAATTATTCATAATAAAATATTGGATAAAATTGAAAAAATCTCTCATAATTTTATTCCACTTGATCCGTTTTCCTGTTGTTGGTTTGAGGACAGACTTATTTTAGCACAATCATAATCATAATCATTTTAGTAAAATATGTATTATTCTAATAATGAAATCTTTTAAGAAATCGAAAACTAGATGCATGAAAACTAGACTGATCTGGTAAAAATCTCTTATTATTTCCAGGTTAGGCATTCGACTAGAATTTTTATACCTTGCATGTAGTCTACGGCGAAAACTCTAAAGTACTTTTCTACATGTCGAAAACCTATCATGGTCCCATAAATGTTCCATTTTTTCACAAAGAAATGACTGGACTTAAAAATATAATTGAAATTAATTTATTTTTCATCGAAAAATCTTTGTAGCGTTCTCACAGTTTTCGACAATTTTGTGTAATCTACTGCAATTTGGTTTGGTAGTCTACCGTGTAGGTATTCGACATGTCGAAAATGTCGAAAACTCGACAAAGTATTCGACATGACAACCGCAGTTTATTTCTCACTTATTTTTCCTCAATTTGAAGAATTTTTTCCATGTTGGTTTGAGAATAGACTAAATGCTCTTGCGTCAAAACTTTGTAAATACATTAAGTCATTTCTGTGTATAAAACTCAAGATAAAAGACATTTTTCGCTTATTTTATATGCTAAGTTAAGGTATATTATTGTTGTATATTTTATATTATATTATGTTATCATATTTTCCTAAAATTGAATATGAAATGATTTTGTCTAAATTGTATAAATTCTGTCTAAACTACTGCTATTTTGTCTAAAATGTATACACTCGTTTTCTACTCGTTTTGATGTCTAAACATTTGTTCGTTTGTTTGTGCTTTTTAAAATATTGAATTTTAATGAGACTTAAATGTTGTTTTTTTTTTGTCAACAACGACTTTGCCAAAATTTGCATTAAGTATGTAGAATTTTTTCGCTGCTTTTGCAAATTTGCTCTGTTTAGCTTCCGTTTCCGTTTAAGCTCGAATTTTGCGCTTGCAAAAAAAAAAAACCCAAAGAAAAACATTCTTTCGAAGGACGTATACTATACGAGTATACTTTAGAAAGAGAATGAGCGAGAGACAGAGGATTGTGTGGAGTGAGATGAGTTTGAATAAGAAGAAAAAGAAGGAGTCGTCGTCGTCGTCAGTTTTTTTGAAGTGATGAAGAAACTCGGTGGTTGACGGTGGCTGGTAATTTGCATTTTGTGTTGACATTATATATTCTTCTATCACCCTTCCTCTTCTCTTTCTTTCTCTCTCCAACACTCTCCATAACTCACTCCATCGCTCTACCAATGCGCCTCTCTCATTATGATTTATAATTTCATAAAAAAAATTCTTATACAAACGAGCACATCGGTGTTGTTGTTGTTGTTGTCCTTGTTGTTGCGCCTATCCTTATACTTGGAAAAAAAATTGTCGCTAATGATATTCACGGTTACAAAATGTTGTAGGACATTCTGAGAAAGAGACCGTGCAAAGCAACTATTTTTGCATAACAAATCTTTGCAATTTTTGCCAGAGTCCAAACCAGAGCGAAAGAAGAGCCCCGGCAACAGTTATTCTCAATGAGAATAGTCTTTAATCATCGGTTTGTTGAAGCCGAAGCTAAAGCCTCTTTGCATAAGCGGTTTGCGGCAGAAATAATAATGTATATATAATTTATGGCAAAAAATATTCCATCGAAATATAGTTTTTGATTGAACAATTGAATTGCAAAAAATTTTGTAGAAAATTTGTGAAAGAGAAAACTTTTGCTGGAAGTTTTCTTTCATCATATGACATAAGTCCTATAACTTCGACAATTTTCCGGAGATAATCTTTATTTAAGTAGCATTTTTTAGAGAGCACATTAGGCTTCAAGAAGCGAAAAAGTTTTTAAAAATCCATTTTAAATAAACAAAGTTATGAGCGCTAAAAGTTATCGAACCTAATTCTTTCACCAATCCTGTTTTTACACGGTACATTCATACGTTCCAGAGCATAAAAACCGTGTAAAATAAAAACGTGTAAAAAAATACACATAGTATGTAATGGGGAAAATATTAGTTATATCGATTTCAACATGAATTGATTTAGTGCACTTTCAAAATAAACGGTTCATATCAAAATAATTCAAAAATTATATTATTGAAATATAAATATATTAAAATAATTCAAAATTAGAATTTTTTTGGTACGTGTAAAAAGTGAAAAACGTGTAAAAACAGGTTAAGTTTTTTTTTGTCGACCTTGTTTTAGTGCAAAATCGTTTAAAAAAAAAAGATCATGGAAAAACCGAATTAGGTCTATTTGAAATATTTATTGTTAATATTATTATTTTTATTACATTATATATGTTTTTTTTATTATATTTTTATTATTTTATATTTTTATTATTTTATTATATGTTTATTACACCATATATTTTTATTATTATTATTATATAGAGATTATTAATTAAAATAATTAATAATTGTAAGAATGTTAGAAAATAATTTTAAAAGTGTTTTTTTAAGCAGCAGACTGTATAATGCCACCGTTGTTCCTCGGCATAACATCCGAGAAATCCTTGGCATTTCCATACACTTTCTTCTTTCCCAAAATCTCTTTTCATCACTTTCTCCTCTTATAATTGTGCCTGTCTTTTATCTTTTCTCTTCTGGCTTTCTCTGGTTGGAAAACTGCAACAAAATGTTGATTTCTCTCAGCTTCATCATCGTCTGATGAATTGCAAAGAATGATGTCGACAGACTGGCTCTAATGACAGTCTTAAATCATTCATTTGACCCGCCCCTGTCCCAAATACCCAGATAGATGTTGCTTTACTGCATTGCCTACAGCACTTCCTCGCTCCTCACCCTTCCCTCACCCGCATTTCATAAACTACTTGACAAAGTGCCAACAGCATGGGCCGGGAAGAATCATCCGGTGCATCCTTTTAATCAGAACGCGTTGAGGCTTGCATTAATTAGAAAAAAAGCTTGCGACTTGTTACAGTTTTCAATGTACTTAGCTTTATGTAGGTATAATGTATGTTGGTGTATGTGTGTATGGGTGTGTGTGTGTGGCTGTGTGTGTGCTGCTTAAGTGTGCGTCTGTTGTAATCGTTGAAAAGCAAGCAAGCAGTTTTTTCTTTTCAACTCCAGCAGATTGTTTAATCAGCCCGACGGGACTTCATTTTCATTTCAAAAGAATTCATTTTTCTCTAACTCTAGAAAATTACCATACTCTCCCTCCCTCCCTCCCTCCCTCCCTGTCCCCTGTTCGCTTCTTCTCAACAGAACGACATTGAAACATGTCTTTGTAGGCTCGCCCGGATCCTAAAGAAGGCGCTGGCGAGTAAATAAATTGAAGAGAAAAGTATGTACCTAACTAGGTAAGAAGAAGAAGAGGCTTAAAAGCGATCGTTTTCTGTGTGTGCATTTGCGAAATATGGATTTCTACTACCAAAATTCATTCGTGACAAATCATTCATGAATCAGTGACGAAAACTCATACTCATAATCGTCAACAGTCAACGATTTTTTTGCTCTCTTCATCTTTAATTCTTTTCGGTGTTAGTTTTAACAAGTTTTATTTGTTTAAAAAGCGTTATTAAATCTCTTTTATGTTCATATTTTAGACGCGACAAATTAAATAAATTAGTTACAGCGACAATTCTCTCAAGACACATCATTTAATTGTCACTGAAAATTTAAATTTTTTTTTTTAAGTTTTTTTATTTTGTTTGAAAATGTTTATTGCTTATTTTTTGTTTTTTTAAGCTGCCTTTCGGTCATTGACGATTGTTCTTTTGTGTACCTCATTATTTTGTGTTTCTCTCATCGCCGACAATATTTGCCAAATTGGCGACAATTTTGGATGACTAGAGTGAGCGCGATGCCGAAATATCACACATGATTCGTTAATGTTTCCTGAAAGACAAGAACCGCAGAAGGATTTTACGCAGCTTCCGGAAATAAACGGAAATCGGGCTTAACTATGCAAGAGTATAAGCTTTTTCCTTAAAATATATAAATAGAGATACACACACACACACACACATACGTACACATCTACACATAAACTTGAGAAAGAGAAAACAGGTAGAAGGAACCAGCGGATAAACGTTTTTTTTTGTTCTGAACAAAACAAAAAAAAATAAAATAAAAAATAAATTTTTCATAAAAATTTTCAATTGTCGTCATTGGCAACATTTGCTCAAGTACACACAATATACCCTCCCCCCCATCATTCACCCCTTCGCCAACCCACACAATTTTTATGTCACATTTTTTTATTTATTTTTGCTTTCTTCGTATGTTTCGTATGTACAAGTATTATATTTATGTACATTGATAGATGGTGCGCCATCTTTTATGTCTGTCTGTGACTGTTTGGCCGTATTGCAAGCGGCGTGGACGGTCTGTCGGCAATATTCTTTGAGCCACTTGCACTTTATACGGAAACAAATGCAAAGCATCCTTCAAAATGCGCCGCGAAGTGATTCCACTGACGCCAAAATGCTGAGCGCTGTGATGATACGACATATGTGAGTGTTCTCGGCACTCTCTGAGCACTCTCATGTTTAAAATTGTACTAAATTGACATGTTTAAAAAACATGTTTACTCAAGTCAACCGGTTGATAAATGTTGAAGTTATTCAAAGTTTACATACCGACATAAAAGATGGCGCAATCGCCGGGATTTGAGTTTAAGAGTAAGAGCAAGATTTGCCTTCCGCCTTTTAAAATTAATTTCATTATGACAAAAAGAACAAAAGATTTTTGTTTTGGGAACGTTTAATATTGACAATAAATATCATATCAATATAAATATCAATATATTTTCAATTTTAAAAACTAATAATAATCCCAAGCAAAAAGCTACTCCGTATAACAAACTATGAACAACAATCTAAAATCATGAAAACTATTAAACTTGGTAAATAAAGAAAGAATTGTCAAAGAGTATTTAGAAATTATTTAAGTAACTTTAAAATGATTTACACATATTTGCTCAAAATAGTTTGTGTTGAAACATCATTTATCGATTTTCTTTTATCCTTTTTCAAGAGTACACAAGAATGAAGTAAGCATTTTTTTTTAACTCCTTGTAGCGAGTATTAAGCTCGTTTTCTTTTTTCTACTGTGTGCAGTAAACAGTCACTGCTTGCAGCCGAAAAAATTTAGAGTAAGAAACGTGACTTTTAGTTTCGAATTTTAAAGGAAAAATAACAAGCTACGAAAATAAAATGAAAAAAGAAGAAGAACCATTGAAAAATACAACTTATTTGTTAAAAATTTAAGCCTGCGTAATATAAAAAGTCAGAATTCTGAGTTGAAAAATTACTTAGTATATTTATTTCAGTAATTTTAGTATATTTCGGCAAAAGTTTTTGAATTTGTAAGGTTGAAAAAAGAACTGAGTGGTTGAATATTTAAACCTTAGTACTATAAGAAGCCAAAATTTCGAATTAATAAAATTTTTTCAGTTTTAATATTAAAAAATTTAACTCAAAGTTGGAAAATTTTAACCTTCGTAGCATAAAAAGTCAGCTTCTGAAGTGGCAAAGTATTTTTCAACTAATTGTCAAGATAAAAAATTGTAATATTTAAGTTAATTTAATATTTTTTCAGCTTTTAAGGTTGAAAACTGGTGTTCACGTTAGTTAAATTCAAGTTAAATTCAAGTTTTGTAGAATAAAAAAATCAGCTTTAAAGTTAAAAATTTTGTTTATATTATTTTCTGTTATAAGTTGTCAACTTAATTTGTTAAAAAAATGCTCTTGAAGGCTAAAAAATACAATCAAAAGTTTAAAAATGTCTGTTCTTAATAACAATATTTCGGCATAAATTAAAAAATTAAACCTAAATTCAAATCACCTTTTAATTTAAATCACCTTGTATCACTTTTCTTTGAAAAAGTGATACTTTACTTAGCAAAAAACTTTACAAAAGCCTTAAAAACTTGGGCAATACTCAACTATATTAAGTTATATTATTACTCGGATTGAGGTCGAAACTTACAAAGAACCCATTCAGCAAGATATCGAACGCAACCTCATTATAATTTTATCTCGAAAATTGTCATTGTCAGGCAGCTATGCATATTAACATTTCAAATATAATCCTCAACACTACCTCATCACCATCACAACGATTTGCTATAATGCTCGATATCCAATCAGGTCAAAGTTTGAGCAGCGCAAGCAACACTTACGCAACATTGCTTCGAAGCGAAGTAATTATGACACGATCTGTAACAATGTGCAAATCAAATATAGGAATGCATATGTATGTATGTATGTGTCGGTGTGGCGGTTTATTTGTGATAATTTTCGTGGTTGTGTGTGTGTCTGACTGGCGGAAATTACACTATACGCTAATGAGTCTACACCAAGTCAAATAATA
Source organism: Conops quadrifasciatus (assembly GCA_949752815.1). Taxonomy (NCBI): domain Eukaryota; kingdom Metazoa; phylum Arthropoda; class Insecta; order Diptera; family Conopidae; genus Conops; species Conops quadrifasciatus. The sequence continues at coordinate 41,044,019 of OX457077.1, read as the reverse complement.
TCAATAATGTGTTCATATCACATACTTCAACACATTCAAATACAACCACACACACACAAACACACTTAAACACACTCAAAAACACACATACACACATACACACACACACAAACACACCCATATTTACTAAAATGATTGTATAATATTGATAACATTAAATAATGTAGCAGGTAAATTCATAGACTCTGAGAAATCACACAATCAGGAAATGGTTTATAACTGACTGCACTCAACTGTAACAACAACAACAACAACAACCACAATAATATTTCTGAAATTACCTGCCCCTTTAAGTGTAAAATGTAAGCGTAAGCTTGATTAGCATCATCAATGAAGGAACAGTTTCGTCATTGACACTGATAGAAAATAATTATTTCGTTGTTCGTGATGGTTTTATGCACACAAAATACCACATAAAATAGAAAAAAAAAACAATCCGGTTTCTGTATGCTTTTCATTTAAAAAAAAAAGCATAATTAAAACCATAAAGAAAATCTGATAATGAAATTTAAAAAGACAGTCAAACAAATTCAATAAGAAAAATATTATTATATAAAATATTAAAGATAAATATTATTAAAAAATGGAAAAAAAAAAATTATATATAAATATTAAAAAAATATTAAAAATAAAAAAGTATGAAAATAATAAATTTTAATAATAAAAATATTAAAAAATTAATATTAAAAAAAAATTTATTATTTAATAAATTTTAATGATCTCTCACTCTCACTTCGAGTCCTTTTTAAGCATTGCATTGCTAGATGGTATAGTTTTTGGGAAAATTGAAGATTGATTTTATTAAAATTTCAATCGAAAAGTAAGAAAATATGAATATTCATTTCTTTTATTGTAACTTCGATAACTTATAAGTAACATTTTTTCAGATTCTCTCTCATTGCTTGCGTCTTTGTATCGTCGAAGATAACGTGATCATTTCTGCGACGATTTGTATTCAGCTATCGGTTATATGGAATGTCATGCAGCGCTGCTGAAATGTCCTGCGTGATTCGTTTATGAACTCTTAAGAGCCATCTGCATGGACTCAGATGGACAGGACTAAAGCGTATTGATTCCTCAATACATTCATCATTATCACACGGCCGATTGTCTTACGCAGACCCAAGTCAGTCAGTGTTAGTGTCGATGTGTGTGTGTGTGTCGGTTGTAAAGTATTAACATAAACCAATATCAAGGATACAATAACCAATGCTTGCTCAAAACAACAATAATGTATGTACATAATGAATATTGAGTCAAGGAATATTAGCCATTAGCAATGTAATTGAGAGTTCTGTGGGAGTATGTGTGTATAGATGTGTGTGTGTATGCTTGCGTGTAAATACTAAGTAGCCGCATTTCGAATGGCTAAGTGTGAATATTCGAACCGTCCTACAATATAATACTAAGCTAAAATGTTATCACACTCGGCCATAACCATCTACAAATGTACAAGTATGTATGTGCGCATACCTATGTAGGTGTGTGGGTGTTGTGCGGTTGTGTGTGGAAGTGAATGTAAGCAATAAATTGCCAGCAAAATAAGCTGGCGATAAATGATTGTTGCGTTATCGCATTGACTTTTGCTCTAATGCTGCCTCATTTTCGCCACAAATTTTGACACAATCACTAACGGATATTGTTTGAAATACGATGGACATACATACATACATACATACGTATGTATGTATGGTCTCTATGTATGTATGGTCTCTCTGCATGGTTATGATATGGTCTGATATATCGTAATATGATATAAATACGCCTGTGTTTATTTGTAAATCTTACATTCTACATTGTACATAAACGAGTCCATCTTTTGTCAGTTAAAATTAATTTGTTAAAAATCGTAAGCTGGTTTGGAATATTTCTAGTTAAAATTAAAGGAATAAATCTTTACTCTTTTATCAAAGAGTGGAGAAGTCAGACTTTAGAGTTTATTTTAACTCATTAAAAAATGTGTGTTCTTTTGAAATAATAACACCTTACTTTTAAAGAAAAAGAAAACAGCGCCAAGTTACGAGTATAAAAAATCTTTTATGAAAATGGTTGCCTTTATGTTGCCTTCCGACGTATAACTCCCAAACTTATGGAGAATTTTCAACTATTCGAAAAGCGTTAATTAGCTTTAAGTTTCAGCTTTAGAGATTAAGAAAGATAACAAGAATAAGTTAAGAGGAAGCAAAGTTATGATTGCTAGAGTAATGCAAGGTAGAAAAATAACAAAATTGATATTCATAAAACTAAACCAAAAAAAAAATCTAGTTTTCTGTGAACTGATCTAATACACTACAATTTTATGAGCTGATTTAATACAATATTTTAAAAAAAAATTTTAATATCTAGAATTTGCAAAGAGTATGCCTCTCTTACTTCAAAACAAAAGAATTTTCAGTTTATAACTCATTTATTTCAAACTATTACCGCAACAAAGTGCTGTCCTCTCCGTCTGCAGCCTTCTCTCCACCAACCGTTATTTTTGTTGTGAATAATCTGAAAGCCTTTTTCCTCAATCTAGCCGTAAATACTTTTTACTCTTCTTCGCAATCAGTTAACAGCACTGTTATGCAAACAATCCATACTATCAATATCTTTATTTGTTCTGACCAAAGAAAACTATGAAAGCAATTCGGGCTAAACCAAGAAACTGTAAAACCAAACTGTAAAAGATTTGCATACTTTAAGTAAGACTCTTTCTTTTATTGTTCTTCTTCTTCTTCTTCTTCTTCTTCTTCTTCTTCTTATTCGTCTTGCAACTTCTAGCAGCAGAAGCAGCAGCAGCAACAGCATGAAGAGCAGAAAATCAAACAACTGCCATAAGATTAAATAAAGTGAGAAGTAGAAGGTAAAGGATAAACTCAAAAATACTCCAAAAAACACAAGCGAGATTACAAAAAAAAAGACAATAACAATAACACAAAAACGGACAGACTGTGGTTAAAGTTTTCTCTTGCCTTGAAAAAGCTTTAAGCAAAAATGTTTTAATTTTCAAACAAAAAACCAAAAAAAGAAGTAGCCCAAAGCACCACAACAACAACAACAACAACAAAACGAGGCATTGAAAATGAGGGGAAAAACTTTTGCTGCTGCTGCTTATGCTTCTGCCCCCCCCACCCTCACCCCCGTTTTCGTCTTCTTCGTTACGCTTAAATTGCGAACCAGAATAATACAATTCAAAGTTTATTTGGTGGCTGACTCTCCCTTTGGCAGCAAGGGGTGGCCTTTCCCTCCCTCGAACACTTTCAACACCACCTCCTTTTTCAGCTCCCGCCTCCTGCCTTCCTTTCTGTGGCCTTATTCTGGCCATTCTTCAACATGACTTTCATCTTCTTCAAAGTTCGTTCCATCGTTCGTTCTTACTCTGCTCTCCGTTTCTCTGTTGAATTAAGAATGTTTAACAAGCTACGAGCTACTTGAAACTGATGATGAAATTCTGACCAAATTCATTCAATTCATTCTACTTTTTCCATAGTTTTCTAGTGGTCAGAAATTTTCAATACATTCGTTTTTTTTTTCTTAAAAAAGAAACCATAGAAATTTGAACAATGTACAGCATAGTAAATGAAGAAGGGGGAAAGGGGGCGGGGACGGGGGGGCCGGCGGCTGGGGTGAAGGGGTGTCTGAAGGACTGAGAAATGCAAACGCAACGAAAAACCATCATCACTTCAAAAGTTTTCTTTTCTTGGTCGTTAAGAATGCAAGACAACGTCGAAGACACTTCGTTCGTTAAACCACGTTGAAGCATTGCAAATAATTTCAAAATCCAGTTGGATCTATGTCATGTCCTTAAAAGGACTCAACAGGATTGCACAAAACTGGAACTATCCAGCTTCGGTCTCTGCCACAGTCCAGCCCGTTGCGGCTTCTTCGTCCTTTGTCAGTTTGTGCGCACATTCTCAACGGTCGGTCAACTTTTCATGTTCAGTTAACAACGAGCGAGTATACATACATACATATGTCAAGAGAAAGTTCGATTCTTAAAGTAGCTTTCTTTCAGTCATTGAATGTGTTTCGGTTGACCGTTTGAGGTTTGCCAAAAACTTCTCTGTCTGTTGAGACAAAAACAAAGAAAGAACATCCAGAAGTTAGTTGCTTTAATTAAAATGCCGCAAAAGTTTTGGAGCAGAAAAGAAAATCTAACAAATTTTCAACTATATTTACTCTTTGCACTATGCGTGCGTGTGTGTGTGTGTGTGTGTGTGTGTATCTTTTTTAACCGAATTTTTATTAAGGTCGGCCAAAAATCGTGTTGATAAACTTCTGCGTATGTTAAAAGATGTTACAAAAATTATTTAAAAAGCCTTTAGTAAAGAGAAAAGTGCGGAAAAAAGTAGAAAAACAAGAGCAAAAGAGCTTAAGAATAAGACCAAGTTTATTTTTTGTGATTAACGCATACGAGCTTGTTCAAAATGTATACGATATTTCTCTTTTAGTCAGAAAATCTTAAACAATAATATCTTCTTTCTTGTTTTCTTCAATATATTTCTTGTAGAAAAAGTGAATAAAAACTGCAGTAAGAGTATATTATGTCGTGATAAGAGTATATAATGTCATGATAATGGAAAGGGCGAAGTAGTTTTTTTTTCTCATTTGATTTTCGATAAGAGCAAAAGTTCGATCCATTGATATATCGGGAAGAAAAACTTATTGAACCAAAGCAATTTTTTTAGCAGGTAAAGAAAACAAAAAAAAAAAAAAAAAATTAAAAAAAAAAAAAAATTAAAAAAAAAAAATTTTTTTAAATTAAAAAAAAATTTCAAAATAGCAGGCAAAAGTATTCCGTTCATTTTTTTTTGCAATCTCAACAACGTGTGCAAAAAAAAAAAAAAAAAATTAAAAAAAAAAATAATTTTTTTTTAAATTAAAATTAAAATTTTTTTTTTTTTTTTTATAGCGTGTGCATCGTATACCGAGCAAAGCTTTCATAGTTTTTATTAATTTTATTTTATCACGATTTCCCAACAATTTTGCATTTCAATAAAATTGTGCAATTCAATCAACCCGGAAATAGTCAACCATGCAACCATTCAACACCTTCGCACCATTCAAGCATCGTACGATTCAACGGATCAACTATTCAACCTTCCAACCATCAAACCATCAAACCGTCTTAGCATCCGGGCACCGAGACATTCAGTCACCCAATCATCCAAGCATACAACCATTCAAGCCGCCCACCAACCAGATCACAGCACATTTGAAGCTCGTACAGCATCAAAGTGTCACCAACAGCAAAACTCTTTACCTCTCCGGTATTGTTGGTTACTAAACTTGTGTGTGTGTGTGTGTGTCGCCCCACCCTCGCGCCATTCCCTGAACCATTCAACAGCTGGCGCTGTTCAGGTGGCGCTCGTAGGTACCTCCTTTACATTTATAATCCTAATTAATTGCATTTAGTGATTTCTCATTGATTTTGAATGATGAAGTTTTTCCGCAAAAAAAAAAAATCAACAAGTTTTTTCTTTTGGCTTTTTCTTTTTCTACCTTCTTTATGCATGCCCGTCTGGCAAGGACATGGGTATTACCAATGACAAGAGAGCGAGGGAGAGAGAGGTGAAGATTACGAATAACGCTTGAATTCCTTTTAGTTCTTTTTAGTTGTCGGTTGCCGCCTTCGCGCTCTGGTGTTCCATTTAATTATGCTGGTTCTGCAAAAATGCGGCGCAATTATTGCGGTGTTGTTGTTGTTGTTGTTGTTGTTGCTGTTGTTGTTGTTGTTGTTGTTGCTGCTGTTGTTGTTGCAATCAAACCAGCCCCCAACATGCTGATTATTCATTGAACTGCAAATTCGTACTAACAAAGAATGACATTAAATTCGCTTGATTTGCAGCGCATGGAATCAGCTGTGAAAAATTGCCACCCCTCCTTCCCCCCTTCACCACTCTTTGCTTTGCACCCTTTGTCTTAACCAACAGCAACCTGCTCCATTCTTTTTCATACTTCGTCTGTCGTTAGCAGTCTATGTTTTCAGTGTTGTTGATTCTGTTGATTCTATGGCAGTGAATCGCCTGCCGCGTTGCCAACTACAGAATATATCATTCCTCGCAGCATGCACACATGCAAGTATGATATGTATGCATGTATTTATGTGCATGTGCATTTTTATGCTTCTTTGTTAAGTGAGCTTTTTTATGGTTTCTCTCTACGTAGACGACAGTTCAATGACTTTTTAAGTTCTTGTTTTTTTCACAATATTTTCGTGGGATTTTCTTCTTCTTCTTCTTCTTAAGCTTAAAACTTTACTGTATATTCTGTATATTGAAATTCTAAAATAAAATTGGATTCTGCAATAATAAAATAAAATCGGCAGGTATAGCCTTCGGTTATGATAAGTTGCCCGAAATGTTATCTCCATAACTATTATTATTTTATTATTTTTATTATTATGTATTATTATTTTTTTTTTCTATTATTATTATTATTTTTATTGCATATAAAAAGTTTAATCGCATATAAAAAATTGAGATTGTAGAAAAACCTATAAAGCAAAGACAAAAACCAGCCAGAGTCAGCCAGCCGAAAAGTAGACTAAGCCAATGCTGGATTAAGCAACTCCAAGTAACCCAGAAAACATACCCAACAAGAAATTGAATGGAGTCGACGTTTACTACGACCTACTTAGATTAATATTTCTTAATTTTCTGTAGCTAAAAAGTAATTAGTCTATACTTGTAATTGCTTCTACCGGAAAGGAATTGCTATAATTACATGGCGTTATTCCTAAAGGGTACAATATTATCCTTCCGAGAGTGTGGCCGAGAACCCATATGGGTCGTATCGTACCGTTGCTCCGCATTTTGGCGTCAGTAGAACCACCTTGCGGCGCATTTTTGATGATTTGCATTTGTTTCCGTATAAAGTGCAATTGACTCAAAGAGTATTGCCCAGAGACCGTCCACGTCGCTTGGAATACGGCCAAACAGTCACAGACCGACATAAAAGAAGGCGCAACCTGTGGTAGAAGTTATCAACCGATAAGTAAGCAGCATCATCGATGATTATTGTTGCTTTTATAATCATCTAGAGTACTTTATGTTTATCATCGATCATAATTACTAGAAATTTTAGTGTAACATTACAATGAAAATAAGCTGTTTACATTAAAAATGTAATTCGATTTCCTTCGATTTCGATTTTGACGCTTGATAATGGTTTTTTTTAATTTTTGTTGTATCTTGAATCACAAATATGTAATAGGTTTAATAAGAATTAGTGGAGAAAATTTCCTTTTTTCTTCAAAACAATGTTCATCATCGACATTACGTCTCTTTGCCATTAGACAAATACCAAAAAAAAAAAAAAAAATCACAGAAATTAAAATACTTTCAAAACTAATTAAAATCGTGTAGCAAACTTTCAAGAAAGAAAATTGCATTCTCATTCTTCCATGTACCTACTATACTTCCAGGCGACTTTTTAAAGAGTAGCCATCTCTCTATCTATCTCTTCTATCTTCTTTCCTATTGTTTTTCTTATCTTCGCTTTCTATTATTACTCTGTGTTCGAAGTTTGGGTGTAAACTGAAGGCTTCCTGACTGAACAGACCTGAATATTGACGACCGGACATTGAAGCTTTTTATACAGTTTACTCCTTCAGGCCCCCTTTTCCCCCGCTGATGGTTCTTCTTAAATTTCGAATCTCTATCTGTCTCTTTCTACGTTCTACGATATGCACCTAGTGGTATGGTAGAAGAATGAAATTAGCAAATTTTAGTGGCTAAACTTTTGTTCAATTTTAATTTCTTTTTTTTTTTTATTTTTTTTTTTGTGTTATTATTTTCTTTCAAAATTTTTCCCCCTCATCAACTTGGTGTTGGCAACACTTTTTTCGAATAGTTTTTTCCTTCACGTTTTGCCATTGCTTCGTTGTTGTTTGTGGTTTTCTCGAAACTTTTCCGAAAAATATCTTTTTAAAACTTCTACTATTGTTGCAATTGTTTTTGTTGTTGTTGTTGTTGTTGTTGTTGTTGTTGTTGTTGTCATCAGCCATAGGATGGTAGTGATGGAAAAAGGGAAGAATAAAATGAAGAATTCTTCTTTAGAGGCAGAAGCAGAATCAGAAAAATGCATATTTTTATGGCAAACAAAAAGGAAAAAGTGTGGGAAAAAACCCAGCAACATTGTTTTTGTTGTAGACATGGGTAGAGAGCATGGTTCATCTGCCGGCAATCAATATTCAATGAAATCGATCGTAGTTTATCGATGAATTTTCAGGGCTTAAAAAGACAGACAAAGTTTTGAGCATTTAGAATAAAAGAAGAATTTTTAATCTGTATAATTGTTATATTTTATTTTATATTTTTTTATATACACACAATAAAATCCTTTTACATCAATTTTTCGCAATTATTAAACAATAAATCTTCAATGCTTAAAGCGACATTTACGTAGAAAAAAGCAAAAGGATTAAAAAAAGTCCAATAAAAAGCAAAAAAGTATTTACAAGAAAAAAAAATTATTTTGAAAGAAAAAAGAAGATGCAGGAATCCAGGAAAGAAAGAAATTAATTGCATTCAAATCATGAACACGTCGAGAAGAATGCAAAAAAGTTTTCTCATTAGAATTTTTATTTCAACAGCAACGCGTTGGAATCATGGCCATACGACGACGACAACGACGACGACGACGACTTCTATTCGGAGCAGCACAAGTATGGAGGACACAAGTCTGGAGGACATAGAAGAAAGTCGAGAAACTAACAAAAAAGGGCCGTCAGTGAGAAGCAGTCAAGATACTCATAAAAAGTAAGCAAAAGAAAGCTTAAGCAGACTCTAGTTAAAGACAGTACCTATGTATTTTTTTTTTTCTACGCTTTGCCCACTCGAATGAAGCAGTTAACGAGCGGCGGCCAACCCAAGATGAAGGACGAAATATACCGAGCGTGTCGATGGCACTTGAAGTGAGCAGCCAGAAAGTCTCATAAGAAAAAAGAGCAACTCTGGCAAGTGTTGGCTGGGTTGGTGAGAGAAAAGGAGATGAAGACGATTGAGAACAGTATGTATTTACTTTGTTGTTGTTGTTTTTGTTGTACAACCGCAATATACTTGCTGACTATTTCCAGACTAAAGGAATCGAACGAACGTCAATGTACTCGATTAAAAGTGCACTCAATCGATTGCACACAAAAAAAAACAACAAAAACACACAACACACAACCAGATTGTAAGAGAAAAACTAAAAAGTCATAAAAATAGTATGACATAAATCTTTAGAGAATTGTGTAGAAAACTATAGGAAACGAAGTGTCAACAAAATATTGATAGATGACGTTTTTGATGGTTTCAATTGTGTCTGATTTCAAGCGTTCTTTGCAGTGTTACAGCTATTGAATAAGCGACAATAAGAAATAAACACGAAAGCAACAATTTTAAAGAAAGCAAAAGCACATTTCATTAGCATTTATTTTTTAGCAGTATTTTTTATTTACACATATTTTCTATGTACTCACTGTGATAAATTCTGTAGTGTAGATAAATTTTAAAAAGATTTACTTAAATTCTTCGCCCTTTTTCACAATTTATTTGCGGCAAACATAAATAAGTCATGTTTGCGGCAAACTTTTTAATAAAGTCATGCGCACAACCTTCTCTCGTCAAGTTTCGTTAACGACTGATTAGTTTCGTTGTCGTGTGGAGGTAACGAAGGTAAAAGTATAAGCAGCGAAGCAGTCGGCGGCAGTTAACGCTCGTTTATTTGATTTGAACAGAAAATTGTTAAATCAGTCTCTTCTCTCTGAGAAGATTTTTGCTTGAGGTAATCTGCGATACCAAATAAACCTCTTAGTACTAAAAGCACGTAGTACTAAAATTTGCTACAGTACTAAAATTTAACAAATTAGATTGTTACTAGCTGTAGATATTTCTGGCACTTTGACGTGCTCATTACGTGCTCAAGTTCACTAAAAGTCAGTCGGACGTCGTCGTCTTACATCGTCATTTGGTATTCACACAAGTTCAATTGTTCTAAAAGTGATTTGTGTTAAATTACGCTCGCAACAGTTAGCATAATGTGCTAAAAGGTTTGTGTACTAAATCAAATTTTCAGTGCTAGTAGTAGGTAAATTGATATTGACGCGACTAAATGACTAAAAACACCTTTATTTTTTTAGGTCTCTAAAATCAATTCACAAGTCCAGACCGCAGACGCCATTACGTCTATTTTAGGCCTATACTGTTTGTGTATACGCCCTATACAGATTTTGTATACACATTTTAAGTGCATACATATTTTATAAAATTATTTCCAATTAAGATTCTATGTTTTTCATTCGTTTTTAACATGTTATTATCAGCATCCGTTGCTTTTGTTAAAATGTTGTTACTTATTTAATTTATTCTTCATGCGACTGACTGTCGATTAGCAATTTATTTCATTGCAATTTAAATCGTTAGCTTGCAAACCTTAAGCATTAGTCAAAAATCCCTGCTCATCTCCAGAAACCAACGACAATGACAACGACAATATGTACTGAATAATGAATAATCATAGCTAAAGATTTGATATCATCAAAAAAGAATTATTACTGATGCTGCTTCTCTTGCTGAAACTGAGGTACTATTACTGCTTATTTTTTTTAGAAGGAATATTTGTTGATGTTGTTGTTGTTGTTGTTGTTGTTTTTGGTAGTAATGACCATGATTTCGTTATGACGACACCCCTTTCTGATAACAAAAGTACGATTTTGACAATGATGATGATAATGATGATGGTGGTGATGGATAAGAAAGATGATTGACGCAGTGGTTGAGGATTTTAATGATGATGATAATGATGTTTTGATGATGATGACTATGGTATTGTTCTTCCTTCATTCATGTTAATGTCAAGAGCATGACAATGACAATGACAACGACGTGAATGTAGTATGTAACCCTTTTTTCTTTGTTTTTGAACACTGTCTCTATTTCACTCTAGACTCTTCTCTTCTCTCCTCACCCACAGCCAGTAAAAAATTTAATCTTCCCGAAAATCTTCATGATGCTATGAAAATGATAATTGCAACTCGAGGTTCTGAATATTTACGGAATAGATATACTATTATTATCTTTGTTCATAATAAAAAGTGGTGGCTAAGTATGAGAAGAGGAGAGGAGAGCAGAGAAGAGAAGAAAAGAGCATAGATACAGAAATAAGAACTCAGGAGCTTATATCAAAAATAGCATTGCCATCGTGAACAGCAATAAGAGAGATTGCAAAAGTGACTTTGAGTCAAACTAATTGTCATAAAAATGCATTTTTTAGACAGTAAAAGTCAGTCATTAGTGATAATACGATACCATCCATTAATGATAATACAATTTTTTGTTGAATTGTCGATTTGTCTTTGTCTCTCTCTCTCTCTCTCTCTCTCGAACGCAACCCTAACCATTTGTTTGAAATTCTTATCGACGACTTTTGTACTATAATCAACTTAACAGAATTCTGTGGCGATGATGAAATGTCAGGCGTGATTCGTTAATGTTGTCTTAAAGAAGCCATGAACTGTCGCGAAGGAATGAGCAGCGTATAGTGTGGATGCGCTCTCATTCTCATTCTCTCATTCTTATTCTCACGAAATGATTACAAACGGATACGGAAGTGACGATTACTAGCAAGCATTCTGTGAAAAAGGCAGTAGACAAAAAACAAGAAAAAAAAATAAAAAAATAAAAAGAAAAATAAACAAAAAAAAAATTAAAAAAACACTGAACCAAACAAAGATGAAAAATAAAGACTGAAAAACAACTACAGTACATCACAAACAACTAGGTACAACTGAAATAACAGCAACAACAACCAGAGCAACAAAAAAAAAAATAGAAAAAGAAACGAGGACTACAATCTAACAAACAACTGCTCATTATAAAGCAAAAAACGAATAAAAAAAATGCAGAAAAAGAGAAAAACACAGGCAGAGAGTGGCAGAGAGAGCTTGAGAGAGTGGAGATAGAAAAAGAGACAGAGACAGAGATACTCGTAGGTAGAACAATTGTTATGATGAAAACTTTTGCCATTGTGAAGGTCGTCATCAAGCAGTAGTACGTAGTAGCACTAGTTGTTGTTGTTGTTGTTGTTATAGGTTGCCGTATTTGTTTTTGTAGTAACTATTGTTGCTTAGTTGTTGAAGTGCTGTACGATTGCTGCTGTTGCTGCTTCTGCTGATACTTGACTTAATTTGACATAAATGGAGAGATGCAGCATGAAAAAAAAAATTGAAGAAATGAACAAAGTAGACGATAGAAGACAATGATAATGACAAATAATGCGACAGCATGCTGAAAAGATGAATTATTAGAAGGCATTCCAACACACAGCCAGACAGACAGACAGACAGACAGACAGATAGAGCAGTTACTGCTATTTATTATGAAACTTACTTTACGAGTTAGAAACAGGCGCAGTCACCAACACCATCACCACCACCACCACCACCATCGCCATCACCGTCAGCAGCCAGCAGCCAGAAGACAATCAGAAGACGGTGGCGGTACTTGTCTCACGATGTTGCTCTGATACGATGGTGATAGTAATGATGTTAACCGAATGGAATGTAATGAAAAACAGCATCAGAAGGGAGGGAGAGGTCTTAGGGAGGGGTCGTAGGGGGTGTGTATGGTGCAAAAAGGAAGACACAATCACGAGGTGACAAATGACAAGAATTTACATTTCAGACTTTCTTGAAACGAAGCTGATAAATGCCAATTATTTGCAAATATACAGGGTGCACCAACTTTTATGTCGGTATGTGACTGGTTGGCCGTATACCAAGCGACGACGTGACGATCTATCTGTGCAATATTCTTTGAATTTAGGGGTAGAGGACCACCAATGGGAGTTGGAGGCCCCCAATTATTTAAAAAAAAGGGTTTTCGTCTTTATATTCATTGCAAATTGTGTTCTAACGATAAGATTTAGTTCATTTAAGTACCCCATTTTACCCCTTTTGTGTGCCCACTTACTCTCTCCAACCCTTTTAAACATGACCGCAATCCATTTTTACCCACAACGATTTTTTTTATCCATAAATCCATAAATCCAAAGTTTTTTCGCGCCTCTAATTTTGTTGTTATTTTTTTTTTAAACTCACTTAAAAAATTTAAATTAAATTTCTATACTTTTCTATGAAAATTCAAGAATAAAAAAAAATTTCACTTGAATCAAATTTTTTTTATTTTAACCATTAGCGTCTGAATATTGTTTTAAAACTTGAATGATAACGACCGTCTCATCACTGTCACTGTATAACCATTCCACAAGCGTGTACCGACCATAACCATTCTGGTAAACACAGTAATCAACGCATACTAGATGTGAAAATATACAAGTGCACATATTCACAACCACATAGACACAAACACACATACCCGCACTTATTTAGCGTTAAGAGTGTTGGTTCGTGTAACATGATAAAACAATTAAAGTCGACTCTAGTGCGTTTAAAGTAATCAACAAACAAATAAAAAGTCTCACCCACCGCCGACCGAACTCAACACAACATAACCTAAAAAAAACTACTAACCAACAAACACAACAACAACAACACAAACCGCAAATACAACAAAAACAGCACGTAACAACATTAAGCAAATTAACGCTTGCCGTCACGGAAAATTGTGGAAAATTCTGATGAGAAAGAAAGGAAAGAAGCAAGGCTAAGAAGAAAGGCGAGATTTTGAAGAAAATACATATAACATGATAAATTTTTGGGAGTGCGGTGAGGGGTGATGGGTGGTGGGGAGGATGGGTAAAAGCCTTAGAAACTTAAAGGTAGAGTTAGAAGAGTAGAACGGTAGAAGACTGAAGACTGCAGGGAAATTAGTGCGAATTATTTCATTTCCGGTAGACATATTTTTCGCCACAGGTGCACAATTTGAACATACAAACACATATGTACATACATGCATCTATACATATATATATATATATATCTACAGAGAGGAGCCCTCCCCCCCCCCCCGTCTCACAACATACGAATACGAAAATGTGGTTTTGTTGTGTTCTTGTTCAAGTACACAGAGAGAAATAGTACCACATAAAAATAATAAGATCTTCTTAGTGAACCATTTTTCTATGAAATCTTATTAAAATATACAAATAATATGCTTTTTTCATAAAGAAATCTTATTAATTTTATAAAGAAAATCTTATTCTTTCGAAACAAAAAGTTAATTTTATTTATTCGTAATTTTAATAAGAAATTCATATATTTTTTTCGCCTTTTTTATATTCCTTTTTTCGTAAGTCATGAAATCAATAAGTCTGAAAGTATCAAGAATTCTTATTATTTACTTCTTTTAATAAGAAACACTTCTCATATACATACATATAATAACGTCGGTCTGGGCGGAACTTTGATTCAAATCTACGACTTCAAATCTACAATTTTTTAGAATTTAGTAATTTAATATAACTGTAGCTTTTATAAACTTATAAACTTATAAGCTTAGAACTTTTTAAATTTTAATCAGATTTTCTCTATGGTTTTAATAAGGCTTCATTTTCGTATAAAAATCATAGAGAAATCTGTTAATTTTAATTCTACTTTATGTGATATTTTGGTTCTGTGTAGTCGTCGAAGTCGAAGTCGAAGTCATAGTCGTAGTCGGAGTCTTCATAGTAGTTGTTGTTTTTGTTGTCGCTTTTGTTGCCTCTTTTGTTGTCGCTTTTGTTGTTGTTGTTGTTGTTGTTGTTGTTGTTGTCACCGGAACGTGCAGCTTCTGTCACATACGCATGTTGACACCAAACAAAATGAAGTTCATACCAGCGAAAAGTATTTGAAAGGCGTGAAAATTAATTTAAGGATATGCGGGAAATTAACATTTTAGCGACACACACACACACACACACACACACACACACACGAACACGCAGCCACAACCTTTAGCATTATAGTTGTATATGTATGTACGTATGTATGTACACAATTTTCACGTTTCTCAACCTGTCAACGCTTAGGTAGCCGCATTCATACGCTCACACTAATACACAAACACACCCACACACTCACCCACACACCTACATACGCCCACTTAAAAAGACTATACGGCACCTTGGGAATGTTTGGCAATCGCTTGAAGCGAAAACATGTCACTGGAAATAACATACCAAAGAAACGATCCTGTTTTGCTGTTTGTATATCGTATGTGTTGATATTCATTTAAATGAATGGGTATATTAATGTGTGTTTGTGTGTGTGTGTGTTTTATACATGTACGTGTTTATTATTTAATAGATATATGTATGGGTGTGTGCATATTTGTCTTATTCCTGCTTCAAGTCATCAAGATTTCAATAGAATTCTGTTGAAATTCTGTTTGTGGTTTTGTTACAAAAGTTCAAAATTTTAGCGCACTACTGCTCTACACCCGCCCCCTCTTCCCCTGCTCTACCCTCAACCTCCACCCCCCCTTTATTCCACCACCCTTTGATAGATATCCACAAAGCACAAACTTGCTCTATCTTAATTTAAATGAAATCTTACTACTAGTATTGTTATGGTTGTTGTGGTTTTTGTTGTTGTTTTTGTTGTTGTTTTTTCTTTGGTTTTCCGAGTAAGTATTTCTACGTTGGATTACGTTATAGCTCAACGTTTGTTGCGGTTTTCTTGCAATCAATTACTTTATAATTAACTCATTTATTTCCTTTCCTTTTGTTGTTGTTCTTGTTGTTTTTATTGTTGTTAATTAAATATATTTAATAAAAAATGGTGTCATAAATTTTCTCTCCAGTGATTAAAAAGGTTTTAGAGTCGTCATAAAGTGTTTATAATTCCGCGTCACTTTTTTCAGCAAATTCTTAAAAAACGGCATCAAACTCGAGCAGCCCTTTAAAGATTTCGGCGGTAAACATTTTGAGGCTCAAACAACGAGTTTTTTTTTTCTGCGCTGACGAGTTTATTTGTCAGTGCGCGTCTTTTTGCCAACGTTTTCTTTTTTTTTTTTTTTTGGCTCCCTGAAAAAGGGCTCCCTGAAGCCTGAAAGGACAAAGTGAACTGAAGAAGATAGAGCGAAAGAAGAAGAAGAAGGAAGAAAAGAAGACGGAAAAAATGAGGAGAAACATTCAGGGGAGCCCCTTCAGAGAAGGTGCGGCACAAAGAGCAAGAGATTGCAAGAGATTGCAAAAGATTGCAAGAGATTGCGAGAAATAACTATATGAGTTGAGAGCTAATTGAAAGGATAAACCGGATGGTCATTGATCTTGTTTGATCTTGAACCGGATGGTCATTGATGACGCATTTTTTTATAAACAAACTTATTTGACTGCAGACAGAAGCGGACAGAAGCGCGACACGGACAAAGGTTCGAGAGTGTCGAGC
Source organism: Conops quadrifasciatus (assembly GCA_949752815.1). Classification (NCBI taxonomy): domain Eukaryota; kingdom Metazoa; phylum Arthropoda; class Insecta; order Diptera; family Conopidae; genus Conops; species Conops quadrifasciatus. Next base: position 41,027,725 of record OX457077.1, on the reverse strand, counting down.
CGTCTGTTTGTAGTGCTGACAATTTTTCCATGGAAATACTGGAATTATACTGAAAAATACTCTCTTCTCGCTCTCACCAAAATCATTAAATCAAGACATAAAAGAGTAAAAGCTTTTTAAAATGTTATGTATAAAATGTTATAATAACCTCAGGATATTGAATTATATTTTGTTTTTGTGGTTTTTTTTTTTTTAACGCAACTTTAATGGCTTTTTACAATGTTCAAACTTTATCTGGACCAATTTATATTTAACTTACTCGTAGGTACTCGTTCGTAGCTGATGGCTGTTATAAAATTATACCAGACCTTTTTGCTGTTTTCGGAAGTTTCTGGCAAAGACAAAATTGCTCTACATGCCTTCATGCCAACGACTATTACAGAACAAGTTCATAACCAAAGAGCCATAATAAACTTGAATCAACATTTTTTTTTTTTCTGTTTTCTTTTTGATGTATCTAAAATTATACCATTTCCTTTGAACGTACTCGTAGTTTATGCAAACGAACTTTAACGTTACCTGTAAAGGGTTTAAGTGGAATGATAGACGAACGGTAGGGGAAGGGGAAGGGGAAGGGGGGGGGGGGGGGGGTAAAGGGATCTCTGAAAAAGGTACAAACAACAACAACAACAACAACAGAAATGTCATAAAAAGTACATAAAACTAAAGCAGCATCATTTAACAGCATAAAACTTGCTCCAAATAGAATCACAAAAGCCTTTAGCGATGAAAAAGTAAGAAGAGGCAGTGGCAGAAACGGGAGAGGACGACAGAGAGCAACTTCTGTAAAGGTGTATAATATTGTAAACACGATACAGTAAAAGAAAAAACCTTGCGAAACAAAAAAAAACAATCATAAATGTCGAATCGAGTAATAAAATTCAGTTCAGAAAACACCAAAGAGGTGCTCAACACCTTCCAAGGCTCAAGCTACCACACTCTTAACCTTGCACTCACCCACAGACCATTTCTGCTCTCTTCACTTCCACTTTCTGCACTTCCTCTCACATCATTTCTTTTTTATACACATTATAAGAGGATAATGATGATAGCATGCCGGTAACAACATTAACCGCTATTCATCGGAGCTAGCATCCGCACCAGGTGCCCGGTACACCTTGTCAATGTATGTCTGTCTGTCTGTCTGTCATGGCAAGCGTTGTTTTTGTGGAATCGTGTGTGGCTGGAGGAAGAAGGAAGAAGGGATGATGCCACTCAAAAACACAGCAAACAGCAAAAGCATTAGAAGAAGGTGAAACCGAAGGTAACGAGTGCAGGAAAGAACAAGCATCTGTTAAGGAGCATTCACTTTTGATGAAGTTACAAAAAGACGAGACGTTAGCAAATGAAGTGAAACAAAGAAGAAGAAGAAAAAACATTAAAAACGGGAGTAAGAGGAAGAGATGAACAGGGGAGAGAGGAGAGAGAGAGAGAGAGCGAAATTTTTGTAAGAAAATTAAATGACAAAAGCAAAAGTGCAAAAGTTAAAAGTGAAAAATGAGTAATAAAAAAAAAACAACCAACCCCGGAGAAAGTGATTTTATTAAAGAAATCGTTCTCTTTTGTTGTTGCTCAAAGGATCAAAGCGAAGAAGAAACGGCATGGCATGAGCTTGTAGTCAGCGAAAAACCTACACTCATCATCACCAACAACATCATTACTATCACAACAACAACAACAACAAACAACAACAACAACAAACAACAACAACAAACAACAACAACATTAACAACATCTTGATCATTATCATCTTCCGTCATCTTTGTCATTTTGTTCTTACAGACTTCGTGAACTATCAACATCATTACTATCACAACAACAACAACAAAAACAAACAACAATAACAACAAACAACAACAACAACAACAAAACCAACACCACCAACATCACGATCATTATCATCTTTATCATCATCTTTGTCATTTTGTTCTTACGGACCTCGTGAAAATTCTTCAAGTCTTGTCATCTTTAATGAATGAAAATTGTTACTAAGGGCAAAGATTATAATAAAATGATATAACCAAAGACGCTTGAATATAAAGGTAATACGTTAAGATGGCGTCCAATTCCGCCGGGCTACTAGAAAGATAATATTAAATGATTAAGGATATTTAGCGTAAATTGAGGCGATGAGTTTTACGTGTTGGCCGTGGAAAGAGCAAAAGTATAAAAGGCTAAAGCGATTAAAGGCATGGAGCAAGGCAAGGACTATGAGGAAGACAGAAAGAGAGAGAGAGAGAGAGAGAGAGGAAGGGAGAGTGAAAGAGAGTTAGGAAAACTACTTAAAATTCTCATTTGCATTAAGTGAGAGCACGTTTTCAGCGGACAAAAGCCTTTAAATATTCTCTCAAATTTTAAAGTGCACAACTTTTGCCAGGAGAAGCGTCAAAAAAAGGGTAGAAAATGCAAAACTATCCAAACTATCCGAACGCAACTGACATTTCGTGCTATAAGATTGCACGATCCTAAAAAATCAAAAAGATATTTTTCACACAAAACGATGATTTTTTTTTCTTTAGGAACTAACTTCACGTTTAACAATACACAGAGATGTCATTTGCAATCAACAGAAAAGCGCTATAGTTATGTAAAAAGTGATAATTACCGTATATTTTTCAGAAAACTAAAATACAAGCTTAAAGCTTGATAATAGAGTAAAACATCTGGCAAAAATCATCTGACAAAAGCCTTTAAATATTCTCTCAAACCTTAAAGTGAACAACTTTTGCCAGGAGAAGCGTCAAAAAAAGGGTAGAAAATGCAAATGACATAACAATGATAGTTGACGGTCAAAACTGACAGGTTAAGGCTAAGGCGAAATTTAAAATAACCCCGTCGTTGTTAAAAGATTCTATCCATAAAGTATTTTGGCTTCAAACCATCAAATAAAACAAGCTGAATGCTATAAAATCCTTAACTATAACAACAAAAACAACATACCGTGTTATAATACCATTCAAAATTAAATAAAAAATATGTACCGCTTTGTTAGATTTTATTTCGTTTAAGTCCCTTTTATCAGCTCACTTCATTAATCATGCAACGTAATACAAATATTTTAACTTGGCTGAGGTTAGAAATTGAGTTAGACCAAAAAAAGAAAAAAAACCAATAGAACGAAATGAAAAGAGAACAGCACAGAAAAAACCAAACTAATTAAACAAATAAAAGCACAAAAAAGTAACGAGTTAGTCCCCACAAGGATTTCATAGCAAAAATTGGCAACTTTTTTGTGACTCTGAGCGGTTAAAAATTGTAACCGTAGTTTAAACTTTAACCGTACCCACAAGCGACAGTTAATCAATGGTTGCCAAAGGGCATACGAACTGTTTGATACCGCAAAGGGTTATTGTGGAAGTAACCAGAAACGTCGATACAGCAAAAGCTCAAAATTTTTTTTTTATTTTCTTTTTTTTTTTTTGTTGCTTTAAGTGTTAATTCTGCTTCTTCTTCTTCTTAGTCTTATGCTTCTTTTGACCGTTCGAGAGTCCAGCTGCGCTCGGTCATGCATTACCGATGCCAGCAATGCCTGACTTTCGGCACTGCTGCAGTTAAAGAGTGTTAAATTTTTTTCACTTTTTGGCGAAAACCGTTTTACCTGTCTTTTCCTGTCTTTTTCTCCTTTTCTTCTCTATTTTTTCTTCTTCTTCCTTGCCATCACTTGGTATTTGTGGCTGTTGTTGCCACAACAATAATTCTCGGGTGAACAATTTATTGTGTGGGCAATTTTATTTTATTTCAGAGCTTTGGGTGACTTCATGCTGATGATGCTGATAATGATGACGACACCTGAAACCGAACCTGGATTCCGTCTCCAGGAATCCAGGAAAAAATGCTAATCCTAAAAGATAGTGATAATCACGAGAATGATAAACTCAAGGGAAGTATATCATTTAATGAACTGAAACTAAAAATATGTATTAGGTCTATAATTCGTATTAATTTCTTTTTACATTAGCATTGCTTATAATGACGATCTTTGCTTCTCAGTTTTCTGAGTACTCTCCGTCTTTATATATACGATATATCGTATTTTGCAAACAAATAACAAATAATAGCATATTACTTTTCAGCCTTTACCCATCAAATTTTATGAGTATTATGATTAATATTTTTGAAATCTGGGATAAATAAAATGACATAAGAAAAAAAACATTAATAATTCTTTATTTTAATAAAGTTCCACGAAAAAAATTAAAGGTTTATAATTATGAAAGCTCCAAATACGAGTATAAAGCACTGAATACATTCGGATAGACACAAATATTCGACGAAAAAGTTCATATAAAGACAGAAAAATCCATAGAAGGACAAAATTTATGTAAGAAAACTACAAAATATCTCCAAAACCGTCCTGCCGTCGAACAAAATGTGACGAAGGATGACGAAAATACTTTCCAAAGAAAGCAATATAGATAGAAAAATGTATGTAGACAGCAGATATTCAACATTAGCCACATTCGTAGGTTTATCTTTTTCTCGCAACGTGATTAAACTAAAAATGTACCAATGAAAAATTGCCAAAAAATTAACAGAAAAAGTATAAGAAAAGAAAATAGTTGAAGATCTTGTGGGAAGAAGAGGTCGTAAAGCGAGGGAGAGGACGGGGAAGGGAGGGGGGGATATAAAAAAGTAGCTTTACAAATAAAACTCGAGCGATTATATTTGCTGGATTCGACAGACGACAAATCCTAAAGCTTTCAAAAGTAATAAAAATACAATCTATACGCACAGAATCCAGAAAGAGTCTCTGGTACTCTCGTAGTCGTAGATAATGCTTCAACACAAGCTTAAAAAACACAAGGGCATTATTTACTAAAAAGACTTCTGAAAATGTATAGATGGCGGCGCGGTGCGAATGGCAGGGTGCGGCCGGTAGGGATGCGCATGTTAGTGCTGTACGCCTTGTGCCCGAAACGTGATGAGGTTACAAAATACTATAATCATAGCACGATAGAGGATAAACGATGATGGTGGAAATCAAAGAAATAAAAGAAAAAGAGGAAAACTTAAAGCATCTTATATTCTCATATCAAAAAGCAAAGCGATATGATTAAAGAGATACCATGAAAAATACGCGTATAATGACAATAAAAAGTTGGAAACAAAAACCAAAAGCCGAAAGAATAAAACTATTATAATATTCGTAAATATAAGAACATCTTTCAACAAGAGGTGTCATTTTAAATTTAAACAAAAACACTATACTTTTGTGTAAAGTAGAGATATTTTAATTTTAGTCTAAAGTGCAAAATTTCTGAGATTTATGGTATGGTATGCAATATACTCGGACAATATCTGTGGCTCCTTTTACAAACGGTCAATCTTTTGACGCAATTTTATATATCACGTTTTCGCGACATTTTTAATCTTCATATATTGTACATAACTTTAAGACTAATATTATATAAAAACTACCCCAAACATTTCTTCTTTTTCTTTAGAAATAAACGAAAGATTTCTTTTTCATTTTCGCCTCAGAACGGTTCGCAATGAACGGATGAATGGATGAAGCTTCCGTTACAAACAATACTATGGTGGCAATATATCGTATATTTATATGTACATATTTTCGTTTAAAGAACAGAAAAAACAGTTTCTGGCGCATTCGAAATCAAACAACAAACAACATGTCGCCGTGTGTGAGACGTTTATAAATTAAATTTTTCTTGCCTCAGACGACAGACACAAAAACGGACACACAAACAGACAATAAAAACAGCCGGCGATATTTGTCCTTTAGACGTGAAAAGGAAGTGACTGCTGTATATGAAATAGTAAGACCCAAACGGAATGGTACAAAGGCATCAAATGAAGACCGAGCAGAGCCGAATTCTATACAAAGAAAAAAAGAAAAGTGCCGGGCAAAAAATGTCATTTCTGTACAACAAAAGAGAAAACGCAAGGAAAACGTTATAAAAAGTACAATAAATATACTCGTACTCGGGTAAAAATAAAGCTGAGGCCATTGAAGGAGGAATGACGATTCAACGGAAAGCCAACGACCTATAAATAATATGCCCTGCGCCCTTTTGCGAGATTACCGGCGAAGGATTTTTCACATGCTCAAGCATGCACAATTGCTTTTTCGAAGCTTTTGCAAAGATGAAAAGGAAGAAAAAAAGGTGGGGGGGGACCTGGGCGTGGGAAGGTGTCACTTTTTTCTTTAACGACAAATCGCAAAATGGCACAAAAAGCATTTCGTAGGCGCAGGCAGCAGGTCTTTAGCATTTATAGAATTTGTTAAAATATTTTTGGAATATTTTCAGGAGCATAAAATACTCATAGTAGCAAAAAACTTGTCTCCGGGAAGGACGCTTTTTTGGGGATTAAATTTAAAATTATATTCAATAAAGCGCAAAGTTTAGAATATTATGTATTGCAGTTTTGAGTTTACTTTAAATGTCGAAAATTAAAGCCTTAAGACCAAAGAGTCGCTAGTTTTTAACCCTTTTTAAACTTTTCGTTCAGTTTTCGAAATATCGTGCTTATTCGTTCTTTTTTCAACGAACAATATTTTTTTCTCCTCAAACAAGAAGAATTATTACAAGAACAGAAACGGAAATGGAATTGAAATCCGAGTTTCGAATCCGTAAGGAAAACTCCTTAACATTCAAAAACTATGACAAAGAAAAACAATGACGTAAAAAAAAAAAAATTTGAACTTAAACTTTTTCTACTTAATGCAATTTTTGTTTACTTATTTTGTGTCAATTTATTCCCGGTAGTTTTAAGTTTATCCTGTAGGATACATTTCGAAAGACGATGGCGACAGTCGTCCACCTTCTCCACCTTCTCCCGCCGCCGCTTCAGTCCACCACTCAAAGGATTTGACAATAATCCGAGGTTAAGCAAACTTAAAAGAAAGAATCAACAAAAATAAGTAACCGAAAAGATGCTCAAAATGCTGTAACGAGAGAGAGAGAGAGAAATAAAAGTTTAGGAGATACACTAAAACAACAAAAAGGCGTCGTAGGAAAACGGAAAAGACAACAGAAAAATGTGTATGAAAAATAAGAATGTTCAAGACAATGTCCATGAACGGAATGACTAAGTCCATAAAGTACGACATGAAGTCCATGCAAGCAAGCAAGAATTGTACCATGAAGTACAATGTAAACCATCCATCCATCAAGAGAACATTCATCTAAAAACCACTTGAAATGTGAAATTTAAACCGATTTTTATTCAAGTTTTCCTTTTCCGCTTCTTACGAGAGTCTTTTGATGCCAAGTTGCAAAAAGTTGTCCATTGACCGACCCGTTTTCTTTTTACAAAATCTGAATTTTGCACTTTCTTGCTCTTTTTTCTTTCTTTTATATCTTTTCTTTTCTCAGGCACAAACTTTGCTTACGCTTCCTTGAAGAAAACACTTTCGAAGAAGCCTCGCTTCGAATTTCTTCGCTTCTTCGAGTTTTTTAACTCAGAACAATAAACTATTGTTAAGAGAAAATCTGAAGTAGAAAAGTCACAAATACTTAAGAGAAGTTAATAAGGTTTAGTAGAAACTCTATGACAAAACTCTAGAAAAAAATGTAAGTTAAAGCATTCTACATCACTTTAACTTACATTTCTTTCTAGCAAAAAGTAAGATTTTGGTACATTTTATTAAGAAATTCTCTGCTGGAGGTTTTTATGCTATTTTATTTAAAATTTTTTTTTTAATAATTTTATGCTATTATAAAAATTGCGGTTTTTCAGCGCTTCATCTCGAAAGGGTTACGTAACGTGTTTTTATGTTATGGCTCTTCAGTGATAAACGTTATAATTTATTAAAAAAAGTAGGAGTAACACTTTTTCATTCTACTCTGGCTATTTTTATTTTTCAATACTATATCCTTTTTTACAATTTTTTTAAATTTATTTTTTCCAGTAAGCATTTGCGACATTAACGGATGAAATGTTGGCCGTTTTTTTTTTTGTTTTGCAAATCCTCGGCTGGCCTGGAATTTTTCTTATCATTAACGCGTCCATTTGCCACAGCAGCAACCACAACAACTATGCCACGAATGACATGGCAGTAACGGCAACAACAAAAATGGCAACGATAATTTTAAAATAAGTAACACATTTCTCGGTTATCAGCATTTTTTTTTTTGTGCTGCAGACTGACGTGAATCGTGCATAAACACACAACCACATACCAATTTTTACTCGCATGCACACATGATGGTGTTAAGGGAAAATCTGTGTGTGTGTGTGTGTGTGTGTGTGTGTCGGAAAATTCGCGCTATCTAAGCAAGCGAAGTGGCATGACTTCGTGGCGCGAGTTACGTGGTTTCATTCCTTAAGTTTTGCCGTTGGTTTGCTGGCTTTGTTTTTGTTGTTGTTTTTTGGAGACGTCGTTGCGGTTGCTGTTGTTGTTGTAGGGCTGGTGCGGTCTTGCTGGTCTTAAATGTATAGCTATGCCCTCGCTCGTATGCGCCCACAGCAACCACAAATTTTCTTCACGACAATTCGTTGATGAATCAGTAACGAAAACTCATGCTTGTAAAAGCTCACGATTTTACTTTGTTTTAACTCTTATTAGTTGTTAGTTTTTAAAAGTTTTTCCCGCCAATTTTTAATAAGAAATTGATTTTTTTTTCGTGTTTTCTTAAAGACACGATCTCAAGAAATTTTAGGTATTTTTTCTTTTTTGTAGATTTGTAAGAAATTCGTTTTTTCTGGAAGTTAAATTACTAGGAGTAATCTTTTTATACGATAAATTTTTAATTTGAAATATCTTCTAACTTTCGTTCTTTACTATACGCTAAAATAAAGAACATAATAACGATAATGATTTAAATTTACTTACATTGTATTAAAATAATGAACAATAATATCCAGAGGCGTCGATCAAATGTCGATATCATGACGTCATAACTTACAAAAAATATATTTTGACGTTGTAATCCGTTTGTGCTAGTAGTAGTGGTAGTATGTATTGTATTAATAGCACTAGTTTTACAATCAATATTTATCGCAATAGTAGTCAGAGAAATAGTAGTAGAATTAGTAGAATACTAATAGTAGTATTAGTAGTAGCAGTAGTAGTGGTAGTAGTAGTAATGGTGGTAGCAGCATCCGGTAGACACACAGGGCTAGTACTTGTAGATTCCTTTAAAAGTGGTTTAAGGAAATGCTTGATATTCCCTTTTGGCACAATTTTTTTTTAAAGTAGAAAGTCCTTTGAAGTCCTTTTATTTTAATAATTCATTCCGTAGGAAAACACTGCACTGCAAAGAAAAGAAAAGAAATAATAGTTAACATTTTTAAATATATTTCCAAAGAGTTTAATATCTATTTGTAAGTAAAAAACTAATTTTAATTTGATTAAATTGTATAAATTTGATACTGCCATTTAATTTATTAATTATTAGGAGTAAAATTGTAAAAAACTGTCGTATATAATATTTATAATACAAATAAGTATAGTTATTATTATCGCACAATGAACGGAGATAGTGAAAAATCACTACGAAAATGGTTGCTGTGAATTGGAATGCAAAATTATACTGAGTGATGCGTTTTTCTGTGTATTTAAAATGACATGTTAGTGTTAAAAGATGAGACGTTACTAATAAAATGCCTTTTGAGTTTGCCATTTTATCATCATTTTTCATACGCATCAGTTTTTCATTAATTGAAAGCAAAATTATCTTGTTTTTGCAAAAAAAGAAGAAACTTTGTCAATACAGAAAATACGAGTACATATTCTTTCTCGCATTCAGTGCGTCCCATTGTTCGTTTTATTCATTATTCTATTCATCAGATTTTTTCAATTAGCTCATTCATTCATCCAGGCATTCATTTATTCATCCATTTACTCCATACTTCTTTTTCTCTGCACATTTTTTCCATGTTTTCTTTTCATCCATTCTTTTGCTCAGCATTTTGTTGTGACAAAACTGATTTCAATAGAAAACTACTGCCCCCTGCTACCGCCTCTTCACCACCCTCCCGTCCCTTTCTCCCAACGAAACCCAACGAAACCTTTTCATCATCTCCTACTGTTTCATTTTCCTAATCTTTTTCCCCAAAATTGCTGCATACTTTTAGGAGTATCCTGCAAGCTCTGTTTGTTAGCAGTTTGTTGTTGACTGGCTGTCTTCCACAGCAATAACGTTTGCTCGCACACACACACACACACACACACACACACACACACACATTTCTCATATGTTAGTGCATTCATTGTCTCTGCTTGTACTCATTATATTACGACATAACCACCCCGTTATGACTTGGCTTGGACTTACGTACTCGTTATGACTGCTGTCTGTCTTGTTCTTATTGGTGCCACCGGTTAATTTTGAAAATTAATTAATTCTAAATGCAAACATTGTTTCACTTTCAATTTACTAAATGAACTTTTTTGTCAACTTTGTGACTGTGACTGATTGCTCGACGCTACGTATCTTTCAATGTGTTTTGTGTTTTGAAATCTGTTGCCGTTTCCTTGCGACAGACAGAAGTACGATACTAATTGGATTAAAATTCATACACTTCTTTGGACCAATTGTTTATTATCTAAGTATCGCTACGGCCTTTTTCGCACCCAATAACAGCTCTTTCTTATTTGAGTTTCGTTTTGTTAGTTCTAAAAATTTCAAAAAAAGAAACGAATTTGTTAATGTTAGTTTTTAAATTCGTGTGCTATAGTTAGTGCTATAATCTGTAATAGCGTTAAACTCACAATCTATTAGTTTGTTTGTCTCTCAGTCTGTTGTAATGTAATTTACATTCAGTCTGTCTGACTAACAGACCGTTCGTCTCTTAATTTCTTAGTTAACAACGCTGTTAGTTCGATACTCATAACTAATCAGTCTCTTAATTTCTTAGTTAACAACTCTGTTAGTTCGATAGTTACAACTAATCAGTCTCTTAATTTCTTAGTTAACAAGGCTGTTAGTTCGATAGTCATAAATAATTAGTTTACTTAATTTCTTAGTTAACAACGCTGTTAGTTCGATACTCATAACTAATCAGTCTTTTAATTTCTTAGTTAACAAGGCTGTTAGTTCGATAGTCATAACTAATCAGTCTCTTAATTTCTTAGTTAACAACTCTGTTAGTTCGATAGTCATAACTAATTAGTTTGTTAATTTCTTAGTTAACAAGGCTGTTAGTTCGATAGTTACAACTAATCAGTCTCTTAATTTCTTAGTTAACAAGGCTGTTAGTTCGATAGTCATAACTAATTAGTTTGTTAATTTCTTAGTTAACAAGGCTGTTAGTTCGATAGTCATAACTAATCAGTCTCTTAATTTCTTAGTTAACAACGCTGTTAGTTCGATAGTCATAACTAATTAGTTTGTTAATTTCTTAATTAACAAGTCTGTTAGTTCGATAGTCATAACTAATCAGTCTCTTAATTTCTTAGTTAACAGAGCTGTTAGTTCGATAGTCATAAATAATTAGTTTACTTAATTTCTTAGTTAACAACGCTGTTAGTTCGATACTCATAACTAATCAGTCTTTTAATTTCTTAGTTAACAAGGCTGTTAGTTCGATAGTCATAAATAATTAGTTTACTTAATTTCTTAGTTAACAACGCTGTTAGTTCGATACTCATAACTAATCAGTCTTTTAATTTCTTAGTTAACAAGGCTGTTAGTTCGATAGTCATAACTAATCAGTCTCTTAATTTCTTAGTTAACAACTCTGTTAGTTCGATAGTCATAACTAATTAGTTTGTTAATTTCTTAGTTAACAAGGCTGTTAGTTCGATAGTTACAACTAATCAGTCTCTTAATTTCTTAGTTAACAAGGCTGTTAGTTCGATAGTCATAACTAATTAGTTTGTTAATTTCTTAGTTAACAAGGCTGTTTGATAATCATAACTAAACTGTCCCTTAATTTTTTAGTTAACAAGGCTGTTAGCTCGAAAGTTATAACTAATCAGTAAAAAAACAAATAATGCATGGAAAAGTCTACAAAAGTTGAAACTTTTCATGACTAATAAACCGTTGGAATATATTTTTAACAGAGACACACTTTCGATATAAACTAAAGGCATATACTATTAAACAATGAATTGGTCTCAACAAACAGCCAGATTAAAAAAACGGCTAACTAAAATCGCACAATCTGCATTAACAGACAAATAGACAAATATCGTATGTAGACCCATAGTTAGACACACAAAAAAATTGATTAATCAAAGAAAACTTAGCATAAAATCATAAAACAAGACAAAAAAATAGTGGAATTCATTTATGTATGTCTTTCTGAGAACAAAAAAAAAAAACAGAAGGTCCCCAACTAACAACAACAGCAACGACATTTACATAAATACGACATACTGGAATGTAATTACAACAAAAAACCGGGCATAATCCTTCGCAAAACAAATACGAGTAAACGAATAACAAGCAAATCAAAGAAAACAAACGACCAACATGAGGATTATTTACATGAAAATCAACGGCAGGACAGAATTGTGCAGTTCTGACGGACAAACCGAAAGCAAGAGTATTAGTATCAGCATCAGCAACAGCCCCAGCATCAGCAACAGCAACAGCATCCGCAACAACAAGAGCGAATAATTCATCGAGCTCTGTGATGCTGGTAACAAGCCCAAGGACTTTATCATAACCATAACCGAGCAATGGATATTACGAGAATTTTAAGTTTATAGAAAGAGAAGGCCTGTCTGTAACATATACATACGAATAAATTGGCTTCAAGGTGATCTAGTACAACAACAACAACAACAACGACAAAGAGTAGCGGCGAGTCAGATCAAACGGATAACAAACATAAATGACATCAACCAGCAAACACTAAAGGTAGACAGACAGTCATCGTCGTCTTCGCGCTGAACATGCCCTCCTCCCCCTCCGGTAATTCGGTCACCAGTCAGTCGCCTGTCAGTCAGTCAGTGATATTTTTGCAGCCGCCCGTCAGTTTTGTCAGTTGATGCTATGTATGTATTCGCCGCATTTCATAATATTTTCATACAAACATTTCAGTAGGTTGATTCCGATATGATTTTGTACCTTCACATGGACAGACAGACAGACAGGTGGACAGGTAGACAGATAGCCACGCAGACAGCTCAACAGCCCGCCTGGCAAAGGGTCAAACTTTCACGTAATCAATTTGTCAAATATATTCGGGCCGGCCATTCACTCTCGTTATGAACTGACGGCAAGCATGGATACTGCGGAAGAGCAAACCGACTCGAGGGACATGGTTGTCAACAGCATGAAATCATCAACAAATCTACATGGTTCATGTCCGTCTCTGTAATCTCTACCTCTCTCTCTCTCTCTCTCTGTCTATAGTGCGTTATGTTCACGTTTATACGCTGTCATTTGGATGTCATTATAAGTCACGTGACACACGCAAACTGCAAGCATGTGGTTACCGGAGGGAGTGTAAAGAAGACAAAGGTATCCACAGGTATGTATATGTACCTATAGAGTATGTATGTGTGTTGTACGTGTTTACCGAAATGTTTTGCTGCCGGAGTATTCAGTTAGTTCGTTGAAAAGGTAGACGAATGTACGTACCTTGTGGGTTTAGGTAAATAGGCTTTACGCATCTATTAAAAACAAAAGTGTATAAGCTTCAGAGAGCAGAGAGAGAGAGAGAGAGAGAGAGGGTGAGTCTGGTGGAAACCATTAAATGCAGATGCGCTCAATACTATTGAAGGATGTGGATTTTAAAAAAAAGGATGTGGAATTTATGGCTGCGGTAAGTGAAAAGACAGCAACAAACTTTTGTAACAAGTGGATTTTCCATTAGAGTTTTCAGTAGAAATATAAAGTTAATTCATGATTTTAAATATTTCTAAAAGGATGCTTTAAAAGTTCAATAAAATATCATTTAATATATAATTTTTTTTTTTTTAGAATTTTTTTTTTTTTTTGCAAAACTTATTTTTGCAATATGTACATATATGCAATATAAATGTATATATGTATTATTTCGCATAGTTCCTATGTATATATTCGCAAAGTTCAATTACAAACAACTTTAATTACAAAAAGAAATAAAATATTTCGCCAAAAAGTATGCAAAACACGTCGTTGCTCCGCCAATTTTTACAAATAACTAAATGTAATAAGAAACACGCGCAAATACGCGCGATGTTGGTAACGGTACTTAACAATACATACAATAAAGTACCGATTGGGACGTTTTTCTACTTTTTTATATGCAGAACGAAGAATTTAGGGCTTTATGAACATAGCCCGGGACACCAGTGTCCCATTAGGGTCGAAGGGGTTAAAACCAATTTTTTCAAGCCCATAAAATTATGCAACATATTTTGTTTTGAAAGGATCCTATAAATATGCAACATTTTTGCTTTCAGCGAATCCTGTAAATATGCAACATTGCTTTAATTGTACTTAAATATGCAACATATTTATTGCAATAAAATCTTTAAAATATGTAACATTTTTTATTTCAATTAAATCTTTAAAATATGCAACATTTATTGAATTCTACCCTGTAAATATGTAAAACTTTTTGTTTTAATTGTAGCCACTAAAATTTAGAATCTATCTAGAGTCTAAATATTCCACAGCCTTCTAATTGAAACCTCTAAGTATGCATCATTTTGAATGCAATTGAATCCTCGAAATATGCAACAATCTTCTAATTCAAGCCCCAATTGCACCCTGTTAATATTGAAATTAAATTTAATTCCAATAATTAAATTGGCATTAATTTAAATTTAGTTTTTTTTTATTTATTTTATTTTATTTTTTAATTTTTTTTTCTTATTTTTAATTTTAGTTTAAACCTCTAAATACGCACCAGTTTTAATTGAATTCAAAATTCAAACATGTATGTATGTATATTAAATTGAATTTAAATAAACCTAAAATCCGTTTAGTACTCGTATGATATTTTATTTAAATGGCCTCCAAATCGTTCTTCTTTTTCTGTTATACTAAAAAAAGGCATTGTATTATACAGTTCTAATATATTGTGCAATATATACATAAGTGCGTAATACGTACTACATAAACTGTTTATTATTTATGCAAATTCAGAAACTTCGGTTTATACTATAAAAACATTGAATATTTTAATTTTGCCATCATTAGAAGCGCATATACATAACTCAATTGATTAGAGCGAAAATTTGCATTAACAGCTCTTTAGATGCCACAAAAAAAGCCAACCCAACCAATTAGTTATTATTTTTAGACTTCTCAACGAAAGCAATTTGGCATGACGCAGTTTAAAGCACGAACAGTTAGCTAAAAATACTCATCTCATCTCATCTCATGGTCGTGTCGGGTCTAAATGGGACAGACCAATCCAGTGGTGAATTTCATCTCAATTTCGTGCTAATGCTAATTTATTTACTTTTCCACTAATTAAAAGAGTCAATGATCAGTGCAATTTGTCGGTAGTCGTGTAATGAATTGTAAAAATAGTTAATTAAATTAAGGCCGAAACCCAATGAAAATTATTATGTACATTTAGAAAAAAAATTAAAAAATTAAAAATTTAAAAATCTCAATAGAATTTAATCAGAAAATATTGTATTCAATAGCATTCTATTGGTTAAATTCAACTACGTTATAGCTCGTTTGATATTTTTATTTATCCTTTTAATGACTCTTTTCAATTATTGTTGTTATTAAATCATTAAATAAATTATAAGTCGATAAATAAATGCTGATTCAAAAAGAAGATCTTATTCTTTAAAACTTAAGTTATCTCTAATCAAACTTTCTGAACTTTGGACTGAGTCGTGAATATATGTATGTATGTATAATCAACTCAAATCCTACTCATTAGATTGAACAATAAGCATATGATAGTTCCACTAAACTTAAACTCTAGCTACGTTTATCTCAATTTGCTGAACATAATTGAAGTCGTTTTAAATGCCCAGCGTAATACTAGATTTTTTGTCACCACAATTTCACTTAGTTCTAAATTAACTCAACTCAAATAAGTTACTTTTCCATTTAATTTCTAGGTACTCAATTTTAACAATTCTCAAGAATCTTTCAGTAATATTGCTGCGTCAAAAAAACTCAAATAAAATCTATCTCAGTCTAACTCGAATGAATTAGTGACAGTACGAGTAATTTAAAGGAGTGAGTTTTTTTTGTATTTGTTCAATGTGAGTGATTGTTTAATATGAGTGATAGCTTAGTACGAGGTTTTGCTCAGTTAGAGTTAGTTGGAGTTTTTGTTTGGTTTAAACACTCTACTCTTTCTTCATATTGAGTCTTCGATTCGCTTGGTGCATTTTCAGTTTGAGTGCTTGTTTAGTTTAAATTTAATTTGTTAAATTTGAGTATTAGTTCAGTATGAATGATTTAATTTGTTTAATTTGAGCCTTTCTTTAATCTGAGTGTTTATTCAGGTTAAGTGCTTCTGTCGGCTTTTAAATTTGTTAAATTTGAGTATTTGCTCAATATGAGTGACAGTTTAGTTTGAGTGCCTTTTCAATCTGTGTGTTTATTAAGTCTAAATTCTTTTTTTCGGTTATTTAATTTGTTAGATTTGAGTATTTATTTAGTATGAATGTATACTGAATTCATGAATTATTATAATAATTAGTATGAATTAGTATGAATTATTCTTCAATCTGAGTATTTATTAAGTTTAAGTGCCTCTTTTGGTTTTTTAATATGTTAAATTTGAGTATTTATTCAGTATGAGCGATAGTTTAGTTTGAGTGTTTCTTCAATCTGAGTGTTTATTCAGTTTAAGTGATTTTATCGGTATTTAATTTGTTAAATTTGAGTATTTGTTCATTTTGAGTGTTTACACAGTTTGAATATTTACTCAATTTAGACAAATCTTCAATGATTATCTTTTTTAATTTAATTTCTGAAATCAACTCAATTGTACTCTTAATAGAAAACTACTCGATTGGAGTCAATTAAGGTCATATTATTGTACTCAATTGTTTGTCCTCTCGCCAGAATCCAGAAAAATTGAGTCAAAATAAGAGAATGAGCATGCACACGATATGATGTTTGTATTTCAGTCAAGAGCGAGGAATCCCTTGTTGTACCTTCTCGTATTATTGCTACATACTGGCATCACTTGCCTTTATTTTTCCCTTCCCTTTCTCCCACCTTCTTTTTTTTTTTACAAAAATGCCGAGGGATTTTCAGCATGTGCACGCAGTTTACAAAGTTTTGCACCCATTTTTTTTTAACGGGAAAGCTGAAGGCAGCTTTTGTATGTACTCGTACCACTGAATGTTATACCGTGTGTTTGTATGTATTTGAATCTAAGTTGAATATGCTATTTTTTATGAGTTAGGGTCAATGTTCCAGTCACACCGGAAGAATTTTAAATTTATCTCTGTAAGGTCACGCAAGTGAAAGACACAGAGAGATAACTTCTTGTAGCTTTGAGAAATATAGCGCAACTCCGCAAGGTACGTTTTTCCTACAATAAAGTTCAAAAGTTCGGGAGAATTCTTATTCAGAGAGTTTTTATGCGATTTAATTTTCGAATTCAGTGAATTGTGTCATACATAATTTCTGTCCATTTATATACATTTCTCTTTAAACCAGCCTACATTATCACTTTTTCAAAATATTATCCTAATTTTTGGTTTCCTCCCAACTCCTTTTAATGGACTACACCATTGCCAATTGTAAATGAGAATAAGTCAAGTGTAAATGTGAGTACGTCAACTGAAAATGAAATTTTTTATATATCATATATCATGTATTATATATAAAAAAATATATATTTTTTTAAGATTTATAAACTTTTGTAATTCAACCCCATGCCACTACATTTCAAGTTTTATTAATTTTTTTTTGCTACATAATTTTGTCCTCCTTTTACCTCAATTCATAAATATTTATTGCTTAACCGTAAAATTATAATACTTATAATACTTTAGGTTATAATGCTTACCTAAAGTATTATAACCAAAACTTCAACCGCAGGATGAACGTACAATTATCCTGTTATGAAGCAAAAAACCTCAATGTTGCTCTTTAATCTCTCATGTTTACAAAACTAATAACAATAATCGCATGGGAATATTTACATCCATGCCTAGAAGTACATAAAAGCGGGCAGAAAAGTATGAGTACGAAATTTTCAAAAACAAACAAACAGCAAAAAATACAACTTTCGATAATATCGGCAAAACCTGCATATCATCAAGGCTTCATCTGAATATTGTGAATTAGATTGCAAATTAAATTGCGATAATTAAATTTACAAAGTAAAAATGGTTAAGACAATATCAAAAAGTTACCAAATAAATAGTAAAACTAGTCCAAGTAATAGTTAAAAACTATATAATTTGAAAAAAAACTCTAAACCACTGACCGAAAAAAACTGACATCGCAGCACCATAATGAACTGTAAATTCAAGCCATTAAATTTTAGTTAAATTACAATTTTCAGTTAGTTAAAAAATCAACTCAGAATCTTTTGGTTACTAAACACGCTAAGACCAGTTACAGCTCATACAAGTGTAGGAAACGTCATATTTAGGTTTTTTGTTTTCCAGCTAATTTTCTTCTTACAATTCAGATTAATTTTTTCCTTATCTTAAAATGTTGAATAAAATAACGTTATTCACTTTCCTATTTTCTATTCGCTTTTCTATATACATATGATACATACATATCAGTATGTATATGAGTTTACAACTTAGAATATTTTTTTTTTTTAAATACTAGGAGTATTATTTTTTGACAAAGAGAAGAAATTAAAAAATATTTATTATTTTGCAAGCAAAATATGCCATCCTTCCATTAGAAGTTACATTCATTGCAACTATTTTAAGCGCTAAAATAATATTTTTTATTTAATTTAATTTAATTTAATTTAATTAATTTTTTTTTTTAAATCACTTCAGGCTACTATTTTTATAACGTTTTTTAGTCTTTGTACATTTAAACTAAATCCAATAATATTTTGATCAAATTACGCCTGTCTTTTGTAATTATGCATACATATATTTTATATTATTTATGCAAATATTTCCATTCCAGAATTTTTAATTATCGTAAATTTTTTGTGTGTTTAAATTTTATGCAATAAAATTCAAAATGCTTTCATTTTGTTGCATTTCATTTGTTGTATTTTATTTCAAAATTCATTTTGTTGTAGTATAACAACAACAACAACAACAGCAACAACAATAACAATGAATATTTTCTGCATTTGATGCGAGAATGTTTTACATCATTGTTAAATCTAAGCGCTATAACTTTTATATTTATTTTGTATGTAAATGTCACAGCCACTGATAGCTTTTTGTCATTGTTCTTGTTGTTGTTATTGTTGTTGTTGTTGCTGTTATTGTTGTTGCTTTTGCTGTTGCTGTTGCTGTTGTGGTCGTTGTTGTTTTTTGTTCTAGTGGTTTTTCGAGCATGAAAGAATGAAAGTCTGCAAGAATTTATTGTGAAATACTATAGAAAATTGTTACTGTTAATAAAAATGAAATGTTAACAATGTTTCTAAATTTAATTCCATTATATTTAAAGAAATTTCTTAAATTTATATTAATATTCTTATTCATTTATATTAACATGTATTCGTTGTACTGAGTTTTTATGAGAAGTATTAATTAATACAAATTTCTTATATACATACATATATTTAATATAAGCTTTCGATCTCTCAACTTTACTCATCCATTTATATAGTGCAATTTTCTCTCGCAGCCATTGATAATGATATGATATTCTGGCATACACTCCAAGAAATTCGGAAGTACCACAATCCTTGCCGTAAGAAACGACACCAACTAATTTGCCATCTATCACCAACGGACCTCCAGAATCGCCCGCACATGCATCCTTGCCGCCAACACCGCTTAGTCCAGCGCACAACTGATCATCCGAAATGAACCAAGTGGGACTCATGTGTTTGTAGTCTTCGGTGCAACTTTCATTGTCAATAATCGGCACTTGCACTTCCTGCAAAGTTGTTGCCTGAAAACCCAACTCGGTTGTACCCCAACCGCTGACTGTGGCGAGGGCACCAACGGCAATTGTATTTTTCTCCAATTCGATACTATTAATTGTAAGATTATTCAAGGGCAGCGTTGGTGAAATCAGCAAAAGAGCAATATCGTTAGTAAACTTTGCCGAAAAGAACTTTTCATGTATGATTATTTCCTTGACCTTTACGACCACACCGTCACTGCCACGACGTTGACTACTGCCAGCCGCAATAAACAGCTCGCTGGGCTTACGATCGATAACACAATGGGCTGCAGTAACGATCATGGACGTTGATATAATGCTGCCGCCGCAGAAGTGTTCGGGAATTTTATCAATACTGGCAGGCAATATCTTGCGAATGCTGACCTGATATGGATGCCGAACAATGTCGACGGATCGGCCCCCAATAATGCGTGCATTGCTTTGAGACTGCAACGGCGTTCCAGAGTTTTGACGAAAGGAATTTTCATTGCTCTCGATGGAAGCGTCCACATTCAGCGTAAAAATAAACACGAGACCGATTAAGAATTTCAGCATTATACACTTCTGTCCAAAGACTGAATTGACGGTGAAAACACTCAACTCTTTTGACTCACCAGCGGACTTTTCCTAAAGTTATAAAAGTAACGACGACAACAATCTTATCAATGAATTCGTCTTGCAATGATAACAGAAATTGTTAATCTTAAGCCGAAAAAAACAATAAATTTTTAAAGAATGATTAATGACTAACCTTAATAATTTATGGTTAAATATTATGTGGCATATCTTTATATTCCGAAGCAATAATCAAAGCCAATAAAAGTTTATTTGCTCTAATGTTCTTGCTTGAAAACGTACTGCGGAAAAAAAAGTTAAATTATTAAAAAAGTGACTTTTCAGAGATGACGGCGACTACAACAACAAGTGACTCGGTGAGCTTGTAAATAAGCCCATAAAATTGCTGTTGTCTTAAAATAGCCGTTTTGGTGTCTGCTGTTGTACTTGTGAATAGCTTTTAGTCACCTCAAAGTCACCTAGTCGTGCCACTGCGATTTGTGTCAGCTACCACTGCCAATTTTATTTAGTACACAAACCTCTTAGCAGATTGCAACTGATGTGAGCGTAAAATAACACACGTCACTTTTAGAACAAGTGAGCTTGTGAATACGAATTCTGCTGAAAAGTGACTTTTCAGAGACGACGACGACGAGTGACTCGGTAAGCTTGTAAATAAGCCCATAAAATTGCTGTTGTCTTAAAATAGCCGTTTTGTCGTATGTTGTTGTAGTTTTGAATAGCTTTTAGTCACCTTAAAGTCACCTAGTCGTGCCACTGTAATTTTGTTTAGTAGGAGTATTTTCTATGTAAATTCCATTTTGGCTTGAGTTTATTTCGAATTTTTCAAGTTTTAGTGACTTTTTAATGTAATTTTTCAAGTTATAGTGACATTATATTCAAGTTTGTAATGCTTCCAACGTATTAAAGAGAAAACACTGTGCAGTGTGCGAGTTTGTGTCTGCAACTTACTTGCATTCAATTTTATTGATAACTAGAACTAGCCCGTTGCCGCAGCGAAGCGAGTACTAACATGCGTCACGGTATTACCGTCAGTCACGAATATTAAATAATTCTTCAAACTTTTTCTCGTCTGTTTCGTTCTGCTTAATAATTTACAGAAATAATTTTCACAATCGCCGTTTCCCTAAAAGCCTTATTCGGACCATTTGCCAAATCAGTCCAGCCGTTCTCAAGTGATGCAATTACCAACGAACCATTTTGGGTGCGAAAAAAATGGGTTACCTTGGATAACCTTTGGGTGAGAAACCACAACGTAATCATGTATTGAAATTTTGACTATTTTTTGTCATTTAAGGCAGTGCCACGCCCATTTTAACTACTTAGGGGGCGGAATTCTTCAAAATGTGTTCTCATCTATCGGCGTAAGACCAATCGTCATACAAAATTTCAGCTTTCTGAGTCTGGTAGTTTTAAAATTATGGCTACTTCTGCTCATTTCAGACCATGCCACACCCCTTTAAACCACTTAGCGGGCGGAGTTCCCACTTATGCGTGAAAACCTTTTATATAGAAGATTGAAAAATCGCATTTCTCCGATTACGATTAGTTTTACTTGACATGAACACTCGTAAACTAACTGCTTACATAACTCTCAATTCAATACGATGCTATTGCGTGACATTGTATTGTATAGTATTGTATTGTATTGAACAACCGCATTTAGTGCAATTTTTCAATTTAATTTCTTGCTTTTAAAAATACATACTCGTAAAATGTTTGTGAAAGTGATTTATTTTTATAGAGAATTTAGCATGTAAGTACAACGTTCGATCGATAATACCTGCTAGTAATAGTATAACTAACCTCAGCCGGAAATCAGGGTAACCCACTTTGGTATCCTGCCAAATAGAAGGTTTGTGTGTAAGTGTGTTTGTACACTTTTGTACCTGCATACAGCGTCGCTTGCATACAGCGCCATTTTCACCGGCATACTTACATGCCATACTCACATGGTGAAATCTTAGATAAGTTAAAATCCATTTTCGTGTACTTGGAAAAATTTCCCCGAAAATTCTCTTTGATTCGTTATCTTCGGAAACCGTACATAAATTATATAAAATACTTGCTGTAAAAAGGAAAAGGAAAAGGAACTTTTCTGCAATGGCGTAACAACTATCGGAAATCCTTTACGTTCCTTTGCGGTCATTCTTTATTGCCATTCTTAGTATTGAGGTCATTTCATTGACTTATTTTCGATTTTAAAGAATTCGAATTTAATTTTTTTTGCAGTACTTAACCTTTTTTGTGTTTTTTGCCTACGAATTTTCATGTCATTCTTCGTCAGATTTGTTTTGTATGCGCCATTTTCGATGTATGCTTTCCGATTTCTAAACCATAACCAGTATATTCGTAGTGCTAAAATTTGTTGAGCTAATTCTTGATTTTCAATTAATGAGATTCAGTATAACTTTCCTTGAATCTCACTCTTTATCTATGTATGTCGTTTAAACAATTTCGGAGGTCATTGTTTTTGCATAACTTTCAAATATTTGGATTGAAAACATGTTCAATGAGGTCATCCTTTGTCTTCCTTTTGAGATTAATTATTCCTTTGAATACTCTTCAAACATTGCAATTTTTGCTCTTCGGGTCAAACGTCTCTGGTCTTCTCTTATTCTGTCTTTGTGTCTGTTTCGAGTCAATTTCGGAGAGTCATTCTTACAATTTTGAAATATTTGGACTTCTACACAGGGCCAAAAAACCACAACTAAAATAGAAGAAAAACACACAGATTTCTTTGCTATGCTTTTCATTTAAGAAGGAAGCCTTATTAAAACCATAGAGAAAATGTAATAAAAAATTTAAAAAGACTATTAATAAAAAAATGTAAAAATAATATTAATATAATCCTAGATTTCAAGAATATTAATCATTATACTCATAAAATTTCATGGGCCAAGCCTGAAAAGTAATATGCTATTATTTGCTATTTAGTTGCAAAGTACGATATATCGTATATATAAAGACGCAAAGTGCTCACAACTGAGAAGCAAAGATCGTCCCATTATAAACAATTCTAATGCAAAAAAAATTAATACGAATTATAGATCTGAAGTAAACCTTTAAAGCAAAAATATTAATTTCAAAAATCCGGCCAAACCGACGATATTATATTATATAGAAAAAGTTTTTCATATTAAAACAAATAAATAATAAGAATTCTTTATACTTTCATACAGACTTATTGATTTCATGATTTAGTGGCGAAAAGAAAACATATGAATTTCTTATTAAAATTACGAAATTATATGAGTTAACTTTTTGTCTCAAGACAATAAGTTTTTCTTTACAAATTTAATTTCTTTATAAAAAATGTATATAATTTGTATGGTTAAGATTTCATAGTAAAATGGCTCACTAAGAAGATCTTATTATTTTTATGTGGTACTATTTTTCTCGGTGTAACATGTTTTAGGGTCATTCTTTGTATTCTTCTCCATTCCATTGAATTATATTTTGACTTTATTTTATTTTATTTGAAATAAGTGCAGTTTTTTGTTAATATAAATTACAAGTCAAATGACATGGAAGACAGAGAGACAGAGAGACAGTAAGAGAAGTGGAAAATACTGGACACAAAAAAGTTATTCGACCAAGACTAACTGAGGCAGAGTCAAACCAACAAACTGACTTTACTTTACTTTATATCTCCTTTGGTTTTTCTCTCTAACAACTGCATACAACGCCTATTTAAACACATTTCCCCCGGCCCCTTCTCCCCTCAACCATACCGAGCCGTTCATGCTTAGTGCAGGGAAAGCCTAAAAGTGAATTTTTAACTTCAACAAAAGCAGGTACAAACGTAACCGAGCACCAATACAAGTACAATGGAGAAGCAAAGTAAGAGTAAGAGTAAGGAAAAGACCAGGAAGCGAACCTTATGGAAGCTAAGCACGCTACAAACCTTAATGTGTCCAGGATTCACTTTCATTCATTTGAATTCAGCGTGACTGACTTTCTACAAAATACTCTACAAACACTTTGGTTTTCGGTTGGCCCCATTTAACTCGTCTAATAGCGTTGAGGTAAAGTTAAACGTTTGGTAGATGGTTGGTAGGTAGGTTGGATGGTTGGACGGTTGGACGGTTGGTTGGTCGGTTGGACGGTTTGTCGGTTGGACGGTGGGTTGTATGATTGTTGCCAACATTTCCTCAACAACTTTGCTTTGAGTGCCTTTGCTTTTCTTCCGTTTTTGTTTCGTGAATGTGAACGGATGGATACTGAAGCTTTTTTCAACGTAACACGCAAGCTTTCTATTGCCCGTATTTTATCGTATTGTAAGGTTTTACATTTTGAGAGGATTGTTTGTATTATAAATAGATTTTTTTTTACATATATACTGCAATACGTCTTGTATCTATCTGTGTATTTGTTACCGTGGCTGAGTGTGCATGTTGTTGGGCCAGGTTTCGTGAGCTTTCCACTTAAAATGGTTTCATGTTGTTATTTGGTGTCGATTAACTTGTTACAAATTTAGAAAACAATTTGATTTTTATTGTATATTGTGCAGACTCGTAAGCTTTAAAAGGGTTTAGTGTTGTGGGAGTGTTTTTTTAGCTATGATTTAAAATATTTTTGCTACGATGGAGATTATCAACAGGTTCGGCTGTGCTTAAAAATTATGCTAACTTTAGCGTTTAATAATTTAATAGAATAATTTTTAATTATTCTAGCGTTTATAATTATGCTTTTTCTAAACAAATTCTTATTATCTCTCCGCTCCTTCAGAGCTAAAGATTTCAGCTAGAAAAACTTTTTTTTCTTTATGAAAATCCCTAAAAACTAATTAAGTTATACTTTTTAATATTGAGAGACATGAGAAATTTATTAAAGACCGTAACATGTTAACTTTTATGATGATTTTCATGATTTATATAGTAATGAAAGTTGAAATAATTACCCTCTAAAGGAGAAATATCAAAAAGACCATGTCCTTGGATAATGTTTGGTATAGTTTTGGAGGATGGTTTTAGACTTCAAACTTCAATTTTTCTAAAACAAAAAAGGTCTTCAAAACCAAAATATCCTAAATTTTAATTAAAATCAAATATTTTAGCCAAATCGTTTAGCCTTTTCTTCTTAAAATATCATCAAGAAGTTATAAAAATCATGTTATAAAAGATCATGTTATAAAAATTTCAAGGAAAAAATCGAACATTCTGAAGAAACCATAATAAAGAAAATTAATTGCAAAAAAACTGGTAAGAAAATGAACAAAACTAAGAGAAATGGAGCTAACAAAAGCTTAAAACGGCCGAAAAACAAGCAGAATAAGCAAATTCTCGCAGCAATAGCAACAACAAAACCAACAACAACAATAACATCCATTTTCTTCAACCAAATATTTTCTTAAAAAAATAAAAAAAGAAATCGTTCTAACAATAACAACAACAACAAAAGCTAGCTAGCAAATATCACAACAGATACTAGATACGATACAATAAAATAGCATTGACATCGATAAAGAAACATCGACAGAATCTTGAAACCGATAATACGATTCGATACGATACGATACGTTACCATATATAGAAGATTCGTATCGATTCGCTGACGTGTAACAACGGACGAGGTCTTTCTTTATGTAGCGAGAAGAAACGAGAAAGAAAGAGTGATTGAGTGGAGTGGAAAAGCGATTGAGGTAGAGAAAACGGGTAGAAGAAGGTTTTGTGGTAGCGAAGTTTAAAATAAGAAAGGGAAAAAAATGAAAAAATTTATGTTTGAGATAAAAAAGGGGAAAAAATAAAAAAGAAATCATCAAGCAACCGAAGGAAAAAATTGAAAAGAAAGATGAAAGAAATAATTTGAAAGGAAGGAATGAAGAGAAAACCGGAAGATAACAGATTAGTACTTGATAGTTGAACCTTTTTAATAATAATAAGTACTATATACTAATAATATAATAAGTACTTTTGATGGTTGAACCTTTTTAATTTAAAGGAATTGATTGAAACCACTTTTATTGTCAAAGTTTAAATATTTCGTAAAAATTTTGGAAACTTTTTTTATCGTAGTTTAAACCGATAATTATAATGCAAAAAAATTTGTAAATAAAAATCGATGATTAATAAGATTAATGATTAATAAGAATATGATTTTCTTGCATTCTTACACATATTTCAAGGACAACTATCGATTTCTCTATTTTTATATAGAGAATATATATTTTAAGTGAGTGCTTTTATCATATTTTTATATAAACCTTTTGTATAAAGTGTTCATAATTCATTTTCGAAATAATTACTTAAACTAAACCAAAACGATTACTTGCGTCAAATGGTTCAAGTCTTGGCTCAAAACAAACTTGAAACTCTTTTGCATTGAAGTCATCATCATACTAAAATCATAAAAGGGTTGAAGTATTGACTTTTTTGTATATTACCGTATATTTTTGGTTTAAGTCTTGACTTTTGTTTAGCCTGAGATGGAAATTTGATCGAATTAATTAACAATTAAAGCAATTTCAGCTTTTTTTTTTAAATCCATAAAGAAAGAAAGAGAATAATCTTTTGCACTTTCCATAATTGTCATGCAACTCACGATTGTCGAAGTTTGTGCCTTTAAGTTTTGTGTCTATTTATAAAAAATCTTTTAAATAAATAAAATTTTTAAATTTTATTCAAAGACTTTTTTCAATGGCATTTTCTTACATTAATTTGCTTCAAGTTTGTTACAAAAATATAGCGTATGATTTTGTAATTATCATCTTTTTTACGATCTATTACGATATATAAAAATTATATTAAGTAATAATATTTATTTTGAAATTCTTAAAGTCTTTAGTTCTTTTGCTTGAACTATTTTTTCGATTAGTGGTATAGAATTTTGCCAGTATCTCGCTAGTTTTTCGAAATTGACAGATATGTCAATAAATGTCTCATCTGGTGATATTTTAAAATTGCTTGCAAATCAAAAAGAAAAGGATGATATTATAGAAGCAGCTTTTTATAACCAAAAAAACCAACACCGTACCAATAAGCTCGTGAATTATTCATGCATGGCTTCATTCTTCATGGATAATTCAGAGATTGGAATACAGAATGAAGAAGCAATGGATAGTATGCATTTTCGAACTCTGTTTGTACCTTTGCAGCCACTACTTCCGTCTCTTCCTCTCTGTTTATCTCATATCTCTGGTAGTATCTCGGTTTCCTTCTCTTTCCTTCCTTACGGTTTTTGTAATCGTGTGTTATTTTTTTGCTCTGGCTTGTTTTGCTTTATATCAATGAAGTTCAGGCAATATGTTATTTCCATAACGTAAGTTCAGCTGTTATCGTTAACAGTATTAAAGTCTTAGAGTCTCTCTACATAGGATACAGAGGGTATCGGGTGATTGAGGGCGTGGACTGGTATTAGGAACAAGCAGGGCAGGTCAGTGAGAAAGTAAAGAGTTTCCGTAACAGCAATTGATCTCTCTCTCTCTTCCACTTTCTCTCTTCTGACCTATTGGTTAAGACATTAATTTGATTTACTTTAACCGACAGCTGTCATTCCTCTCTTCCATGAAGTTGCTGTTGTTGTTGTTGTTGTTGTTGTTGTTTTGTTGTTGTTGTTGTTGTTGTCCTGTATGTAGAAAAGTTATATCCATGCATATTTTATTATACGCTGCAAATACAAGAAAAAAATACTGACAGCTGTCAGTCCTCTTGTCGATGAAGTTGTTGTTGTTGTTGTTGTCGTTGTTGTTGTTGTCTGTTTATTGCCCTGTATGTAGAATATTTCTAAAAAGTGCCCCCAAAAAAATGCAAAAACTGAGCCGAAAAAGCTAAAAGTTAAGCTCGACATCAAAATGCTCGGCTACGCCTTAGAATATGCAACAGCTTCAGCTGCTGTCATTAATTCACTCGCTCGAGTTTGGTTTTTTGATGTTTGTTGTTGTTGTTGTTGTTGTTGCTGTTGTTGTTGTTGGCTCATCCAAAAAGTATGCTATAAATTTACTGAGCAAAGTGACACATAAATTTTCATAAAATATTTCCGAAACTTTAACGGCACGGGGCGGCTGTAAAAGCCACAAACATTTTCAAAAAAAATGGCCTCCGCCCCCCCCAAAAAAAAAAAACCCAACCCCTTTTTTCTTCATCACATTTTCATACTTTGGTAAAATTTATATGTACCGACTTGTTTGACAATGTTCGTTTTTTTTTTTTTTTTGCATTCCATCGAATAAAGATTATAAAAAAATTAAATAAAATAAAAAAAAAAAACAACATAAAATATGACAAACAGAGCTGCTGCTGCAAGACACGTGTTCTGTGTAATAACAACAACAACAACAACAACATTGGCAACGAGCTCATTCAATGAAATAATCGTTATAAAAAAACGAATACTGAATACCGGGTACCAAAAACAGGGACCAAAAAAGAAGCAGAAGATCGAGAAAACGAAGAAGAAAGAGGCAAACGCAGCAGCAGCAGCAGCAGCAGTGTCAGCAGCAAAAATAAAATCATGCATAAAAGCCCGGATGCTGGCAACACATTTTTGTCTTCTGGTCGCAATTTATGCACAGACAGATTGTAAAGGGTTGACACCAACAGCAATGACAAAAACGGCAGCGCCAGCAAAAACAGCAAAAGCAGCAAAAACAACAATAACAACAACAACAACAATAGCAACAACAACAACAATAACAACCACGGCATAAAAATCTGTCAAGCATGTTTCCGCTTTTTATTACCGTTGGCGCCATCTGTTCAGGTATGGACACGAGATAACTTCTCGTAGAACAGATTCATCGGTTTGAATTTCCATAGTTTTTGTGCCGTTGTGGACCCACACACCGGTTTGTGTATAGATAAGTATGTATATTTGGTTGTGTTCGTGTGAATTTAGGGTTTTTTGGGGGAGTTTTCTTAAAGAAAAAGTTGGATTTAATTTTTAATTAGGCATTATTCTAGTGTTTATAGCTATGAACTCAGTTAGTAGAGTATTTTTATTGTGCTCGGTACTTTTTTTAAAACGCAACTTACAGCTAGATAACCCTTTTGTAATAGTAATAAAAATCCTTTAAATTATAATAAAAACTTGCTTAACATGAAAAATTTATCATAGACTACAACCTTCCCCATTTTTTTCTGAGAACAATTTTCTGAGAAGAATTTATATAACTCTGGGGAAGGTATAAATATTTACCTTTCATCAAAAAAAATTGTAAAAAAATATATACTTAGATGTTGTTGTTGTTGTTGTTTTCGTCTCCCAAAAACTCTGATTTCAATTCGGAGATTTTTGAGTAAAAATCTTTAATTTTATAAACAAAATTAGAGTAAATAACTCTGTATATTGTACATACTCGTATATTCTTTAATTAAAAATCCATCCAACGTGTTCCATAACGTTTTTAACCATACAACGGTTGCGCCATTTTTTATATCGGTATGTAAATATGCGCCATCTTTTATATCGGTTGATATATGTTAAAGTTATTCAATGTTTAAGTTTAACATTTATCAATCGATTGACTTGAATCATACATGCTTAAGGATGTTTTTGAAACCTCAATTCAGTAAAATTCTACCATTAATCGCTTCCTACCGAAACAATGCACCGAAATAGTGTCGCTGTACATTGAAAATAGTCGTGCATATCATCGAAAATCGTCGCCGGCCAAGAAGCACCGTCTTTTGACAACACGATTTGTCGTTTGGTGTAGAATTTTGTTGAGCGCGGGTACCGTAAGTGAGAGATCGTCGACATGTTCTTCATTAACGTATCCAGACCAGTTTCAATGAACTGGTTGAAGCGTTAAGGGAGAGAGTTTCGCCGAAAACCCTCATGTGTCGTATCGTCACCGTGCTCAGCATTTTGGTGTCAGTGGAACCACCGTGCGGCGCATTTTTGTGGATGATTTGCATTTGTCTGCGTATAAAGTGTAATTGACTTAAAGAATATTGCCCAAACAGATCGTCCACGTCGCTTGGAATATGGCCAGACAGTCACACACCGACATTAAAGATGGCGCAGCGCTGAAAACTTTAACCAACAGCTGAAAAATTCAACCAAAATCCGAAAATTTGTTCAACTTTGTTGATATTAGCTTCATTTTTTTTTACCATATAGTCGTGTTATAAGGAAATTCCCCAAATATTTCACTTTCAAACACTCTCCCACGCTCCCCCAATTTATCGCCACCATTCTGCCTCATCCCTAGACGTTAATCTTATCTTCATTAACCATTACCTTTCGGCAACACGCCCGAGAGTACTGCTTAAACCACACACACACACAGATTTTATTAATAACTTACTTTATTTATTATCTTCATAATATCTGCGAATATGTACGATATAGTATACTCTACGTTCAGTAATCCATCAATCACAAAAGACAGGTAGGTATGTATCGTATGTCATCAGTTTCATTTCAGAGTCTTCAGGAAAATATCGTATAAACTTGATAATAGAATCTCGTCTTCGATATTGTCTCTTTCTTCATAAACCCACCCTCTACGGTTTCCTCCACGGAGTCCTCCACGGAGTCCTCCTTACACCATCAGCAAATCATAATCCCATTTCTTTAGCTTCAGAAAAGAAACGAAGGAGTATGTTTTGAAATAATATAAGATTAAGTGAATATTGAAGGTATTATTCTTTAGAAAACTGCTCTTAGCAAAAAGTACTACTTCTTACGAGTATCTCTAAATTCTTGTACTCTTATCCGTGGCCGGACTCGAGGGTACTCGAATTTCGAAGTATGCAACACCACACTTCATTTCATTCTTTGGTACAATATAAAATTCATCACTCTCTCTCTCTCTCTCTCCACAATAAATACATTATCAAATTGCACTTCTGTTATTGTTGGTTGCCTTGTTGTTGTTGTTGTACTGGTATTGTTGTTGTTGTTGGTGTTATGTTAGTGGCATGCTATATGGTGTAGACTATATTGCATTTATTTGTTGTTATTAAATTGAATTCTATATTGGTTTTTTGTTATTGTTGTCAACGTCGTCGTCATCGTCGTCATCATCATCATCATTATCGTTGTCATCATTATCGTTGTCATCATCATCATCATCATCATCATCGTTGTCAACATCATCGTCGTCAGCATTCTTCTTGCCGTTCACACTGACCACGCTCGAGGTCAAACTATTGTATAAAATTTCATCTGATGAAGGATCAAGAGCTCTAGAAGAGATGAGGAGAGGTGAGGACAGGAGAGGAGAGGGGAACAGTGAGTGCTGGGGCACTGCGAGCAATGATTCTGGTGCAAATAAATATATTTGCCAGAAGTCTAAAGCAGAAAATCGAAAGCATCAGCTTCCAGAATCTAAAGAAAAGAGTTAATAATACGAAATGTATTCTCATACAATCCTCACAGCAACAGGCACGTTTTTAATACAATCTCCTTCTTTTTTTTTTTTGTGGTCTTTCTTTTAGTAGTTTCTAAGTTCATTGTTGTATTATATACTAAATATATCATTGTTGCTATAGTCATAAATAAGTATCCATAGATAGAGATGAACTGATATTGTTTTGGTTCAAAAGATAAAAAAAATATATCATTTGCGTTGGTGGTAAAGATTGCAAGAAGTTGGGGGCTGTATTTATGTACCTTTCAGAGATAATTTGAAGCCTTCAGATATGCAACATTTTCTTACTGACCGAGTTAGAGACTCGGTCTGAATGGTGAGATTATGTATCCACAAAAGGGTAAATGAAAGACTAGGAATTAACTATTGTTTTTTATTATAGAATATTATATGACACCTATGAATATTAATATTAATATGACACCTTGAATGATTACGTTGAAAAAGGGACAAA
This sequence comes from Conops quadrifasciatus, assembly GCA_949752815.1. Taxonomy (NCBI): domain Eukaryota; kingdom Metazoa; phylum Arthropoda; class Insecta; order Diptera; family Conopidae; genus Conops; species Conops quadrifasciatus. The sequence continues at coordinate 40,995,498 of OX457077.1, read as the reverse complement.
AGGAAACACTTAACAATTCTTAACTACTAAGAACTAAAACTTGCTAATTTCTATAAAATTAAGAATATCTTTTTCAAAACGTTATAAAAATTTAACCCTCTGTCAACAATTGACTTCTGATTATTGTAGAATATTTTTGGTAAATAATGTAACGAATTTTGACACCTTGAATGATTACGTTGGAAAAGGGATAAAAGAAAACAAAAGCCAGGTATTAAATTCTCGAAAAAACTTGAGCTTATTCAGACCGAATACTGTCGTCCACCAAACGAAAGCCACTAGCCTTAAGTATAAAAGGTAAAGCAGGTTGAAAAACGGAAAAGGGAATGATAAAAATGTAACGAAAACCTGTAAAATTGTATGCACAGGTAACATAAATTTGAGATACACGTGTTACAATATACACACCCCGAATGGCCAAGCACCGTGCGCTTAGTATAACACACATAAGAACGACCGACTGAACGTACAAACGACCGACCAAACGACCCACCCACCGACCACCCTCATCATAATTATACTTGGTAAATTAGTAACCGAGTAACGGTGTCGTCACCGGTAACGGCGAGATTTAAAACTGTCAAAACAACATGAGTACCAGCTTAACTTCCGTTAAAATGCCGGAACGCGGCGGACCCGGACACGGACCCGAATGCAGGCATTAAAAGTGTTGTAACACTACAAATTAAATCGTGTTTTTTCTTCATTATTCACTTGAAACCATGTGGGTAATGGTAGTGGCGATGGCTGCTATCGCACTTTGCTTGTTCAGTAACGTAATGGCTTAGATGTTAATGTGGCACACGTCAGTTGTGCGTTCTGCAACGTAATGTGGGCCATGCCGTATCGTGTCTGTCGGCTCAGTGTTAATTACCTCCTCAACAACTCGACACCTCATCACCTCGACACCTCGCCACCTCGACACCTCATCACCTCATCACTTTTATGTCTTTACAGAGTGAGATTGTTGTGTGAATTACGAGTACTCCCCACGGGCCATTTTAGCATGATGAAGAAATGTGAAAATAAATTTTCGCAGTGCGGCATTAAAGACGTGCCTTCCCCCCTCTCCACCGAACACCCCCCCCCCCTTCCACACCCACAATAGTTGTTGTTCACACGTGAACGTTCTGCTAAACGTTTGTGTTACGTTCAGGCTCAGGCAATACATAAAAGTTACACCTTGACTAAGGACTAACAGCACTATTAAACGGCACACATGATTAATGCTCAAATGGCGAGAAAATGTCGTGTGACTACCAAGGTACATTTTCCCCCTACTATTTAATTGTTAAATGCCTTCAAAGTGGTCGCCACAGGCGAGTGTTTGAGCCATAAAATATTCTTTGTGGCATTGTGTCGATTTTGTTTTTAGCGGGAATAAATGTGTTTCAAAAGGGGTCAAAGCGGTGTGTACACCGCTGCCATCAGGGGGGGACGATGTGCCTCCAAAGGGATTACAGCAAAATATATTGACCAAAAATTTGTCAAATTGTTGTCGAAATTGAGTTTCCATTCGGAGCGCGTAAAGTGCCCCCAAAGAGATCAGAGCGTTCTATTTTTTCCCAAAGAATTTTACTCGCTGCATTTGATTTTGAATTCGGAGGGGGTTAAGTGCCCCCCACGAGAGTCAAAGCGGTATGTTTTGACCGGACCATTTTTATTGCTGCAATCTATAAGAAAAAGTCTTGAAATTGATTGCTGAGGGTGAAGTGCCCCCCAGCTGATGACAGGGGGAGTTTTTACCTAAATAGATACTTTTTTGAGCCCATTTATTTGAGAATAAAAATTAATTCCAGCGGAATATTTTGACCAGACAATTTCTATTGTTGCAATCTATAAGAACAAGTCTTGAAATACATTGCTGAGGGTGAAGTGCCCCCAAGCTGATGACAGGGGGAGTTTTTACCTAAATAGATATTTTTTTCACGCCATTTATTTAAGATCTCTAATGGATCCGTTTAATTTCAAACTTTCCATTATTATGTACATTTTCTAGTATTATTATTTATATTAGATTAATAATAGTTCTCTTTAATTTCCTTTCAATAAAAGTACTGTGCTATTTTTATGTTTTGTAATCAATATTTTTTTTGTAATCAATTCGCTAAAGAAATCAATTAAATAAAAATTAAAATAAAAACCAACATTTTTATTGATTACAAAAGCTTTATAATCAGCGGTAACAATTGAGACTATCAAAGAGCTATCAAAAAGCAGAATCGAAAGAAATGCAAAAACCAGATGAGCAAAAGTATTAATGGTTAACAAAACGAAAAAGGCCAACCGGGCACAATGGCCACGCCATTTTAATGAATCCATAACACAAAAAGAATCTCAGTCAATTTCGCTGCGAAAACAATTGAAATAATTTCAACCCGCTGCGCCGATGGCGACCAAAATACGATGCAAAAACAAAAACCAAAACCGGGGGCACTTTCAAACAGAATTGTTTTTCGCCCGTCTCATTTGCGTTACACTCTTTATTGAAAAATAAATGTACATAAATGTGTGCTTGAGCGCCTGCATGTGTTTGTGAGCCTGGGTGTGTTTGTGGGACCGTGTGTTTTGGGAGCTTCTGTGTGTGTGCGCTTTAGATCGTGTCGGTGCTTTTGAATGCTATTTTTCAACACCTCTCGAGTGTAACGAAATTTAACAGAAAGGCGCCACAGCGTATGCAATAAAAATAAAAAATGCAAATCATACGAATGATGTGGCAAATGGTAACAAATACAAAGTGGCAATATTTTGAATGACGACGGGGAGGAGAGCGTGGGAGTGTGGGAGCGTGGCAGAGACTGCTCTCGGCGAACTGAACAGAGAACAAAATGTAGCTGTGGGCAAATAAATAGAAAGAGGAAACGCTACAGCGTTTAAAAACGTTGATGCTCAACGAAACCGTAACCATGCATACAAACGAAGCGAAACAGAATTCGTTTCTGCCTTTGTCGTGAATGAATAAATGGTTGAATAAATGAAATACCGATGCTGATGCTGCTGCTGCTGCTGTTGGCCTCTAGGAGTGACATATTGGCCATGGCTGACGATGATTGATAGTAGTGTACACAGTCACACATGAACATACATACGTATATGTACGTACATACTAGCTCGTGGAATAAAAAACAGAAATGAGAAATGTTGAATTAACACAAAAAGCAACAACAAATACGATTGCTTCTCCTTATTCTTTTTGAGAAAAAAGGATGAATGTATTTAATGCTACTTTTTTTGCTACTGTTTTGCATTTTCGTTTGCACTTTAAAACTCACTTTGATGGGAATTTGTTTTGGTGGCTGTAATTTTTTAAATGATAATTATATACATATGTATGTATTACCTTTAATCATATCCAATCAAGTTAAGTTATAACCAATTTGTTGAAAAATTCAACTCAGTGCTTGCAAATTTTAACTTTCGTGGTATAAAAAGTGCACAAACTACTTTCAAAACATTTTAGGTTGAAAATTTAAACTCTTGACTACAAAAGTAAGAAAGTAACTAAATAAATAGTCAAAAATTTGGATTGATAAAATATTTTTCGTATTTCTAAGGTTGAAAAATTCAACTCAGTGGTTGCAAATTTTAACTTTCGTGGTATAAAAAGTGCACAAACTACTTTAAAAACATTTAAGGTTGAAAATTTAAACTTTTGACTACAAAAGTAAGAAAGTAACTAAATAAATAGTCAAAAATTTGGATTGATAAAATATTTTTCGTATTTCTAAGGTTGAAAAATTCAACTCAGTGCTTGCAAAATTTAACTTTCGTGGTATAAAAAGTGCACAAACTACTTTAAAAACATTTAAGGTTAAAAATTTAAACTCTTGACTACAAAAGTAAGAAAGCAACTAAATAAATAGTCAAAAATGTGGATTGAGAAAATATTGTTTGTATTTCTAAGGTTGAAAAATATAATTCAGTGCTTAAAATTTAGATTTTCGTAGCATAAAAATTAAAATTCTGAGTGCACAAATCACTTTTTAGCTTTTGAGGTTGAAAATTTAAATTTTCTTTACTATTTTTCCAACATTTAAAGTTGAAATTTTCATCTTTCATAGAATTAAAAGTCAACCAAAAGTGAGAAAACTAAAAAATACTTTATTGGACATATACATACATATGTATGTATACATATTTTTGCCCATTTGGGCATATTTGCCCAAAAATATCGATCGAATGTGTTCTCAGGTATACAAAAATACAAAAAGAGCATTTATTATATTGTTTTTAGAGACAAAAACATAAAAAATATTAGCATGCTTTTGACACTTTTTTCATGTTTGTAGATGTACGTTTTCGTTGGTGTACATATTTATGTGTGTGACATGTTGTTATTATGTGTCTTGTTAGATGACATAGTATGGTCATTACTCGTGCTTGCTTTGGTTCTCAGTTTTTTATTGTTGCTGCCCTGATGAGGGTCGTTGTTTATATGTTTGTTCTGATGATTTTTTATTTTGACTATCATTAAATTGCAGACTACTGCATATTTTCATAGTTCTCTATTAATTTTTTAGAACATTTTTTTGGCATTATTTGAAATTTCTATACATTATTTTTTACATACAATTAGGAATGTACAAAAAATAGTACATATATTTAAAATGTATGTTTTATTAGTCCACAAAACCGTCAAAACCGCATACACAAAAAACCAAATAGAAAAACACAAATAAATTATATTTAAACTGTTTTTTAAATTATTGGTTGGTTGGTTTTGTGGTTTTTTTGTAATGACTTTTCATATTAATTTTTCATATTATTCCAGCGTATAATTTTGTATAAAAATTGTATAAAATTACTTTAAAAATTATTTAAAATTGCTTTAAATCATTGAAAATTAAGGCATAACTTCTATTGTTACTATTAATCGTATATAAAAAGTGTGTTTTATTTGGTTTAAAAAAGAATAGAATTTAGTAGACCCAAAGTACAAAAAAACCCACAGCGTCATAAACTGATTCTGAAAATGTTGCATAGTTTCAGAATTTTGTTGGAAAATTTAACATAAATCAAGTTGTCCCATAAAACCGACCATTTTAAATTATTGCTATTGCAATAGTATACGCTATTAAAATGATATAATGCTTTAAAAGGCAAATTTTTTAATTGATACAAACGAACGACCTTATTTAACACTTAAAGTTGCTCCAGGCTGTTGATTTAGAATTAAAATCCATAATCAATAAATTAAAGACCGACCCATTTTAAGTGTCAAATGATGATAGCATCTTTAGGAAGAAGAAGAAGAAGAACAATAAAAAGAACAAAAAAAAAAGGCGACATTATTGAGAAATAAATGAAATAAATACAATTTCGCGGCTTAACATGAAAATAATATCACAATTTTGCTGCTCTTCGCTAAAAGTATATCGAAAAGGAAAAAAAAAACAAACAGCAAAACCAACAACAACAACAACAACAAACAACAATAACATTGAGAAAAAAAAAAAAACAAACAAACAAAACCATGTAAAATAACCGTAACTTGTTAGAGAGAAAAACATAAAATGCGAAAATAAATCGCTGACTGTCATTTACAGCGCTACAAAGACACTATAACAAAAACCAAACAACAACAATAGCAACGTGATGACAAAACAACAGCAACAAAAAAGGGATGAAAACAATGATGACATTAACAGCAACAACAACAACAACAACAACAACAACAATGTTTCCAATTGACACGATGGTATTTTTATTAGAAAAATCTAGTGCAGGAAGAACATGTTTTTCTTTTTTTTGGTCCGCTCAACACGGTGCAGTTCAACTCCAGGCCATGAAGTGACAAAAAAACACAAATGAGAAATAATTCAAATTAAAAACGCTTTTTTTTTTGCATTCTTCATCATAACCTTGCAATCTTTCGTTGTTATGTCGATGGTTTCCATTAAAATAGGTCGTCGTTGCGTATACGTTACATGCATTTATGTACATACATACATACATACATACATACATTGTTGTGACAAATTGTATTGAAGAATTGACAAGCGCCGCGATGCGTCATGAGAAAAGGAAACAAAAAAGTTCTTACGAGGCTGTTTGTAACCTTCTACGGTGAATGCATACTACATGACCTATATCATATGGGATTCGATTCGCCTCCATGCAGGTTGGTTGCATGGACTTATATAATAAAGTAAAAAAAGTGGAAACATATATTGCAGTATTATTGCAACATATATTGCAATATAAGTATTTATAAACACTTTTTATCATCATATTATTTGCTATAAATTAAAAAAATAATTTAAATAACTAACATTTCCGGTTTCATTAAAAAGAGAGCATTTTTATAATAACAGAAAACAAAAAATCTATTAATGTCATTCTGGTCAAATATAGACAGTATAAAAGGATGAAAAAGCGAGCCAATGTATATAATTTTCGTGTTACAAAAAGTCAACACATGAATTGATAAAATATTTTCTCTACTTCTTTGGTTGAAAAATTCAACGCAGTATTGAAAAATTTCCACCTTCGTAGTAAAAATAGTCTAATCTGAGTTGATGAAATATTCTCTACTTCTCAGGCCGAACATTTCAATTCAGTGGTTGAAAATCTCACTTTTGTATTAGAAATAATCAACATCTTAGTAGATGAAATATTTTTCTAAGTTTGAAAATGTCAATTTAGCGCTTAAAAATCTAAACTTTTGTATTATAAAACAAGGTCTAAGTTGATGAAATATATTAAGTTGATGAACTGAGATTGAAAATTCAGTGCTTCAAAATCTCAACTTTTGTATTAGAAATAATCAACATCTAAATTGATGGAATATTTTTCTCTAGTTCTAAGGTTAAAAAAGTCAGTTCAGTGGTTTAAAAACTTCAAGTTTAGAAACATCAAATCTTTTTTACTTCTATGCTTGAAAAAATTTCAACTCAGTGGTGAAAAATTTGAAATATTTTAAAAAATTTTAAATTGATAGAAAACAAACCGCCTTAATTTTTATGACAATAGACCATTTTAGAGAATATTTTAAACTGCAGACTTTCTATTTAATCTTCCCTTTTGAAGACTATTTTTCACGGCGCCTTTGTTTCACATAATTTTTTTTGCTATATTCAAAACTTTTCCATAGCATAGGAAAATACATAGTTTAAAAATTTTTATAAACATTTAAATAATATTCAATATTAAAGTAATTGCATGCATTCGACTATGAAAAGGAGAATGAATGCATAAAAGACTCTGAAATTATGAAGATTCAGAAAAAATTAGTGGGAGGAATTTTGAATAAAGAAAGTGTATCAAGAGCTATGGTTGAGCGGTGGTGCGAAAGAGAGAGAGAGAGAGAAAGAGATTGCTAAAGAGATAAGAAAAGGAGGTGAAGGGCATAGTTAGAGAGACAACGAAAGCAGCGGAGGAGAACGCAACTTTTGTGCGAGAAAGAAAACTGATTACCTTGCAAAAAAGACGACTAAACCAACGAAAAGGCAAGAAAATACAATAAATGTAACAATATGGCGCCCAAAAACGTTGCGACGACCTACTTTAGATAACTTCCGCTACTTCTGCTTTTACAACCCACTCCTTATTGCTCTACTTTTTCTGTAAAGTCTCTTGGTTTTTTTGTTTCCGGCTACAGCGTTACATTAAAGTCGCCGTTTGTCTGCCGGATGGCCAAAAATACTCACTCGTTTATACACACACACACACACACACACACACACACACACACACATACAAATGTATACTATACATACATATACTATACTATGTATACTTTTTCCCAGCAAAATTTATAGTCGACATCAATGTCTTGAATGGCGCGCATTTGTATTGCAGGAGAAAGGCCACCGGAGAAGGAGAAGAAGAAGGGACACCGGAAGCCAATCTTCAGAAGATGAGGGTGTGGCCGTTAAGGCCCACTCCGTGCAGACTTCTACAAACATGGCGATGGTTGTAAAAACCTACCTACCGGTTGTTAAATGAGAAGAAAGGAAGGGACAAAAGTAAAAAGGAAAACGAGGAATGAGGAATGAAAGGAATAAAAGGCAAGAGTAGTAAGCACTTCATTGCTTCGGTTCAAATGCTACGAAATATATGTATCTATGTATATACATTTCTGGCCATTTGATATTGATATACGAGTATTTTGCCCCGAAGAGATTGTGAAGTACTATAACAAAAATACTCCATAACAGCTGAAAGAAATAATAGCATGTTCTTTTAACATTTGCCCAAGCAAGCTAAAAAGGCAGATGCTAGAGAGAGCAGAAGTTACAAGTACCTATTTTTTCTTCTTTTTTACTTTAGAGCTTTAACATTAAAACTTGAAATTTTTACAACAGTAACTTTAAGAGAGTTTCTTTAACGTTTTCATTTCAAAAAGAAATATATCTATTGCATTTAAAACTCTAGCATGCCTAAAAGTAGGCAATGATGCCCATGAAAGCAGTTTAAAGGGCTCTTGTAAGGTTGCGCCTGAAATTTTTAATAGCTTTCTCTATTCCAAGCGATCATAATTTGCCTCCTGCTTTACTGATTTTTATAGTCTCTCTATCGCTTTTAAGCTGAATTTTGCAACTAAATAAAACTTCTTGAATAATGAAAATTCATAAAAGTCTGCCCCTGAGTTATAAGCCCCATAACATGAATGAAGCGTAATGTTAAAAAATGGCATTCGCTTGTCTTAGATTATTGTCTTATTATTATTATTGTGGGTTCGTCTTACCGTCGTCCAGAAAACATTTCAAAATCAAGCCACCAACCAAGTAACCAAGTGTTCAACCAGCTCAGCAAACGAGTTACCGAGCTAGTCCGGCTAGTCCTCGAATTTCATATAATAAATGGTTTTGGATTTTTAACTTTAATGTTGGCTCAAGCAATACGATGTTGATGGTGAGCAAGCACCCTTTCACCAGAAAGGGTTTAATGGTTGGGCTGGATGTTGCGAGACAAAAGAAACTTAAGAAAGTCGAGGTTGTATGAACACCATGCAACCAAAGAAAGTGACTACAAAGTAGCCAGACCCAAAATGAATGAGTTATGAGTTCGTTGTAAAAGGCTGGCGAGATTAAAAGGCGTGAGAGAACGAAAGTTTTTTTGACGGGGCGAGCCGGAATGCAATCTAATCAAAGATGCTGAGAGAGATTCTGTAAAAGAAGGAAATATATTTTTAGAAGAGATTAAAAAGAATTTGATATTTTTACGCGTGGATATACATTAAATATATGATTTTACTTTTAGGTAATTAAATTTGAGCTATTTATACACAAAGAGCATACATTTTCTTGCCAAAATCAATGTTGTAGCTTTTAGTAATTCTTCCATTTTTTTGTTAAAGTTCGAAAATACTAATTAAATGAAACTCATTTAAAGCAATTTATTTAATTTGTAGTGTTTTTGTAATATGTACACTCGTTGGGCTTGTGTGCACATAATTGATAAGTGTGGAAATTAAGTTGACGTGTTTTTAATTAAAATTTTAAGTTTAATAGAGCATAAAATTAATTAAGCATATTAAGGATATGGCTAATTAAGTATTCAGCAGAGAAAACAAAGAAAAATGCATACAAATTATGGAGCAAAAAAACAAATCGTAGAGCAAAAACCAAGTGTGGCCCCACAAAAAAAAAAAAAAAAAAGCTTGAAATTGAATAAAAAAATTTTTTCGAGAAGGACTTTAATTGTAAGGATATATAAAAAAGCATTTTAACCCACTGCTAATAGCGCTCAAAATTTAGGTTTAAATTTTTATAAAATGAAGATTGAAATTTTCATAAAATGAAGTTTGAAATTTTCAACCGTTTAAACCAATATTTCAATATTTTTTTACCATTTTTTATTAAGAAGTTTAAAATTTTCACCAACTAAGTTGAATTTTTTTTTCAACCCTAAAAGATGAAAAATTACTTTATCAACTCAGAGGTTGACTTTTTTTTACTACAAAAGTTGAAATATTAAACCACCGACCTCAATTTTTTAACCCTAGAAGCTGAAAATATAGTATGTCACTCGAGTGCTGATTTTTTGTACTACAAAAGTTAAAATATTTAACCACTGAGTTAAAGTTTTTAACCTTAAACGCTGAAAATATAGGATGTCACCTCAGATGGTGACTTTTATACATATTAAATTTGAAATTTTCAATCACTAGATTGTATTTTTGAACCTTAAAATTTTAAAATATAGAATGTCAACGTTGAAATATGGAATGATTAACGTTGGCGTTGATTTTTTATGCCACAAAAGTTGAAATATTCAACCACTGAGTTCAATTTTTTAACCTCAAAAGCTGAAAGCAACTCTAGTGTTGATTGTTTATACTACAAAAGTTTAAATATTCAACAACCAGTTAAATTTTTATAAACCCAAAAATTTATATACTTAACCATCGTGTTGAATTTTTTAAACTTAAACGCTAAAAATAGAGAATGTCACTCAGGTGTTGATTTTTTCTACTACAAAAGTTGAAATATTAAACCGCCGAATTAAATTTTCGAGCCTCAAAATCTGAAAATATACGAAGTCAGAAATAGATGTTGATTTTTTCTACTACAAAAGTTTAAATATTTAACTACCGAGTTAAATTTTTTAACTTTAAAATTTTAAAATATAGGATGTTAACTCAAATGGTGACTTTTATATACATACATATATGAAATTTGAAGTTTTCAACGTGAAAATACAAAACCTTTTACGAGAATATTTATTATAATTGAAAATTTGCAATTTACTCTTTTATTGTCTCATTCTTTATTTTGGCAATTATTTTTATGTTATATTTAACATAATGTCACTTGCAGGGCCATTGCCAAAACTCATGCCTCTCTCTCTCCGTTTATTTGTTCTACCGCCATCAGCATTAACCAAAACCACAACGCAATTGAAGCCCTACAAATCTCAAGAGTCTAATTTATTGTTATCATTTGGTTCACTGAAAAGCAAAAGCGCCCTAGGGACAAAAGACAAAGAACAACTAGTCAAAGAGACCGATAGACCGCTATCGCATACGTATTCACTAAAAGAGAGAAATCTTTAAATGTTCGCTGCGATTGACTGAAATGCACAATGGGATAGTTCATTTAAAGAAATATCAAAGACAACTTGTCGATATAAATGAATATACATATGTATGTACGTATGATGTCGTAAATCCCAAAAAACATTTATATAACAGTACCTTTCGACATACAAATATACGACATACAATCATTCGACATACAAACATTCGTGCTACATTTAATATTAGGAATATGTTATCTTGGCAAAAACATGCTCAAGCAACCAACAACAAACCGGATTCCACAAATGCTCAACGATTTACCCTTAATTCTCAAATCTTTATTCGAGTCTACATACAATAGTATACATACGAGTACATATATCCAGTGGGTATATACTATATAGTAGGTATACACAGCTCAGAGCTCAATAAATATGTATGTATGTATAAGCTGTGACATAGTCAAGCCCTCTGTAAGTTGAAATCTTCGTATATATAGAAACCAAAAAAAAAGAAAATAATAGTAATAATAAAACTAAAGTGAAAAAGAATAAAAAAATTAGAATTTTCCTGCGAATTTAGGGCAATATATAATAATAAGAGTACTTTGTGTGTATTTAAGAGCATTTAAGCATTCGCCGGATAAGGAGAGTGGTACGCATTTGTATGGAAAAGAGGCCCCATATGAGAAAGACTGTAAAGTGCATTTTTAATTAGTGTTAAAGCCCCCCCAAAAAAATACTAGTTTACAAAAAAAATACTGATTAAATAGTGAGTTCTTCGAGCACTGAGTTATGCGAAAAAATAGAGCACATTCTACAACATTCTACAACATCGAATATTTCAATAGTTGAATGCAATCGATATTTTCCTATTTTTAATACAAATTTTAAACGTTGAAGATATTTTTTCCATAATATATTTTTTTTTAATTTAAATTTAAATTTTAATTTTTTTTAATTTTAACTATTTTTAATTTTTTTTTTAATTTTAAATTTTTATTTTAATAATTTTAATTTAAATTTTTGATAAAAAAGTTAAATTTCTTACCGTATTTTTATACAAAAAAGAATTACAATTAATGAATTTTCACTATTTCTAACCGTTGTAAGAGTATGTCTCGATCCATATCGAGAAACCTTCAGGGCTTTTTTTCTAATCAAATGACCTCTCACAATGACAGTGACAAATTTAAAATGACAGCTCTTGTTTAAACACCCTGTGTTTCGTATTTAAAAATACATATTTTGAGAAATAACTTTCTAAACGTAGGTAAATCCATAAAGTAGCAAAATAAAGTTAGCGTTAAAAATTGTTCAAATATTGTAACTTTTTTAATTTTACGTAATACAGTAACCGTAATAAAAGAGCACTCTTTACTAAAAGTGCTTTTTAATTTAATTTAAAATGCTTTCATTTTAGTTAGAACTCAAAAAAACTTTTTACTCGCATTCAAATTTAATAATTTTTCGTAGTTAAAAACGACTTGTGCAAAATACTCAAAAATTTCAAACTATCTGAATATTATGAAATTTGTTGGTTTAGTTTCAAGCTGAAAATATATTATTTGCTCACAAGTATAACATGATATGAGTATGGTATACTGTCGTAGTTGTCAATAAAAACTTTTAAAATCATAAAAGCTTAATACTTTCACGAACATACATCACTCTCTTCAGCAGAAACCTATTAATTTAACCACTTTTAATTTAGCATTTTTTCACTCCCTCTCTCTCTCTCTTTCTTTCTCTCCGATTATCAAACTACATGTAGCGTTTTTTTTCTTATAACTTTTATCCTTAAGAAATAGCTTTCATCCTAAAACGTGCACTTAAATCAAATCAATCACTTCCTTTTTAAAGGAAAGGCAAAGGAAAGGACTTTATTGGTGATTTAAACCATATACATATATATTTTAAAAAAAACAATTTTTTTCGTATTTTTTTATATTCTTCAAGTAATCATTAACACGTGTATCGGTTTTTACATTTGGATTCTATGAAGGTAATTATGTAAATACTTTCCTTAAGAATATAAAAAAGGATGTCGCTCTTTAAGAAGGCGCTCTTGGCTTTTTTTCCTAGTTTTCCTTTTCCTTTTTATATTGCATTTTATTTCCATTTCTTGTGTCTTTTATGCGAGGCATGACAAAGCAAAATTCGTTTAATAAAAAGTATTCGTTTATGTTGAGTTTCGTACATACTCTCGTATGTCTGTCCGTATAACGAACGCACGCCTAACATCTTTACGATAACAATTTTCCTCGTAAATTTGCATAAAAACATAATCATCATCATCATCAACAACATCATCACTAACTTCTATGTAGAAACATTCTCAAAGAGTAGCAAAGGTTCCGCAGTTCCGCATCGTTGTACTCGTTTGTTATCATCATCGTGAATGCTCATGATTATATTTGTCATCCATCATTAACAAAATTAACAAAATCATCATAATCATCATCATCATCATCATCATCATCATCATTGTCATAATCATCTTATAACAATAGCTATCAAAAAAGATCAATAAGAATATTCGAGATTTTTGGTGATTCTTGCACTTCTCTTTGTGCACAATATGTTTATGCCGGGGAAGCACATTACCATAGTTTATGCTGTTGTTGTTGTTGTTGTTGTTGGTGCTGTTTCTATGATGTCACCCACCCATGTTGCTTACTGTGTGTTTTCTATTTTTGTGCCTTTTTGTTTTTATAGGAAGAAACACACAGAGAGGATTTTTCTAGAGAGTGTTTTCCCAAATCATTACGAGTATACGACTGTGTATGACTGCTATACACATGCCGGTGTACGTAGCTATGTAGCTAACAATGCGGGTACATATATTATATATATTTACTCGTTTATCTGTACCGCATTCTCATCCATATCTTAGCAGGTTTCTTCAAAATTGGGTTGAATGCAGTATAGCTAGAAGACGACTTGCTCAACAGTCGTCTATCCGTCTGTCTTATTTTCCTTTTTAGCTGCTACTGTTGCTTTTGCTCTTGCTCTTGCTCTTGCTGTTCTCCTTTCTCTTTCATTATTGATGTTTTTTTGCATACACTGTTCAAAATTTAAGTAAAAATGTTAAACTTAAAAATTTAAACTTATACTCGTAAATCTTATCAAAAAACCATGAAAATTATAACTTTTTTGTCATAAACCTATTCGGAATTATAAATGTGTTGGAACTCATAGATTTTTTTGTTTTCTCTTTACAGCACAATTTGAAGATTTTCTCAGGCGATATTCCATCTTGGACTGGGACACAAATTGCTAGTTTTAGACCTAAATTTTTAAACGTGTAGTTTCTGTGATTCGGGGGTTGGTTTTCCATTTATGTTCTGCTACACTCTCTTCCTCTTCTTCCTTCTTCACCACATAAACCAAATTCCTTGTCATTTCCTCTCACTTCATTCCTCACTTGACTGCTTGCTTGAAATTGATGATTATTGGAAGAGCGTATAAAAAGCGCCGCTTAATTTTACTGGATTATATTATACTCGTATGTAGCTTTGTGCAGTCTTTCGATTGTATGTGTGTGTGTTAGTGTGTATGTATCAATGTTGTATAAGGATGACATAAAATTTACAATGTAGATAATCTCACAAACTTAATTAAATCAATTTTTTTTTCGAAACAATAAATACATACAATATTTAAGTACATTGAAACAAATGTGTTGCTTAAGATTAATTTTGGGTTTTGTTGTTGTGGTAACCTTTTCGGATTTTATTATATCACAATACATTAAAAATTTCAAACTTTTAAGGCTTAGAAATTATTATAAGAAGCCGCCTAAGAACAGCCTCATTTATAAATAAATAAATTTTCTTATTGGATAATAAATAATTAAATAAAATTTGGCAGAGAAAAAAAAATATTTATATTGTTATTAATTAAAAAGGTTGAGAAATTAGCTTATAGGAAAATTCAATTAAAAGTATACTAAAAGTCTGTTAAGAACGAGAAGCAAAGTTTTGACGCACGCTTGTTTTCATAGCGACGATGTTATTAAAATACCAATTCAGTAAGACAATCTTATTGCTTTCCATAAACGTATTAAAATAAAAAGAATTATTAATGTTTTTTCTTATTTCATTTTATTCGTTCCAGATTTCAAGAATATTAATCATAATTCTCACAAAATTTCATGGTTACAGCCTGAAAAGTAATATGCTATTATTTGCTATTTGTTTGCAAAGTATATTGTATATATAGAAACGGAAAGTACTCACAATTAAAAAGCTAATATATGCCAATGTGCAGAAAATTTAAACAAACTATAGATCTGAAGTAAACCTGACCGGAAAAATATTACTATCAAAATTCTGGCCAGACCGACGATGTTTCTTTAAAAAAGTTTAAACAAATAAATAATAAGAATTCTTCATACTTTCATACAGATTTATTGATTTTATGATTTATTGGCGAAAAAAAAATATATGATTTTCTTATTAAAATCGTTAGTTAATAAGATTAACTTTTTGTTTGAAGACTATAAGGTTTTTTTTTTTAAAATCCATAAAATTTCTCGATGAAAAAAGCATATTATTTGTTCTTATTATCTTATTATAGATCTTATTATTTTTATGTGGTACTATTTTTTTTTTCGGTGCGTTGCTTACTTTTTATTGAACACTGATTTTCATAATAAATACTAAAATCTTTAACACGATCAATTAAAATTGTTATTTATAAAAATTGTCTATCATTGTAGATTGTAGAAACATGGCGTTTGACAGATATTCTCAATCAATCTGCTAAAGGTACTTTTGGCAAAAACTAATATTTTTAATACTTTATTAGCTTTGTAGATGTAGGAATATGTCGCGTGTGTGCGTGTCTATAGCGCTAATTCTGAGCCACGAAGAAATTGCTCAAAAATGAGTACTTTTTCTTGTCACAGCAAAACGTTTTTTGAGTGCTCTTTTGGGAAATCTACAGCATAAGGATTGCATGATACTGCTATCTGAACAGAGCTCACTTGAGTTTCACGAACGGTGTGAGAATAGTTGTTAAACATTGCTTTTTACATACTTTTTTATTTACTACAAATTTTCAGTGTTTTCCTGCCCACATTTTCTGTTTGCTGTTTTACAAATTATTGAGTTGTTTTTCCACCTTCCGGTCGTTTTTTTCGACGCGGAATCATAGACGTCAGAGTTTCTACGGTATACGCTATAGATGTCAAACTGTTTAAGTGTTGGGTCTGTGGTTGTTGTTGTTGTTGTTGCGGTATCGTTATCCTTCTTTTCTTATGTTCTCATTGTTGCTTTTTATTTTTAGCTTCTATGTTAGACTTCTTCAATGGTTGGACAAGAGTTTTTAGTCCTTTTATTGTGGTTTTTTTTTGGTTTTTTTCTCGCTGCAGCTGCTTTTATTTTTTGAACATTTTGGGGTTTTTTTACTCGACGTTTTATACTTTGCTAACGTCAAAGCGCGTAAAAACGCTTAGAAGGCATAAAAGGTGCAAGCATGTGTTAAGCAAATAAACGTTGTAAATGCCAAAGTGCGCCATAACTAGTTAAAAAATTTCAAAAATAAACAACAACATAAGCGTTTTTTTAAAACGCTTAAGGCCTGCCGTGAAATAAGAGGTCAGCAAAAGAACAAGACCGTTTACCAACTTACTAACTTTTCTTCAATTGTTGCAGCCGTTATGGCTGTTGTATAAATTTAACATGTGTGCGTGTGTTTTTGTTTTTTTGTATTTTTCACAAAAGTTATAACGACATCACTTTTCACTCAACGACTTCAAAACTATCCGGTTCGCTGCACCAACGAGATGTTATTATTAAAGTTCATAATAAAACGCTGCATTTCGCAGCGCGCATGAAGGTTTATTTTATTTAACCATTATTTTTCATATTTAAATTTTTCCGCCATCCATTTTCTCCCGTACAATCCTTTCCCCCTTTTTTCCACCGGCCTGCACAGCTTCTTTTCTCTACATATATGTACTCGTATATATCTTTTGTATTTTCTCTCTCAAAGACTGCCTCACGGCCTGCTGACTGGTAGACTGCCTCGCTATTAAAGAAAAAAAAAAGAGGGCCTTTTTTTGTTTATTCTTGCATGCTTTTCGGTGCTTTCACTTGCTCTTTCATTTATTCATGCTTCAGTTTATTCATTCACTTTACTTTACGTTACTCCCTCTGCCACTGCTGGAGCTGCAAATAATATTATAGCATACATTAAGGCGCCTAAACGACTCTATTAAACCTAAATCTACCTACATACATTCGTACACATGCCAAATGTTGTTTTCTCATTCATTCTCTTACTTTATTACTCTGTATTTCTTTTTTTTTATATTTCTCTTATTAAACTTATATTTCTCTCAATACAAAAAATTCCAAGACTAAAACAGCATCAACATAAACGCACTAAATTACACAACGCTACAATGCCTGACAAGTTTTAACATTTTCCAAAAAAAAAGCGATCTTTAATCGCTTAAAGGCTTAATATTATAATCGTTTTAGCTTCATTTTGTACGGTGCAGAAGGGAATAGGTAAAGTTGTTTTCCAAAATTTTGTTTAAATTTAAAGAAAGATGAAAGAAGGGATGAAATTTCCCTTTTGCCTTCATCATTTTTAGGATAATTTCGATTCAATAATATACATCGAATACATCTTAAGACGCATTTACCTCAAATTACTCATAAGAACGATATAAGCGTCTCTTATCGAATGGATCATAAGACCCAAATATGACACATGAAAACCATATACAGTACATCTCTCTCATCGACGAAAACATAAGACCCAAGTATGACAAATAAAATCCATATAAGAGTACAACTCTCTCACCGACTGGATCATAAGACCCAAATATGACACATAAAATCCATATACGGGTACATCTCTCTCATCGACTGAAACTTAAGACCCAAATAAGACCTAAATATGACTCATAAAATGCATTTACGAGTACATCTCTTTCATCGACTGAATCATGAGACCCAAATATGAGACATAAAATCCATATACGTGTACATCTCTCTCATCGAGTGGATCATAAGACCCAAATATGACTCATAAAATCCATATACGAGGGCATATCTCTTTTCAACTGAAACATAAGACCTAAATATGACTCATAAAATCTATATACGAGTACATCTCTCTCATCGGCTGAAACATAAAACCGAAATAAGACCCAAATATGACCATATGATCCATCGATTGGATCATAAGACCCAAATATGACATATAAAATCCATATACGAGTACATCTCTCTCATAGACTAGACCATAACATCCAAATATGACTCATAAAATCCATTTACGAGTACATTTTTCTCACGGACTGAATTATAAGACCCAAATATGACTCATAAAATCCATAAGATAAATATACGTATGGATATACGTATCCATATGCATATAGCTCTTATCCACATCCATATAGCTGTCATTAAAAGAATAACTCGTCAATCATACGATGGAATACATCATAAGCCTTGATTAATTGTTAAAAATTACCCACTTTTGATATATCGAAAATATTTAAAGATCATTATCAACTTGAATAACAGTTTGCAACATCATCTGTTAATACAAATTTAAGTATGTACTTAATCTTAATGTACCCTGAGAAGCCTTTTACGGCATGTAAGTATTCATTACTCTTAATGAATTTTCAATTAATGCATAATAAAGTTTATGTAATGAAGAACAATATGGGTGGATGAATGGATGGATGGATGGATGGATGAGTAATTGATGATTCACTACCGCAAGAGTGATTTTTTTAACATTATTTTTTTGTTGTAGCGGTTGATGCTTGATGGAAAAAATAAATCCAGCATTTAAGCTAAGATTAACCTACCTTCAGAAGCACCAACAACAGCAGCAAAGCTTATGAGTGTAATGTGTGCTGTGTTGAATGGAAGCTACTCAGCAGTATTCACACGAATACACGAGTATTTATGCACTGGAAACGGTAAACGGAAACCGGGAAACCGGAAACCGTAGCCGGCAGTGGGCCGGTAGCTGCTGAGTATATGCGCAAAAAAAAAACGCTCAACTCTATTGTATTTATTAAATGGTTTTTTGCTCCATTCATTGATTTATTTATTTATTTATTTATTTTCTTCTACGCGCACACACGCACACGCACACGCACACACACATTTTGAAAATTTTCCACCGAACATAATTCGTAACGTATCTTTTTTCCACTTCACTTAATTTTCAACAATTTTATTTTAATACTCAATGATATTCAATAAATAAAGCTCGCTTAAAGTGCGCACGCGGGATTTTTTAAATAAAATAAAAAGCCGGAAGCTCCTTTCTGAGAGGCTTAATGCAGAAGTTATGTTTAAAATAATTGTAAAAATAAAAGAAAAAAATAATTGCGTAAATATTGCTATATTATTATAAAATTAAAGCGAAGTGAAGTGATAATTTTTTTACGAGACTCGTAGTTTTTAGTATTTTACGATTCTTTCATAAACAATATGATGATTTTGTATAAAAAAAATATAATATGATTTTGTAATAAAAATGTGTAACAACTTTTTTATGTTATTTTTAATGGCCGTAGATGTTGTTATTGTTGTTGTTTTTGGCAATGTGATTTATCAGAAATTTCTTTAATAAATTGAGTTTTTTCCGTTGTTGTTTTTATTATTCCATGATTTCAATTTTTTTTCTATTTTTCACAAATTTTTTCTGCATAAATTTTAATTATTTTTAAATATCATTTAATTTTTATATTTTTAATACATATTTTTTTAGATTTTTTTACGCTGCTTTCAAGTTTTTATTAAATTTTTTATAATTCTTTTTTTGTTTTTTTACTTTGAATTCCTTTAATTCCTTTAAAAATGAAAATAAGTTTTTTCATTTTTTCTTTAATTCGCGTCTTTCTGGCTTTTTGCTACTCTTTTTGCTATTTGTAACTTTTTTGTTTGTTACTTAATTTTCTTCACTGTATTTTATTTCTTTTATGTTTTACTTTGCACTTTTTTTTGTATGTTAAATATCTCTGCCGCTTTTATTCACTTTAAAGGCGTAACGGTTTTAATTAAATTGAAATTTTAAAAAGATTTAAGCGCGCACAAACTCTATACGCGCGCATTTGGAGTGTCGTTGCAAATTATGCAACACTTTATAAATTTGCAATGACTATTGCACAGCAGTTGTTGTTGTTGCTGTTGGAGTTTCATTGGTCGTTGCAGGAGCGTTGTTCGGTCAGTGCGTTTAAATTACACAAAAAAAAAACAACAACTGTTTAAACAAATAAACACTTAAGTACATGCTGCTGAAATTTGTTGTTGTTCCTCCCGTTGTTGTTGTTGTTGTTGTTGTGCTGTTTTTATTTTGCAGGTGCTATTTTTGCAATATGTATTAAAATTGTGCAATATTTAAAATTTTTTTTTTTTTTCAATTTTAAATCCTTTTAAACCTGCTTCAAATGCAATTAATTTTGATTTTTATCATCATCATCATCATCATTAGTGTGTATTTGTGCACGTTATTGTAGTTGCTGTTGTTTTAATTGTTCGTTTTAAGTAGTTTTATGATACTATTTGTTAATGTTGTTGTTGTTGCTATTGTTGTTTTTATTATTCTTGCACTTCTTGCTTGCGCAATTAATTATTTTTGTTTTCTTTTGTTGATTTTTCCTGCAAAAATCGGTGACACTAAAGTGAAATGCGTGTACATTTTAATGAGTTTATTGGTATGTGAATATTTAGATGTATGTATTGATGTAGGTCCCTCGAAAAACATACACACATGCACACCAACACACACACACAACACACACAAATGCATGCTTAACGACATAGTAAAGCATAAACATTGTTTGCTTAATTTGCAATTGATAATGTTTACGTAGCACTCTTTTAAGCAAACAAACACACACACCAACACACACCAACACACACCAACACACACCAACCCACACCAGCCCACTCGAGCATACACAAGCAAACAACTCGCCCACACACACACCTACATTTTCACCTCACAGCCACACATGAGACCTTATTGTGCACCTACTGTAATGCTTTACCCTGCATTTTGCATTCTTTCCTCTCATCAACACCAACAACAACTTGTTATTATTCAACTGTGTAAATGTGTATGTGTTTGTGTTTGTGTTCCTGCATATTTGCTACGTAAACACTTTGCTTTTTCAAGTTTAAATTGCATGCTGTCAAGCGCTTACTGATGACAGTTGTTCACGAGACAGTTTGTCTCGTCTCAACGCGACAGCAACACTCTGAAGTCGAACGAACACTCTGACTCGTACATACATACATAGATGCTGATTAATACAATGACGCGCCTAAGTGTATGCTAAAGATCATTTTCAAAAAGTCTTCAAGTAGTCTCACTATGATTTTGAGTATAACGTCGTCGTACTGAAGCTGTTCGCAATTTTCTACTACAATAAATAAATTTAAACTAAAGAAAAATCAATTTATTAACAAAAATGAAAGAATTGTTTTTCATAATTCTCGTTAGTGTTCTTCGTAAGAAAATGAAATTGAGAAGTAAAATTTTTAGGAAACAAACTTCGTACGATATTTTGCAAACTCAAAAAAAAAAAAAGAAAAACAAGAACTCTATCATTTATTTCATGGCTAAAGCCATATTTTCTTCAACAAACCTGTTTTTAACAACAAAATCGTGTTGTTTTTTAAACTAAAAAAACTTTTTGAATTTTCTGTTCCCGGAAAATCTGGTTTTTCTTCATCAGCATACTTTAATTGAAATGTTTTTTTATATAAATTATAAATTATTCATAGAAAATTTGTGTTTGCCATCAAAAGAGTTTAACATTTAGTCATTTTTAACACTTTCCAGAAACTTTTTAAGCACCTCAAGACATGCCGGTGACTGGGATTTTCTGTTGAGGGCAATTTTTCTTAGTAATAAAAACCCGATTTCGCCCAAAAAACGCCTACTTTACTACTCACTTAGGCATTTCCCTGCCGGAAGATGAATTACCTGAAATTTCTGTCCTATTTGTCAACTCTGAGGCTAAAAATGGGTCTAAAAATCTAACAAAAACTTGAATCCTTGAACAAAAATATAATACTTACTTTGTTTTGAACCTAATTCGGTAAATATCGCTACAGCCAAATTAGAAAATTATTTATATATATTTGTATTATGCAAAATATTATGAAAATTTATTGGAAATTGTCCTCCAAAAGCAAACCTACGCTCCTACCACCGCTTATTGCGCCCTAAAGGGGTAAAAAAACATTCAAATCATGACGTAAAGAAATGACAAATGCAGAGAATTCTAAAGAAATTGAAACTTTCGAATTTAAACGACATTGAAAATTATATAATATTATAAAACTAAAGAAATTAGTTCGCGAATCATCTTTTCTAAGGTTTTAAGGTAAGTCGAAGTTACCTCACACTAAATTTTTTTAGGGTTTTTTGCTAATTTTTCAAAGAATTTTTCAATAAAAATCTTTATATAGTAGAAGATTTTATTGAAAACTCTTTTTTGAGAGAGAAGATGATGAGATTTAATGATTTTTGAATGGTTTTTAAATGGTTTAAACGACAACAGACTTAATAGTTCCTCGTTCTTAGTGGTTTTTTGGGTTATTCGACGACTAAATGAGCAAAGTTATGCTTTCTTTTTCATTAGTCTCACTAAGATGGTAATTAGATCGAAGAGAGAGACCACCGAATTCGCTATATTTCTCTTTTATTTGCTAATCAGATTATATCTATTCCAGACTATATCCTCTACCAACCAATTTTGCTCTAAAAGTATTTACGATAACTTTTTGTCTTTGTCTACAGCATTTCGTCACAGACATACAATCATTCAAAGACAAACAATTTCTCATTCAAAATCCAACGCACAAAATTTTTTTAATACAATTTTTAGTAAGTTTATAACTCTTTTTCTCACTTATATTTATTTCCTTCTGATATTGGAAAGCGTGCCCACTAACACTTCTTCATACATACGTTACTTCAAATATGTACGAATGTACCTATATTAATAAATTTTGTCCACAAGAAAATCGTTGCTACTTTTTTCAAAAACCTTCATATTTTTCATTTAAATTTACTGACATTAAAAATGTTCACTTTCACACAATGTATGTAGATACACTTCAAATATAGTTTTTATTCAATATTTTTTTGGATGAAAAAAATCGCGTACACAACGCGACAAAACGGTACAATAATCACCTCCACTACGTTCGACGACCGCTCGTAAACTGTTTGTACGATTTCGTTGTTGAACATTGACTAAGTCGGGATGATGCAGTCTCTGTAGACGCTCACGCTGACGTCGTCGTTGACGTTGTGCTCATCGTCATCTTTGGTTTGTTTCAGTGCTATCAACATCATCATGATCATCCTCAACAGCGTCGTAACTGACATCGGCGCCGCTGTCGCCGGCTTTGCCCTTATACATAAAAATGATTTGCGTTATAAGCAAAGTATAGATTCAAACTCCATGTAAACATGTTGCTAGCCACCACATTCGTTGAATAGATAAGATATACATACATAGGTAGGTATATATGTAGTTTTAGAAGGTATTAAGGGAGAAAGAGAGAAAGAGAGAGAGAGAGAGAGAGAGAGAGAAATGGTAACAATAAGTACAAACAGATGCATATAAACAATGGAAATAAAGCAGAAACTCACAGAAAACAATAACAACAATAAAGTCGAACAACCAAAAACATTCCAGAAATAATACTAATACAATATTCCTCTTGATAAGAATCCCATGGGATTGTTATTTTTGTTGTTGTTGCTGTTATACTCTTAAATTGTTATGGTGTTACTGCCATTGTTTTTCCCTTCCAAGAATTCATGAAGCCTCTCTCTCTCTCTCTCTCCACAGCCATGGAATAGTGTCGAACGCAAGATAGACAGACGCACTTTCCAGTCAGTCTGAAAATAAAAATTGAAAATATTAAAAAATCACAACAGCCGGCAACAACAACAGCAGCAATAATCGCAGCAAGAAAAGCGATTGTTATCAATGCCGCCAGTTGTTGTTTTTCCAACATAAATTATTCCATTATTATTTTATTTTCCATTGGAATATTCATCCATTGATTGCGCAGACAGAAGTCCATTTACTCAATTTTCTCACTTTCTATTCGGAACAAAGAGTAGAAGAGAGTAAAAGAGAGGTAAGTTGTGATTAGAGAGTTTGGGTTAAACAAAGAGAGAGTGAAAGAGCGGCAAGAAATATGTTGAAAATTATTATTCTTTCTTATATTTTTGCTGTTTTGATGTCTTTATAAGGATTTGGTGGTAGTTGCTGATAAAGGACAAAAGAAGTGAAATTGACAAAATGACAAAAAAAAAATTTCTTCAGGTTTTATCGTTATTGCTTTCAACAATCATAGATTTTTTGGTAATGCTTTGTTACGTACGTATTTAAATTTAAAGTCCAAAATGATGTTGGAAACGTCAATATTCGCTCTTACTGTCATCTCATTTGACAAGTAAAGGGCAGGTAAAAGAGGTTTTTCGATATGAAACGATACTTGCATATAAAATATAGTACATATATCAATACGAATACAATAATTGTAACTATTTAGAATTCATCTAAATAATGTATTGTATCGACTGTACATATATTTCGTTGAATTAAATTAAAAATTTCACTCTTTCCTTTGTCCATCCATTGCTCACCGGACGCAGCAGCGTGACATTGAAAACTTGTGGTAAAAAATTGAGATTAGAAATAGTCGTTAATAATCTACAATTTACTACCATTTACTATACTCGTGTATACTTATCATAAAGAATTCTTATCTTTCTTCGGAATGTGCGCGGACTGTATTAATTTTTTATTTTAATTTTTTTTTTTTTTTTGTTTTTTTAGAAGTACCCAAATTTACGATAATCATAAGAAATGCGTATTTTATTACAATGTAAAAGCCAAAATCACAAGCCTCTAGGCCGAATCGAGACTTTGCAATAAAAAAACACTTAATCTGTGCCTATTTTGAGGTATAAAAAGCCTTGGCCGAGTTTATTCGAACGAATAATAAACACACTATGAAACTGAGAACAATAAAAATTTAACGAATTTTAAATTAATTAACACCACTCTCTTATATATTTTATTTAATATAACAATACTCTATCTCAACTTTTCCCAATCATTGATTTGATTGCGCCATCTTCTCTCGTAGCCATTGAAAATGGTGCGATATTCTTGCATACACTCCTGGATATTCGGCAGTACCGCAGCCCTTGCCGTACGAAACAACACCCACTAATTTGCCATCTATCACCAAAGGACCGCCAGAATCGCCGGCGCAGGCATCCTTGCCGCCAATACCGCGTAGTCCAGCGCACAACTGATCATCCGAAATGAACCAAGTGGGACTCATGTGTTTGTAGTCTTCGGTGCAACTTTCATTGTCAATAATCGGCACTTGCACTTCCTGCAAAATTGTCGGCGGAAAACCCAACTCGGTTCTGCCCCAACCGGTGACTGTGGCAAGGGCCCCAACGGCAGCTATATTTTTCTCCAATTCTATAACCTTAATTGTAAGATTATTCAAGGGCAGCGTTGGTGAAATCAGCAAAAGAGCAATATCGTTAGTAAACGTTTGCGCAAAGAACTTTTCATGTATGATTATTTGCTTGACCTTCACGACCACACCGTCACTGCCACGACGCTGACTACTGCCAGCCGCAACGAACAGCTCGCTGGGCTTACGATCGATAACACAATGGGCTGCAGTTAGGATCATGGACGTTGATATAATGCTGCCGCCGCAGAAGTGTTCGGGAATTTTATCAATGCTGGAAGGCAATGTCCTGCGAATGCTGATCTGATGTGGATGTAGGAAGATGTCAACGGATCGTCCACCAATAATGCGTGCATTGAGACTTTGAGACTGCAACGATTTTCCTCCAGAGTTTTGATCGATCGAAGCGCCAGAACTCAGCATTAAAAACGAGATAATAAACGCGAGACCGTTTAAAGAGTTCAGCATTATACAATTGTGGCCAAAGTTTGAATTGACAATGAAAACGCTTAAGCTTTTGATCCAACAGCTAACTTTTCCGAAAGCTATAAAAGTAAGCTGGTCATGATGAGTCCACAATCTTATCAAAGAGTTTTCAGTCTTTTTGGGCATGATAATAGAAATCAGAACAGTTTACTTGAAAATAACTAAATACATTTTTAAAGAATGATTAATTTATCGATTTATACAAACTCGTAGATAACTAACATACAACTTGTATATTCCAATTTTTAATCGAACATAATTTTTAATCGAACAAAAGTTCTTACATTCTTCCTTGAAATTGTGGTGCTGCGTATTTTTGATTAGTTTTGAAGCATTATCCCATTAGGTTTTTTTTTAAACGGCTCAGATTGTATCGCCGAGGGCAAAGTATGCATGATATCTTCTTTTATTTCTCGGAAAATCTAAAATAAAATCCAACGGCTGACATTTTGGTGCAGTTTTTGGGCTGACGATGTCATTCCCGGAAAAGAATGAAAATTTACAGGGCTTATATAGTGCCTCATTACTAACCTCAAAGTGTGTACTTTGGATTGAAATAAAAATATCATTACATTTCACACAAAATTATTGTGCATTTCTGCTGATTTAAAATGACACCTCTTGTTGAAGGAACCTATATATAAGAGATACCTTTGAGATATCTTAAATTTCTTACAGTCATTGATATCATATCGCTCTCAGAGACTGTATTCTGCCAAAATACGTACAAAATTCCAATAAAAAAAAACAAAAATAACATTAGTTTTATTTTATTGCAAAATGAAATTTTAAGAAACATTTTTAATTAAACTTTTAATCTGCTTCCACAAACTATTTGCACTAAATTGCAATTTCTCGTTCAAATACTATTTGCCTTACTATTCTAAAATAATCGTCACCGAAAAACGTAAAGTGCAAAATCTTTTCGATCTTTTTTTAATTGCATAAATTGTGCCCTCAATGAATTTTTGCAATCAAAAAAGGATCGTTAAAGAAAATCCTATTCATTAAATGTTGAAGAGATCTTATCCGGCGAAATGATGAAAGTCTTTCGAAATGAATGCCAAAATATATCACAACAAGGCAAGTGTGGTAAATCGTTGTAAGCCTGGCGTAACGAATGGCCGGTCGCATTGAGTGAGGCGAATGGTGCAAATGGTGCAAATGGCATTAAAATCAACAACAAATCGTCGCGTCGCGTCGCTTTGAGGCCGGAAACAGGGCAGCAAAGAGGGTAGGTCGTAAGCGAAGGTCGTCGCAGAAGGTTTCTTAGAGGGAACGTTAGAGTAATTTCGCGTATTTCGTTCAAAAGTGCAAAAGGATAACGAGCTAAACGATAACAGAGCAAAAGCAGTAACAAAACCAAAAAAGGATATAGAAAATCATAAAGACATCAAGAATGAAGAACGGACCGGGCAAGAACGGTCACCAACAAAAGCGGTGATCTCGAATAATAATAACAACAACAACAACAACAACAACAATTGAAACCACAAAACAAACAGCAACAAAGTTGTTGGAATACAAAGCAATAAATGGTTTTATTGTAATTGCGTGAGTTAAATTGAAAGAAAATAGCGTTTGGTTACTGAAGAAGAAGAAGAAAAATAAGAACAAGAAGAAGAAAAAGTACAAGAACAAGGAGAAGAAGAAGAAGAAGAACAAAAAAAGAACAAGAAAAAGAAAGAGAAGTAAAATAAGTTTAACAAGAAGAATATCATACACATTTTCAGCAATACAATTATATTGTATAACAACAACAACAACAACAACAACAACAACAACAACAATAACAACTAATAACACTAGCACCACTACTACTATGACAATGGCCGCAATGACAACAACATTAAAAACAATAGTAGAAATTCAATTTTAACCCTAACCCGATTCTCGGTTGAAATTGCACCGACTGCTGATAATGTGTATCGTATATCGATTTTTTTATATTTAAATTTTATGCATTGGTTTCTGTATCTTATTTATTTATTATACTTTATTATACTTTAATAAAAGAAAAATGTACCTCTTTTTTGAATTATTTTTATCAAAAAAAGCGAAATTAAAAGTTAAAGTTAGAAAAACAGTCGGTAAAAATTTCATATGGTTGGCTGTAAAATAAATATATTGAAGAATGAAAAAAAAAAACCAAAAAGAAAATTCCAAAAATTTCTAATGGAACTTTAGAAAAGGACCACCTTGCGATTAAGCGCGCTTTTGACAGAGATTTGAAAAGCAATTTGAAGAGTTGGAGAAGTCAATGCATGGTTGGCATTCGGCAAGAATTTTTGGACCTTATATGTAGTCTCCGTCGAAAACTGTAGATTACTTTACTACATGTCAAAAACTCTTGTCGAAAACTTGTCGAAAACTCTTAAACATTCCAGAACACTTAAAAAATGACTTTAGAATGAATTTAAATATCGTTTTTCACTTGCGTAAAGTAAAGGATCTATCGGCATACGAGTATACGTATATACATATGTATACATAATATATACATCTCCTCTCTTTCTCTTGTTTCTTCTAATACATTTTTACATTCCTCGAAATATTAAAATAAAAGAATAATAGAGGAAGAGTCTGATGACATCGAAATAAGTGATGATCAAGACTCAGTATTTTGAATGAATAAAATTCATGGTCATGGTCCCATATATGTTCCATTTTTTCACAAACAAATGAGTGGACTCAAAAATAAAATTGAAACTCATGTATCGCCCTTTTTTAAGGGTTTTCCAAAATTCGATATTTAAAATACATTAATGATTACTAAAGTATTCACATGAGTGAGTCTTTTCACCCAAACGGATTTTTTTAAAATAAACGTTTAAGGGTTAAAGACTGTTTTCACTCGCAATGTTAACAGCAGCAATGGCAACAACAACGACAACGACAATGAAGACGACTACGACCTTTTCGTCACGGCAATCTTTGCGATGATCTCAGATCTAACAAACATTCATCCATCCATTGATTGATTAATTCAGAAATTGAATGAAGAGAATCCTTATGTTAAAAATACAGCACAATGCTGGTGGTTGTGATAATGCTCTCTGAACATTCCACAGTGTCGTAGTGTCGTCGTGTCGCCGTGTCGCCGTGTCGTATTCATGGCTTGTGTTTATTACTTTCTTGTCGTGCGTGTTTTTTACGTGCGTGGCTTCAGCTGCATTTTCAACTGAAATGCATAAAAATACATACATACAAATACTATACAGACAACTATATATGTATATCGTACATGCACATACATATTCCTTTTTTTTTCTCTCCTCGTTAATCCCAAAGTAACCCTCATTTGATTATCCTGGATTTTGTAGAATTTGATTGTATTGCGTTGCGCTCTATTGTATTGCTTTACTGCTGCTGCTGCTGATGATGATGATGATGGTGTTAATGATGATGTTGATGTTGATGTTGATGTTGATGTTGATGTTGATGTTGATGTTGATGTTGTTGCAAATGCTTTCGTAGTTAGTGTTGTTGCAAATGTTGCTGTAGTTACTGTTGTTGCTTCCACTGTGTCCTTTTTATTATTATTATTATTGAATATACTTGCATTCACACACACACACACACACACACACATACACACTGACACTTACCCTTACACTTACACTTTTATGTATTCTATCTGCGTTTTGTAATTCGGGGTGACTGCTCTGCTCGCTCGCCTCATTATCCTGGTCCTTACCCTTATTCAAAAAAAAGAAGAAAACAAAAACAAAAAATCACAGCGTATTTGTAGACAAATGTCACTGGCTTCGGTTACTGTTTCATTGGCCTCGGTCTTCCATTTGCATCCTTTGTGCTGTTCTCCTGCACGTTAATCCTTTGAGTGCGTCCAGAGTGCGTTAATTTGAGTTTGGGTTAATGCAATGTTAATCATATTATAAATGAAATTTGTTTTTAAAACGAATTAATATAAATTAATACTTAAATAAATTAATTGATTTAAAGTTTTAATTTAAGGTTTTGATCAAATGAAACTTGGAATAATATAAATTAAGCAAAATAAATAAAAGTTAAAAAAAAAATCGAAAAAGTGTACAAAAAAGTAGCCTGCAATAATTAAAAAAAAAACAACTTGAAAACAAAAGAAATTATAAAATTTTAATAATTATAAGTTAAATAAATATAATAATAAATTATAAATATAATAATAATTAATTACATTATAAATATAATATTAATATTATAAAAATTCTAAAATTAATATATATAAAAATTATAAAAATATTTAAATAAAAATATTATAATATAGTATTATATTATTATAAAATTAATATTATAATATTTATAATATTATAAAAACTTATATTACATTAAATATAATATAAATATTATAAAAATTCTAAGATTAATATTATAAAATTATAAAAATATTTAAACATTTAAATAAAAATATAACAATATTATTATAATATATTATTATAAAATTAATATTATATTTTATTATAAAAACTTATATTAATATTATATTAATATTATATTATATTATAAAAACTTATATTACATTAAATATAATATAAATATTATAAAAATCCTAAAATTAATATTATAAAAATTATACAAATATTTAAATAAAAATATTATAATATTATTATAATATTATTATAATATATTATTATAAAATTCATATTATAATATTTAGAATATCATCATAATAAATCAAATAATAATAAATCAAAGATATGATTTTTATAATATTATAAATATTATTGAATATTTGAATATTTCAATTTATTTTATTGAATATTTCATTAATATTGAATGAAAAATCATCTAATCAATAATATTAAAACTTAATTATTAAATTAAAGTTTAAATAAACACAATATAAATCAATTCCAAAAAATATTATTAATAAATTTTATATGCATACATACATACATACGATATAATGTATACATAAAAATAAATACATCTTAATAAAATAGAAATAAAAACTTTATGTTATTATATTACATATGAATTATATTATATAATATAATTTTTATCATAAAAAAATTAAATCCATGTAAGAAAATAAAATTTAAAAACATTCTCGTTGGCAATACCTTTTAAGAGCTGTCTCTAAAGAAGCTCTCTTTAGAAAATGACACGATTTCTGCGCAAGCTTTTTAGCAGTAAAAATTCTCTTTTCCAGTCATTGCGTTGAGTTAATTCTCTTTGGCTGTTTTTACATGGGATTTTCTTTGTTATTGCTTTCAGGCAAAAACTTGAGGTTTTAACTTTTCGCGGGAGGCATTTTTATTCGAGAAAAAGCTCATGTAATAACAGCCTTGGTTTCGCCCTAAAACACAATCACACACTGTTCTTCTTTCTCTATAACGCACTCTTCTATTCATTCCAAAATGTATGAATTTGTCAACCGCTTCCGCTTCTCAATTTCCAGAACTCGACGCAAACGCAAAAGAAAACGCACCTCAAATATTTTCCAAGTAAGCAAGAGAGCTACAAAGAGAAAACATTAATAAAGTCAATTAAAAGTGAATAAAAAAACAAAGAACAAAAAATTTTATTTCTTAATTTCCATGGTATTCGACTCATAACGTATAGCTAGCAAGTATCCAACAAGTGAGATTTTTTTTCGTCTTAGCACTTTTTTTGCATCTAAATCTTCATTGAAATCTTTTAAACGATTTTTCTACATTTAAGTCATGAATACTGATTAGAAAAAAATGTCATTAATCCACAAAAACTATCTAAATAATTATGGGTAAATATTATTGAAACAATTGTTGATAAAGGAAATAATTTTTATAATTTTGGGTAAATATTTTTTATAATTTTTTTATAATTTTGATTTAATCCTTATAATTTTTTGTATATAAGAGTTTTAATATTTTTTTTTTTATATTCTTAGGAATTTCAAATCAATCAGTTTTGTTTGGAAATTTGTGATTTGTAGAAAATTCTCTCTCTCTCTCTCTCTCTCTCTCTCTCTCTCTCTCTCCGAACTATAATGAAAGAGGCGATAATGTCCTACGCCTCAGAGTAGACACATCCATACATACACTCACAGACACACACACACACACACACACACACATCGATCTCGAAAAATTACATTTGGATCCATAATATTGTATTTGAAAGGCTTTTGGTCTTTTATTTGTTTATTTGTTCATTTGTTCATTTGTCATTTCTCGTTTATCCACTCATCGTTCATTTTCTTTTTGGTCTCTTCCGTTTTTTATCCTTTGTCCTTTATCCTTCATCTTTTTCACTCCGCCTTTTGGCATTTTTCTTTGCTCTCTTTTTTTGGCGTCACTCCCTTTTTTCGGTCTTTTTGTCATTACGTCCTTAGTACTTCTTAGCCCTTTTCGTGATGATGATGATGATTCTACAAATTGACTTGCAAGCAATTCGTTCATCTGCCGCCACTTCCTTCAGTTTGCTGAGGCTTGTTTCCTGCTTTGCTTGCAAACACGTTACTTGCGTGTGTCACGAGAAATTGCCTTCCTTCCTTCCTTCCTTCCTTCCTTCCTTCCTTCCTTCCTTCCTTCCTTCCTTCCTTCCTTCCTTCCTTCCTTCCTTCCTTCCTTCCTTCCTTCCTTCCTTCCTTTCTTCTACCCCTTACCAATCATTGCTAGTGACACACACGAATCATCCTTTTGTAATTTTTGCTATCAGGTCGTTATATGATGTTGTTGTTGTTGTTTTTTGGCGAAATGCGTTGAACGACAAATTTTCCAGCAACCTGACACGAGCTGAGATTTTCCAAATTCCTTTTTCGATGCATACAAAACTTCAAGAGGATTAAAGAAAGGCGAGGAAAAATTAAAAAGTAAGAAAGGCATGAAGAGAGCGTGAAAGATCCTTTGAAGGAAGGAAGGCTCGAATAAAGATTGTAACGTAGAAGAGGTGAGAAGAGATGTTAAGAAGGCAGAAGAGGAAGCAGCAGGAAGAAGAGGCGATGGAATTACGGAACATGAAGAGAATTTTCCACTATTCTGATGTTTTTAAACCAAAATTAAATTCATCATTTGCCAAGAGAACATTTTTAATGTTCTCTGCCAAGCAAAACTGCTTTTTTCTCTCTGTACTCGTTACTCGTTATTTGATATTTTTCGTTATTTATTAACCAGAGAAGTTAACAGAGAGTTATTTGATATTTAATGTTCTCTGGCGAGCAAAACTGTTTCTTTCTCTCTGTACTCGTTACTCGTTAATTGGTGCTCTGCACTCTGCACTCTCTTACTGTTAATTTTAAACATCTCAAGCTATCAAAGTCGCATGATTTCGAAGAAATTTCACAAAAAACATTCAATTCTTTACACACAGAGAAAAAACCACTAAATATAATGTTAACATACATCAAAACAACAACAACAAAGTAACATCACAACAACATTATGAAGTAAATCAAAAAAATAATTGCCACTGATAACAACATCAATAAAAATTCATAGGCAACCACAACAACAACAACAACAGCAGCAGCAGAGAAGAGGAAAAAAAAGAAAGAAACATCAATAGAATGTACCGCAAAAGGATCAACGCGGTATCAACAAATTCATCGGTTAGATTAAAAAACAAGGGATTCCCAGAAGCATCAGCAGCAGCAGCAGCAGTAGCAACAGCAACAGCAGCAGCAACAGCAACAGCAGCAGCAACAGCGTCAGCAGCATCCACAGAGGCGTCATAAAACCGCGCACAACGAATTAAAAACGGCGATGACGACAAATAAAACGAAACAACAGCATTCAAACAAAGGCTGAGAGTGATGGGAGAGGATGGCTGGGATGATGATGATGATGATGATGATGTTGTCAGAAAGTAAGAGAAATGGATGGACAAACGAACAAATGAACGAACGAGAAGCGTACGCTGCGCTGCGAGCGCAAAGTGAACGGCATGCTTTAGGAGGCGCAAAAGAAAAAAGAGGATACCGGAAAAAGGTTTGAAAACGAAATGGCGGGCAATAAAAAAAGCAACAACAACAAGAGAAAGAAGAACAACAAGAACAACAACAACAACAACTGCTGGAAAACTAACATCATCAGCAACAAAAAACCAATAGTAGTAACAATGGAAAAAGTGTAAAAATAATTTAAAGGGCGAAGAGAGACAGAGAGAGAGAGAGAGATATAGAAAGAAGAAAAAGGCCAACTAATGTACAAGTTGTCAAACAACATAAACAACAGCTCAAACGTCAGGAAATGAATACACAGAGCCAAAACATCACATCAAATAGAAGAAAAACAAACAGATTTCTTTATGATTTTCATCCAAGAACAAAGCCTTATTAAAACCATAAAAAAAAATCTTATTAAAATTTAAAAAGACAATTATATTAAAATACAAATTTTTATTTGATTTTATTCATCCAAGATTTCAAGAATATTATTCTTAATTCTCACAAAATTTCATGGTTAAAGCCTGAATAGTAATATGCTATTATTTGTTATTTGTTTGCAAAGTACGATATATTGTACATATGTATATATAAATACGGAAAGTACTCACAACTGAGAAGCAAAAATCGTCCCATTATAAACAAGGCTAATGTAAAAAAAATTAATGTGAATTATAGATCTGAAGTAAACCTGACAGCAAAAATATTACTATCAATCTTCCGGCCAGACGGACAATATTATATATAAGAAGGTTTTCTTATTCAAAGAAGTAAATAATAACAATTCTCCACTTCTTTCATGATTTACTGGCGAAAAAAAAATGTATTAATTTCTTATTAAAATCACGAATTAATAAACTTAACTTTTTGTTTCGAAACAATAAGATTTTCTTTATAAAATTAATAAGTTTTTTTATGAAAAAAGCATACTATTTGTATGTTTTTATAAGATTTCATAGTAAAATGGCTCACTAAGAAGATCTTATTCTTTTTTATGTGGTACTATTTTTCTCTCTGTGTAGAGGAAATGCTTTTTTAACCCTCTCCGGTTGTTATAATCCTCGTGCAAAAATTATACTCGTACCTACATATGAATATGTTTAAGGTTATGAAGAATTTTTTTTTTGCATACATAAAAACGAAATCCATTGCGTGGAACGATGAATAGTCATGGTCGTTTCATAGTCCCTTGGAAACCTTTAAATCTTTGCAATTTTCTTTTTTTTGTTTAAAAACAATAGCACAGATTATCAAAAGTTATAGAAGTTCTAGAATAGAAAATACATAGCTTGAAAATACATAAGTGTGAATATATAACACACTCTTTTACAAAAAAAAAAAAAAAACAATCCTTAAACCAACATAGAGAAAACTTATTAATTGTTTAAAGAAAATCCTGATGTCTTGTCTGTATGAAAGTGTGAAGAATATTACATCTTTTAATAAGAAAAACTTCTTATATCGTCGTTTTGGCCAGAAGATTGATAGTAATATTTTTGCTGTCAAGTTTACTTCAGTTTTATAATTCGTATTAATTTCTTTTACATTGGCTTTATTTTTAATGGACGATCTTTGCATTTCAGTTGTGAGTACTTTCTCTGTCTATATATACGATATATCGTACTTTGCAAACAAATAGCAAATAATAGCATATGTATTATTTTTTAGGCTTTATGAAATTTTGTGAGTATTATGATTAATATTCAGGAAATCTTGGATGAATAAAATTAAATAAAAAAACATTAACAATTCTTTTTATTTTAATAAGTCTACAAAAAACAATAAGACTGTCTTATTGAATATGAATTTTATTAAGATCGTCTCTATGAAAGATAATAAGATTTTCTCATTGAATTTGTAATTTAATATGACGGGCTTTTTAAATTTTAATCAGATTTTCTCTATGGTTTTAATAAAGTTTACTTCTTGCATGAAAAGCATAGCAAAAATCTTTTTTATTATTTTCAAAGAAATTATTTTAAATACATATTTAAGATTTATTATATTATTTTATAATATAATTTTTTTTTTTCTATTTTATGTGATGTTTTGGCTTTATGTACTAAAAATTTAGATTTTGATTTCGATTTTTTTATTTTGATGTCTTTCTTTGGTTATTTTAATTCATTCTTCGAAAATATAGAATAAGAGTTTTCCTTTTAAATATTAAAACCTTAAATAGGTGAAGAATTTTCTCGGTAATAACGATAGTACTTGCACCAAAAGCATCATGACGGCAATTACCCTGAAATACTTAACCTCAAAATAATGCACGAGGTCTTTAACATTATCATCTACATTTTTTATACGTTCGTACAAATTTTAGTCCACTAAAGTGTGCTAGAATTAAGGACTTAAGTTAGGGCTCCCCCACCCCCCGCCCACCACCACGCCTCAAAGAATATTATGGGAGTGTATTAGAATTACAATAACAACAACAACAACGACAACAACAGCAAGTGATGGATAAAGAATACTCTCTAACAGCAGAACAAATTTCAGTTTAAAAGAGCGATGCCACGAAAGAGAATAATAGAGCAGGAGAATAATAGAAAGAGAGAGGGAATAGAAGAGAGGTGGCTTGCGGTAGAGACAGACAAAGGAGAGGAGGAGGACAAAGGGCAGAGCAAAAGATCTTTAAGATGAGTTGATTGCACGCATTGCGGCATGAGAGTATTTTCATTGTTGTCGCTGTTGTTGTTGTTGTTTATTTTGTCTTTGTCAGTTTTGATTGGGGCTGCTGCTGTGAAAGTGTTTGTTGTAGAGTGTTGTTGTTGTCAGATTTGCTATCGTTGGCTCCAGTGTTGCTTTTCTCATTGTCATTATACAATATGTCGTAGTATTAGTAGTCTAACGTTCAAAGTACGATGCGATGATGCTAACTTTTTTTTTTTTTTTGTAAAAGAGATCTCGTTTAGAACATTATTCGGGACATTTATCCGGTGGTATTTTCTTAAAAGCTGCAAAGCATTCGAAAAAGCTGAAAAAGTGACAAAACTGTTCCAAGAAAGGACTTTTGCGAAGCATGAAGAGAGAGAGAGAGAGAGAAAGAGAGAGATGTAAGAGCGTTAAGAGTTTAAGTAATTGTCAAAAAGTGTTTGTATGAAATGAAATTTTGATGATTATGACTGATTTTTCAATGATGAGGTTTAACGATGAAAATGATAATGATAATAACGATGGTGATGGTAATGGTGCTAGATTTTAAAAAAAGGAGGAGAGAGAGGGTGAGAGAGAGAGGGAGAGAGGCATAATTAATTTCACGTTTGAAAAATACTTGAAAATACTTCAATAACTCCAAGAATAACCGTCGTTATTCGGTAGTTATTTGTGGCAGACTCAATCACTTTCTCACCGCAGAATATCTCGAAAACCGGATGCATTTATGAAATTCTAGTTCGGAAAAAATCGGAATCGGTTCCAGCTCATCGACACTCTTTCAGAAAATATAGTTTGATTTGAAAACGGTTGGAAAAATCAGCCCAATTTCGCGAATTACAACAGTCGTTAACAGAGGAGTTGACACAAAACAACCCATAAAAAAGAATACAAAATAGTCCATTAAAAAATAATTTCTGTAATATCTTTGAAAAATTCCTCACTCATATAATCCATTGTGTTGCAACCTTTTTTTTAAAAAAATTTGTCAACTCGAACAAGTTCAATTGTTTTCAAAAGTTCAGCACTCAATATCAATAATCGGTTTTTAGTAGTTACCTCGGAAGCTGTCTGAAGTAGGAATATAATGGTGAAGGGAGAAGGGAAGAGACAAGAAAAGCAGACAAAAGAGTATCAATACAGTATTAAAATAAATGCAACAAAATAACAGTAGTCAGAAGAGAAAACTGTAAAACAAATTTTATTTTTTTACCTTCCTTTGTTTTGCCTTTTTAAAGTTCAAAACCAATATAATTGTCTGCTAACAGCGATGGCTGCTTTTGTTGTTGTTGTTGTTGTTGTTGTTGTTGTTGTTGTTGTTGTTGTTCTGCCAAACTTCTACTCGCACTTACCTTAATATGTGTCTAGTCGAGGTCTTTAAAAACTCATAAACGAAATATGCATGCAATTTCGTGCATGATTATGTCTAACCCAAATTCATCGTTTATGAAAATTTCATCAAAATTTTATAAAAAATTTCATAAAAATTGGCGTACATTCTTGCCAATTTTTATGAAATTTCTCAAAATTTAGCTCATCATTTATCTCAAATCTTATAATTTATTTATCTCAAAAACCGTGCCATTTAAAAACTTACAGTTGAGCGTTTTATCGCGAATGCATAACACATTTCGGTTTTAAGAAAAAAGGAAAATGTCATCGAAGAAAAATCGCGAGAAATTTTAGGCACTTTTCTCTAGAAATTTAAAGTTTTGCCTTAAACAACTCGACCAATTTTAATGGAAATAAAAAAAAAAACCTTAGTTTTTGTCGAACAAAATTGTAGTCGTCGCTAATGTTTTTATTTAACAAAATCAATAAGAATCTTTAAATAATAAGATGAGATTCTTGTTGAATGAGAGCCATAGAGAAATGAGAAATTTTATTGGTTGTCTTCTACTTTATGTGATGCTTTTGACTGACTCTGAGTAATCTGGCGAAAGTCCAGTGCATGAATTGTCATCATGAATTCATGCATGTCGATTTGTCGTCAACGAATTTTGAGGAATAATGGGAGTGACGTCATAAGCATATGAGCGTACGTGCGTATGTGCTCGACATGTGTTTTTTATGTTACTCAGCTTCGGTGTTTCGGTGTTTTTTTGTTGCTTCGGTCTTTTGCTTCTCTGCTCATGAGAAGGGGTCAGAGAAGAGGGTGGGTGCTTGAAGGGGGTGAAGTTTTTTGTGCTACTTGTATCTTTACCACATTGTTTTTTTTTCACTCTTCACGGTTTCGTATTCGGATCGTATTATGGTGAAGTCAAGACTGGTTGGTCACTATGACTTCCGTATCCGTTTTCACAACGGAAACGGATATAAGCTTATGTTACATTTAAAGTAATTTGTAATGTCTTTAAAGTGAAACGATAAAATCGTTGCCGTGTTGCTGCCTCTCTTTAGTATCAGTCCTTTTTATTGTTGGTGTAACGATATTTGTCGTTGGTCTTCTTGTTGTTACGACATTTTGTTGCCATTTTTTGGGTTTTTCATTGTTGTTTTTTTGTGTTTTTTGTTGTAGTTGTATTTGCTATTTGTTTCTATTTTTCATTCGTTAAGCTTATTTTGGGTAATGAGCTGCAAATCGTTACTTTTGGTCGGCTTCTATTGCAAACATAATAACTTAAGAGTCTAGGAAGGAAGAACGAACGAACGGAGGGTGGGAAGGAGGAATGGAAGGAGGGAAGGAAGCAAGCAAGCAAGGAAACTGTTCAATGTGTCCTCGTTATATTTGTTTTGTCTACATACTTTTTCTTCACTTCTTTCTTCTTATTTATGTGATTTTTCAGTCATGCTTAAACCATAGCCGTTTAGCCCTCGTAAGTCTAAAGAATTTAGACATAGAGAAAAGAGTTTGTGGTACCTCCAAAAATGCACCGATTGCAATTAGTTTCGCTTCATTTGATTACAAGCCAAAACTAGCAAAGCCCTTATTTTGCGTTCAAAAAAGTCTCTTTTACTAAAAAGAAGGAATTTTATAAAAAAATTACTTAAAATTGAAAAAATTTCTCAAAAAATTACGGAAATATTTAGACCATTTTTGCTACTTGATTTTCAAAACCAAATATCCAAGGTTTAATATTTTTTGTGGAATTATGTTTCTGGCGCAAACAGTTTTCGCGAAAATTAATGTCAAAGTTGAAATTTTGGAAAAATTTTCGAAAATTTTGGGTCCAATTAAAAAAAAAAAATAACTGAATAAACACAAGTGTTTTTTTGTGACGAAAAGTATTTTTCCTAAAATTCAAATTTCTCAAAAACTACAAGATATTTTCTTTTCCGATTTAAAGTATACTTTATTTAGTCATAAATCATTATAAATCAATCATAAAAAAAATTGTTTTCATTTAGATATTTAAAAAAGAAAAAATTGGCCCCAAACATATTTTTTTTTCTCGAAATTTTTGCCAAAATTTTAAATTTGTCGTTAATTTTCTCGAAAACTTTTTCAGCCAGGAACGTAATTTCCGAAAAATATTAAACCGTGGAAAATTTGTTTTTAAAATCAAGTAGCAAAAAATGGTCAAAATATTTAGGTTATTTTTTTAAGAAATGTTTTTTCGATTTGAAGTACTTTTCTAAGAAAATTCTTCGATCTACTATCATAAACCAGGAGAAATCAATCCCCCCCCCATTTTTTTCAACCCAACACGCCTACACGCCCTAACCTTTTCACTCGCTTCTTATGCGAAGCACCCTGTATATACTACATCTGTAATTTCTTCAAAAAGACATAAAATAAAAATCAACTCTGTTTTTGACTGATCCATTTCCTTTCGTTTTTGTTATCGTCGTTGGCTTTTCATACAACAAATTTTTCAATTTCCTTAATTTTAACTAATTTATCTCAAAGAAATATGCCTTTAGGCTTTACTTTTCCGCCCCTCAAAAAGACAACAACAACGACGGTATGCGAAAATGGAAACTGAAAAGTGAAGCTAACTAACCCAAAATGTTGCTCACAAGAGTCAAGAGCAATCAAAAGAGTAAAAGCTGGAAGATATGAACGTATATATGTACGTTCATATACCAGAATAAAGAATAAGAAAACCATAAAATGGTCCAGCCTTGAAATCCTTTTCAAGCGTTAAGCGTTAGACGTTACGTGGTTTTGGTGGGCTGATGGTAGACCGCTTAGCCGCCGGCTATAATGACAATTACAGCAGTTGGTCTGATGCCTGTACGTACATACTATATGGATATTTTTAAACTCACTTCGAAAGAGAGAAAGAAATAGAGAGACAGAAGCCACCTTCACCTTTCCCGCGCTCTCCTGCTCTTCGGCTTAATTCTTCTAAAGCCTGTCGTAAATGCGGTTTCCGTTGCGACAAAAGCAACAACAACAACAACAGCAACATGCATTTCCTTTTCTTTTTCCACTTTTGCTGCTGTGGCTTTTCGGCTATTTTGCGTGCAAAAAAATACATATATTCTCTCTGAAAAAGTTACAAAATCCTGATTTTTCGTTTCATTTTTAACATTTATTTTTTCGTTTGCTTTTTTTCGTTTAACATTTATTTTTTTATATTCTCTTTTGCTTCAAATCAAAAGCAATTCAACGCATTTTATCATTTCAATGTAATATGACACTTCGCCGGGCGGGAGGGAGGGAGGGAGGGCCGTGGTTAAGTGTAAGTAAGGTCTAGAGCTCTGAAACGCGTGTCGCATTCAAAACTAACAATGGTGCATACTTTATGGCCTTTATCTTATTATTTCTCGAATTTTTTTCTTCTTTTTTTCTGTCTCGCTTTTACTCTATCTCTCTCTCCCTCTCCCAAAATTCGTTTCTCTGCTCAGACTCATCTTTTCGGCTCATAAAACTTATGACAAAAAAAAAAAGAAAGAAGAAACGAGGAAAAACAAATTCTTTACAGAGAATGCGTTAAACCGGAGCAAAAACAATTTAAATCTGACGCGCCGACGACACCAACAACAACAACAACTCGAAAGTACACGAGTAGACAACGCATTTCCCGGACGGAAACGGAAACCGAGGTTTACCGACGGTTTCTGGAAGAAAGAAACGACGGTTTGCGAAAGGAAGAAACGACGAAAGGAAGGAAGAAAGAAAGAAAGAAAGAAAGGGCTGGTTCGTTGATCGAAGGGAAAGGGGTTGGTTTAGCGCATAAGCTAGTGAGCGTTTAAATAACAAACAACGAGAACCGGCGAAATGTCATGAAACGGCATGAGCACAATGCAAGACATCGCAGACGAACACAAAAAAAAACACCCGAAAACCACAAAAATTATGAAAAAATTGTGGTCCCCGAAAAAGTGAAAATCTACAATAGTTTTTTGCTTATTTTAAAAAGAAAAAAAAATATGTATTTCAATTTAATTTTCTGCAAAAGTACGAGTATTTGCTTTCGTAAAATGCGTTTCAGCGACGGTTGGCATTTTTTGGCTAAGTTTGTTTTTTGTTGTTGTAATTGTTGTTGTTGTTGTCATTGTTGTTGTTGTTTGTTTGTTTTTGTTGTTGTTGTTGTTGTTGTTCTTTTGTTATTATGTTACTACATACATGCCTACATACATTGCTATTATTGCGCTCTCATTTGAACAGAGCAACTTACAGGGTGACTCCTCTTCGTTTTGAGCAGAACAGAGCGAAAGAGACGAGATTTTTTTGGAAAAATAACTTTAAATACGTAGGAAAAAGTATATAATAACAACGGTCACAGCTATAGCAACTGTTAGAGTCAACTTAAGGAAAAACTACGATACAATACCATAGAATTAACGGGTGCGCCTTTTATGTCGGTATGTAAACATTGAATAACTTCAACATTTACCAACCGATTGACTTGATAATAAACATGTTTTTAAAACGTCAATTCAGTTAAATTTTAACCTTAAATGGCGTCACACCAAACAGCGCAACGTCATCGAAGGTTGTGTTAACTCAACTTGCATATAGTCGAAAATATCGTGGCCAAGAAGCACCGTCATCAGATATAAACTTCCGAAGGATACTAGCTGCTCACTTAAAAGATAAGTTAGCATATTGTGGCCATGCCTGAATATTTGTCCTATCTCCATCGAGTTACCCTGTAAATGCATACATACATACATACATACTC
The DNA here is from genome assembly GCA_949752815.1 of Conops quadrifasciatus. Taxonomy (NCBI): domain Eukaryota; kingdom Metazoa; phylum Arthropoda; class Insecta; order Diptera; family Conopidae; genus Conops; species Conops quadrifasciatus. Next base: position 40,952,935 of record OX457077.1, on the reverse strand, counting down.
TTCTTTCAAATTGTTTCCACCGTTTGCTGATTCGACTACGATTGTTGTTGTTGGTGTTGTTTTGTTGTTGTCATTTACCTCTACCCCAAACAATTCAAACAATCCACACAATTAGAATTAAATGCTCTCTAGAGTATAGAAAGCAAGATAAACGAAAGCACATAATCGTATATCAAGAAATCTCTTAAGTGACATTTGCATTTTGACAGAATAAACAGAGCAATTACAAGCAAAGAAATAATTACAAGCAAAAAAAAAAAAAAGGTGTAACACCTCTGGGATTACCAGCCCATGACGAAAAGATTAATATAACATTGCTTTCTTGCTATGTTTTAATTTTACTTACACCGAATTTTTTGAAACTTTAACTTTAATATTGAAATGCAAATATTGGGTGTATTTTTAAGTCTGATAGAACTTGATATTATAAAAAATACCACAAAAGATTTTATTTTATTTGCATTCTATTATGCATTCGAAAGATCAATAAATGACATTATTTGAATTGAAAATTATTTCCGGAATATGGCCATGAATTGCATTCTGGACGTCCAATTTCGGGCGGCGACTTTTAGCCGCGCTAACCGTATGTTACAAATAACGTAAATAATGTTGGCCTCCAAGGCATCAATTATTGCTGGTTTATCAGCATAAGCCAGTGACTTCACGTGACTCTACAGAAAATAGATAAATCGACTCTCCAAACGAGTGGAGACAGAATTAAGCATAATTATTAACTTTATACTATGATAAACGATAAATACCATAAAAGATTAAATCTAATTGTCGAATCAAGGTGCATTTAAGTCCGACGTATACTACGACTAAATAGTGTAGAATAATGTATAATAATGATGATAAGCTCTAAACTAAACGAAACCACAATTGAAATATGCCAAGTAATGGCAACAACCTTATGACCATATTACCATATTTTAATGTATGTATGAGAGTATGCATATATGTACATTTCTACAAGACCATTAACACAAACGCAATCTTCCAACTCAAATGAGGTTCTGATTTTCATGCCTTTTTGCCCGCAATCGCCCTTCCCTCCGCCTCCCCCCGGTTTCGTTGCCAAACCTACATCAATGATTGGTATATTGCCGTTATTATCCGATGAGGTTACGTTACTAAGACCGGCTTTTAAATGCCATTACTTTTCTTATACGGCATACCACAAGGAAAGATTTTAAAGAGGCCGATGATGCCTTCGCCATCATTGGATGGTTTAATGACTTGTTGTTAGTAGAAATGTGGAAGATGATGATACTCGGGTGTGTGTGTGTGTGTGTGTGTGTATGTGTGTGTCTGTTAGGGAGTGTTAAGAACCATCAGAAGGTTCTCTTTTATACGTTTATTTGTATGTTTTATTAAGATATTTTAATCTGAAGAGAAGAGCTTATAAATCTCGAGATGCTTGATGCGTATCTCTAAAATGGCTGCAATAACGACAACCAGTACAAGTACAACAACAACAACAACAACAACAACACCAACAACAACACCAACAACACCAACAACACATCTTCAGTCGAGGGTTGGCACTTGTACTTGTATAAGCGTAGTATTATTATTATAGACAAGATGATGACACAGGTTTTTCAGGTTATGGTGGTTGTTGTTGTTGTTGTTTTTATTACAGGTGCTCTTTTTAGCTCTTGATGTTGTTGCTGTGCGTTTGTCGTTTACATACTTGCCGTTTCTGGTGTTGTCGTCTTTTATGTAGATTTTGTTTTATTTTCTCATATTTTCTTTCTATCATGTTTTCTCAAAACTCTCATGCAATGACAGATTAACAAGATTTTCTGCAGAATATTTTCCTTGATTACAAAACACTTAAAGCAAAAGCAAATGTATATGGGACGATATAAAAGAGTGAAAGGAATAAAAAAATATCTACCTGCAATATTTTCCGTCTTTTCTTGTACTCGTATACTCTTACAGTATGCGTATACTGAAGAAGAATTTCATGGACTTATTTTTATTGAAGTCATCGTGAAATCCGATTATTGATGTTTCTTTACCGGAACACGTAGATACTGCAGGTCAAAGTTCAAGTTTTTCTATTTTTTTTTTTGAGGACTTAAGACGATATTTTTTGTCTTTGTTGGATAAGATTATATCTATTAAGAAAATACATATTCACATCAAAGTTATTAAGATATAAAAATTCAATTTTTTTTTAAAAATAATTTCAATCTCAAAGAGATTGTTATAAAGCGATGAATTTCTTTTAAAAAAGTTGACATCTTGGCTTGAAATAAAAATTAAATTTTTAATTTTTAATTAAATTTAATTTAATAAATTATTTATTTATTGTTATTTATTAAAAATATTTTAATTATTATTATTTATTTAAATTATTATTTTATTTATTTTATTAAATTGTTCATTAATTTGTATTTTTTGGACCGCGAAAAACACTTTCTTCATAGATTTATCTATCTCTGTGAAAAGTGAGATAGATGAAACGACACCTTTTATGGAACGACACCTTTTATGAAACGACACCTTTTTAGGAAAATATAAATTAGAAATTTCGATTGTGAAAATGGAAAAAATTGCAAATTAGAAAAATATTAATACCAATAAACTTTAATTAGAAAACTAATTTAAAGATTTAATCCACAATTTACAAAAAAAATATTAACGATTTTCAACAAGATAATGAAGAAAAAGCAAAACTGAAAAGAATCTTCACCACGTTTCGAAAGAGCGAACAACTCGTAATTCCTGATTTTAATACTCATTATAAACCTCAACACGTTCTCGGATATTTCATGCTCGTATCAAACAAACCACAACCGCAGAAATCTGAAAAATCTGAATCTAAAATATTATACATTGCAACAATCTTTTTCGCTTTCCATGGCCGGCCTCTGTACGAGTATATCGAAGCATAAAAGTTGATAAACGGCTAAGAAGGGTAGGAGAAGAAGAAGAAGGGTGAGGGATGTGACGATGGCAACAGTTCGGAAAGGCCATGATGTAAAGATAATGATACTAGACTTCTCGTAGTGAAGAGGTAAAAAGGTGAAAAGTTTTGCTGTCGTGTCGAGGGTAGAGTTGTCGTTGTTGTTGTTGTTGTTGTTGTTGTTGTTGTTGTTGTTGTTGTTGTTGTTGTTGTTATTGTTTTTCTTGTTGTTGTAACTACTGCTGTTGCATAGCATGCGGCAATGAGAGAAGGTTCCAGTGAGTGCCGGATATCCGTGTTACAGCAAAAGTTTTCATGTCAAAATATGCAAATTAATACAAACTTGACACTTCGTGCGCTGTTTTACACGCCTTTCGTTACAAACGAACAGCTTACGGTGACAAGAATCAGATAAACAAAAACGATAAGTACGAGTAACTACAATACAAACAACGAGTAACTTCAAACAACAAAGACCTACAAACAACGATATTAACGAGATTCTGAAGAGAAACAGAGAGAAGCCTCTGAATGTGTCTGTATTCAACAGGAGGTGTCATTTTAACTCAACCAAAAAACGCTATATTTTCACGAAAAGTGCTGATATTTTTATATTTTTGCAAAGTATACACTCTGAGGTTAGTAAGTATCTGCCAAAAGCTAGACTCAGTTCTTCTTACTAATGGCCGCCGTTCTTTTAATGAAAATTAACAACGATATTAACAAGATTCTCAAGACTTTTAAGAAAAAGTTGTGTAGATTTCAACTTTATATTAATAAAAAATTAGAATTATTGACATTATAATTATAATTCTCATTATGAAGAGGTAAATAAAAAATAATGAAGAAACCAAAATTTACATTTTTAACGAAATACTATTAATAGATAAATGCTGAAAATATTGTTTTACTAAAAAATCAATCCATTTTTAATCCACTTTTAACAGGAAATTCAACGAGTTAGAAAATATGTAGTTACATTTTTAAAAAATTACCACAAAATTTTCATTTACAAATTATTTATGTATACATTTACTAACTATTAACTTTCAACTTTAAGGAAATATTATTTATTCATTTATTAAACAGCACGAACAAGAGATAAACCAAGAGTTTTACAAAACATACAGAGAGCGAGAGAGAGTTGAGTAAAGAAAGCACTTTAGGAATTTTAATTAAGGCAATACAACAACTACAAAGACAACACCTACAAAGTCGCACACAAACAAAAAATAGTCAAGCATAAAACAACCCAGCAAACAATGTGAGTCTTTTTAGACTCAGAAAAGATAGATCATATTTCTGAGCATATACGCTTTTTAAGAACAAGATAAAAGAGTCCGAAATTAACGTTTTTTTCTTCTTCGACGGCTTGCTGAAAAGAGTCTTAAATTAGAGTCAGAAAAGTCTCATAGAATTTTGCGTATTGTAAGTTTAAAATTTTAATGTAAAATAAAAATTTTTGAGCCATTTATAATTTTTTTTTGTAGCCTTTTCGAATTTTTTTGGTCTTTTATAACTGTTTTCTAAGCCTTTTTTTGAATATTTTCGGAGCAATGAATCTTTTCGAAGACTTTTATGATTGTTTTCTGAGCCTTTTATGACTAAATTCTGAGCCCTTTTATGAATCTTTTCGGAGCCTTTTATGATTGTTTTCTGAGCCTTTAGTAACTCTTTTCTGAAACTTTAATAACCCTTTTCTTACTGTTTTCTAAGCCTTTTATGATTCTTTTCTGGGCCTTTAACGATTGTCTTCTGAGCTTTAATGAATCTTTCCTGAGCCTTTTATGACTATATTTTCTAAGCCTTTTTATGAATCCTTTGGGAGCCTTTGATTGATTGATGATTGTTTTCTGAGCCTTTAGTAACTCTTTTGTGAACATTTTATGATTCTTTTCTGAGTCTTTTATGATTGTTTTCAGAGCCTTTTATGATTGCTTTCTGAGCCTATAATAAATATTTTCGGAGCCTTTTATGATTGCTTTCTGAGCCTTTTGGGTCTTGTTTTTGAACGTTTTTTTTTCCGAAAAAGGAGTCTTTTTTGAACTCATAAATATGAAAGCTCCTATAAATGTTAGCTGGGAAACAACAGAAAAACAACAACACCAACACCAACATTTCATAGAAAAGTTGAACAAAAGTAACGGAGGTTCATTTATGGCGCGGCAACGACGATGGCGGAAGTCGACGCAACGAGCCGCTGACAAGGATCGAATCTTGCCTCATCAAGGGTCAAAATATTACAAAAGCAGAAAAAGATGCGTTAGAACGCGACTTTACATTGGCATCGAAGAACACCCTTCAGAAGAGTCAGCATTTGTTATTGCTGCGAGAAGGATTGAAAAGAGAAGAGAGTCAAAGTTAAGACTGGTAAAATTTAGACGCTTGAGGGTGATGATGTAAACTCGCTTTTAGAGTGCGCAGAATAATTTCAAACACACACAAATATGACGAAAGAGCGTTGTTGGTAAAGAGAGAAAGGCGTAAAAAGAGCTGTAGACAACTGCAACAACAACAACAATAACAACGGAAGCGGAAATGTTTGTTATGTAAAATTACAAAATGAAAACTTTTATTTCATGGCGCGTTTTATTTGTATGATGAATAATGAGAGGAAGACTGAGGTAGAAGAAGAGAAATGGTGACCCCCTGACCCGCCGAGTTCGGAAAAACAGAAATACATTAGTAAAATGTGATAAAAGTGGAAAGAACAAATGAGATTTAAAAAAAAAAACATTAAACGAGGAATGTTATAAAATTAGCACGAGATAGTAAAAGCGTGTAGTAAAAATAAAAACAACAACAACAACCGGCAATAAATTTATTGAGGTCAAGGTTATTATGCGGCCTACACGATACTGCTTGATACCATTGACGTTTTGATAGTGCCCATTATATTGCAAACATTTGCTTGATCAAACTGTCTAATTTTTGTTTGATGCTATGTTGCATTGCAAACATTTGTTTGATCAAAGTGTCTAATTCTCTTTAGAGAAGTTTGTTTGATGCTATGTTGCATTGCAAACATTTGTTTGATCAAACTGTCTAATTTTTAAATGTTTCGAGAAATTTGTTTGATGCTATGTTGCGTTGCAAATATTTGCTTGATCAAACTGTCCAACTTTGAACTCTTTTAAAAAATTTGTTTGATGCTATGTTGCGTTGCAAATATTTTCTTGATCAAACTGTCTAATTTTTGTTTGATGCTTTGTTGCATTGCAAACATTTGTTTGATCAAAGTGTCTAATTCTTTTTAGAGAAATTTGTTTGATGCCGTGTTGCATTGCAAGCATTTGTTTAATCAAAGTGTCTAATTTTGAAATGTTTCGAGAAATTTGTTTGATGCTATGTTGCATTGCAAACATTTGTTTGATCAAACTGTCTAATTTTTAAATGTTTCGAGAAATTTGTTTGATGCTATGTTGCGTTGCAAATATTTGCTTGATCAAACTGTCCATCTTTGAACTCTTTCAAAAAATTTGTTTGATGCTATGTTGCATTGCAAACATTTGTTTGATCAAACTGTCTGATTTTTAAATGTTTCGAGAAATTTGTTTGATGCTCTTTTCCTGCACTGATTTAAACAACTTTCGAAACTTATTAAAATGTAACGAAATTAAAAAATATTTTCCATTTTGGGTTTTTGTTTAAATTCTTCTATTGTAATCGAGTAACTTTTAAAGAAAATAAATAATTTCTCTCTATTTAAAAAATAAATAAAATTTCTGTAAATCCATAAAATTTCTGTAAATCCGTGGAGAGCATTCTTTTTTTATTATTGCTTACATTTTGTTATAACTCTTGGCGTTTCATTGAATTCATCAGTAGATGAATAAATGAAGAGAGGAATAAATGAATGAATGAATAAATGAATGAACGCCGTGCAAGGCCGTACAAAGTGTTACGTGAGGGTGTTACTCTTTTTGTCCAAAGAGGAATCTTTTTACACAATTTATTTATGAGCTTTCATTGTTGTTGAGCAGAATCCAACAACAACAACAACATAAACAACATGTTGCCAGAAGCAAACAATCATTAAACAACAAACAAATACAAATACAAACAAAAACCAAAACCCAAAACCACGATATTGCCAGACTTGAATACGGAATACGCTCGAACAACGGCAACAACAACAACAACAACACTAGAACAAAAGCCAGACATTGTAAAATATTTCATTGTTATTGTTGTTGTTGTTGTTTTTGTTGTTGCTGTTGTTATCTTTATTAAGCTTTTGTGCGTACTTTTCATTCTTGAAAAAAAGCAAAGAAAAGCAAAAATTGTTGGAGAAATCATAAAAATAGGCTCCAAAAATAATAGCAAAAAGACCAAAAAAAAAAAATAAAAAATTAAAAAAAAAGCGGAAAACAAAAAAATCTCTTTCTATAAAAAAATATAAAAACAGAAACGACGAGAAATAAAAACGGACGACGTTGCGATAAAGCATCACAGACGATTAATTTCATTATCCTTCAACAAAAATCACAAACAGCTTTATCGTCCGGCACACACACACACACAAACACACACACACAAAAGTCAACTGCAAAGCTATTGTTAGCATGTGGCAAGGCTGGTTAGCGTGATGGCAGTCCGACGGACAGTATGAGTATTGTATAAGGTCGACCGCAGCACGCAACTTCCGTTATTTTCTTTTTTTTTGTTTTGGGTTTTTTTGTCTTTTTTGATCTTTCAATTTTTCATTGGTTGCAATTTTTTTGTATTACTTTTTAGTCGTAATTCATGTTTTATCTGTACGCGATGAGGTTAGGTTGAAAAGATTCTTGTATCAGATAAAAAATAATTTATAAATACATTGAAATATTTAAGAAAATTTTTTCTACATTATTTTTTATACGAGTAAGTTATTTTTTTGCACATTATATTTCCTTTATATTATTTTTTATTGATAAATTCTTTTTATATTCTAAATTTTATATATTTTGGTAAATTGTGGGTTTTGTTGAAAATTGTTCAACTTGGACTTTATATATTTTCGTTGCGTATATACATATAATATGTTTTTTTCATAGAGAAATCTAATTAATTTTATAAAGAAAATCTTATTCTGTTCAAAAAAAAAGTTCTTATTAATTAAAAATCTTATTAATTCGTGATTTTAATAAGAAATTCATTTTTTTTCGCCAGTAAATTATGATATAAATAAGTCTTTATGAAAATATAAAGAATTCTTATTAACTTTGATAGTAATATTTTTGCTGTCAGGTTGACTTCAGATCTATAATTCACATACATTCTTTTTACATTGGCATTATTTATAATGGACAGTCTTTGCTTCTCAGTTGTGAGTACTTTCCGTCTTTATATATACGATATATCGCACTTTTGCAAACAAATAACAAATAATAGTACATATATAACTTTTCAGTCTTTAACCATAAAATTTTATGAACTTTATGATTAATATTCTTGAAATGTGAAACGAATAAAATTCAAATCAATATGAATTCTTGAATTCTTATTCAATATGAATTTTAATTAATAGATCGTCTCTATAAAAAACTACTATATTTTATGTGTTGTTTTGGTTACTGTAAATCGTCGATTAGTCATGATAATTTGAAAACTATTGCAGTTTGTTAGGAATGAGGAAAAGTTGACATGCAAGAAACTTTTCAGCCATACCGCCTCGAGTGTGTAAATATTATTGTAACTCAATGAGGCCGCCTGGAGAGGGTGGTAGCGTCTGAAAGGAGCAAAATAAAAGATGCTCAGTTATTTATTTTTTACTTTCGTTGAATAAATTTTATTGAAATTCAATCAGACGATTGTTCGCTGATTCTGAGTCTTTATTACCACAAACATTTCTAGTTTGTTTTTTTTTCTATATTTTCGGCAATTTTTTATAGAGAAAGAAAACAGAGGAAGAAGAATGAATGGATGATAAAATGAGAGAAAAGTTTGTGCGTATATAAAAGAAAAGTATACGCTAAAGAACAGAAAGGAAGAGAGAGAGAGAGAGAGAGAGAGAGAGAGAGAGAGTGAGGAGGTATGCGTTGGAATATGTTGAGTTATTGAATGACATGCCAAGCTATTTATTTTATCCGGCATTTTTTGGCAAATGACAGGCAAAGGCCAAAAACACGCCCAGCGAAAACGGTTCAGCTGAAAAGTCATAAAATGCTCGGAGGCAATTTTTTAGTTTTTTTTTATTTTATTTTTTATTTTTTAGTCACAAAAACTATAGCCAGATTCTGTGGAAAACCAAAAAATAATCCAACGGTTTTATCGTATTTATGAGAGAAAGTGTGTGTGAGAGGAAGCGAGAAAGAGCGTAATAAAATTTAGATTTTTAAGTGTAAAAAAAAAAAATCCAAAAACGACTTAATCCTCTCTTAAATCATGAAAAAAAGACGGTCTAAAATTGAGTCAAATGAGAACATTATTTAAACAATCAAATCAAGCTTTACAAACGCTTTTTTTTTGAGGAATTTACTATAGAAAATGTTTGTATATATATATATATTATTTATGTATATTATAATTTTTATGCATTTTATTATTTAAGAATTTAAGCTTTTAGACTTTTTAATCTTTAGATCGTCTTCTCTTCAGCTTTTTCAGAAATATTGTCTAAATTCGATGCGTTTTATTAATAAAAGAACTTTACTTCCACACTTTTTAATCTTTTTGATCTTCTGCTCTATACCATTTTTCTTGTACATACATACATGCTTTTATAGTATTGCTCTCTTTCCCTTTTTACTCTTTTTTCTTTTTTTTTTGCCTTCAGCACTCTTTGTTTTGTTTTTTTTGCAGTGAATATATGTATTTTCAAAAATCATTCAAGCGTTTCCTTTTAATAGCTTCAAAATTCTTGATTAATTGCTCTATCGATAAACAATGGCCCAAACGAAAAGCAAAAAACAACAGCATTACAAAAACACAAAAAAATAATTGCACAACAAATAAAAAGCAATCAACAACAGCAACAACAACAACACAAATAACAACAGCTTCATTCTCTCTGAAGTAATAAAAGTACTTCTATTTATTTTTTTGTTATTTATCGACGAACAATAAAATTTGTACAGAACAGCAGAATACACAACAACAACAACAACGACATGACACGACCACATACTCAGCAACAGCAGCATACAACAACAACAACAACAACAACAACAACAACAGTCAGTGCTTGCACTCGCCAACAAAAACAAGACAATATTGCAAAAAATGGTATACATTACGGTTGAACGCCATAAATTTGCACTACAACAACAGCAACAACAACACCAGCAACAATGCCAGTAATTTCACTAACAATAACAATATCATAACGGCAACAACAGCAACAACAACATCTCATCCATTCTTTCACTGACGGCACAGACAATTTGTTCTTAACGAAATTGATAACGGAAATTGTTGATGATTTACACCAAATAAATTATTGTTGCTTGAACATTAACAACTAAACCGGTTAATGCAATGAAATGCTCTGACAATTTATTAGAGTATAAAAAAATTTCTTTATTTTATTTTTTATTTTTTATTTTATTTTTTATTTCCCAAAATCGTCTCATCTTTTTTACTCAAAATCATGAAGACAAGTTCATTTATATTGTGCTGCTACACAGCAACAACAGCAACAACAACAACAACAGCAGCAACAATCCAACCCTTTTGTGTGGCATCACGCGGCGGTTACCATGATTGCACGGTATCTCACCCAAAAGCGACTGACATACACACACTTCAATCTCCAGCCCTGAAATGAATCGTTGGCGATAACAACCGGCGGTAGCGTTCACTTTGGCGCACATATAGGTAATATTTTGTACTGCAAAACGTCAAGTTGTAAAGTTAGAAAGAGAAACATTATCAATTTAAATATCATAAAAAACTTGAAAATCATGTTAATATCGAGGTGGTCGCTAAAGTTTCAGAGTTATCCATTTTCTCTTTCGGAAAGTGAAGTTAAAAAAAAAACGCACTAAATATTCCGATATCGCTTGAGTTTTTATTTCAATATGATGCTTGAACTTTGCCATTATGCGCAAAAAACCATATCATTCAAATGTTCTCTACGCGACCTTTTGCAAGCCTCAATCGCTTTGCATTCAATTTTCGATGCCTTTTTGAAACAAATCAGACAACAATTCGGCCATAACTTGATGTATGTAATTCTTTAAAAGCTCCAAAGTTGAGAGATTGTTCGCATAAATACGATCTTTTGCGTAGCCCCAGAAGAAGAAATCCAACGCGTTTAAAAAGCACGATATTGGTGGCCAATCGTGCCAATGGATAAACCTGTCACTTTACATTACGCCTCTTTTTTCTTACTGTCAATATTTAATGGTAGATATTGTATGTCCATTACTAATATCAGAGTTTATATTTAGAATTGCGAAAAAAATTTCATTACTTTTTTAAAAGTTTATGGCATTTTCCGGTTGATTTAAAATGACACCTCCTGTTGAAAAAACCTATTTTAAGCCTTTCGGAACAAATATCAACTCGATATACGTTACGTACGTTACTGTTATGCGACGATCTTTTACCATTTTCACCACTCTCACACTTTCCACCACCATTTAGCCTGTTTCACAACCATTTCTTCCTAATACTTACTTCCTTTATTATAAATATAAGTATATTTGACACAGGATTCACCCGGCAACAGAGGACAGCCGAAAGTTCGGGGCTCTTCGTGGGTCTTGCGCCATAATTCCGTAGTATTTGGTAGCAAATCGTTATGGGTGGCCACCAGAGGTTGACGACACGGTATCGTAGTGAGATCCTCACGTAGATCATAACATGTTAGATCGGCGATATTCTCTTTATCCAAATATGGCCCCAACCAAGTAAAACGAAAACAGTAGGGGTCTAAAGGGGTGAAGGGTGTGGTAAAAAGGAGAAATATAAAAGCAGAAAAGGAACAACGATAAGTAAGATTAAGAAAATTCAGTGAATATACTCAAATTAAACACTTACACTCAGTCAATGTAAATCTCACACAACTCATTACTACGATGATGGCAAGGAAGCACTTTAGTAATGGTTGCTGTATTTTCAACATATTGTACGTTGTTATTGTTATGATTTTGAAAAAGAGTAAAAGAGACAGACAGTTTTTGCAAAAACTGTGAACGTTTGCTGTGATACGTAGTTTACAACTGATTTTCTTAGGAATTCTCTATGATTTCATTCGCATTCATTCTATTTCATTCGCAAGTGATAAACGAGACTCCGATAGAATTGTCTTTATGGAGTTTTCATCGGGCATCGGCATGATTGCAACTCGTATCTTATCTCTGATCATCAATGATGGTCAACTGATAAAAAATGTGCCAAAGTTATATGCTGTTTGCTTTTTGTGTCTGCTGATAATGCTGCTGCTATTCGATCATAGCACAGTGTTAAAATTTTAGAAAACATTCAAATACAAACGTTTTTACCTTCACAATTTAACAGCTAATGATCGATTTCAGATTAACAAATATCTAGATCACTTTTTTCTGAGCTCAATATATGTATGTATAGCTTCCGTTTAAAATATTTGCACTGCTCTGCCTTCGTTTAGAAAGAATTTTAAAAGCTCTTAAAAATATTCTGGGAAAAAAATTTTTAAATATATTTTTTAATATCAAGTTTCTAGGATTTTTTCCATATAATACGTATTTTTTTTAAGCGGGTACATAAATTTAGTATTATATAAATAAATAGTATAGGTAAATAATTTAGTATTTTATGACCCTTTAAGTTGGAGATCACCAAAAATAATCATTAGCTATTAGTAAGTAATATTTTCTTTTAGAGGAGATAAAAAAAGTGGTTTGTGTATACACTAACTGAAAGATGTGTAAAATTGGTAAAATGCTAAGAATATTTGACAGAACTACGGTCTCCTGAGAAAACCTTCATGATTAAAACTTTCTTAAAGTAAAATACAAAATAAAATTTTGCAATTATTGTAATTGTATAAAATTCAAAAGCATTTATAAAATCTGAAGTTCGTAAATTTCAGCTTATTTAGTATTTACAATGTACAATTTTGTGACTCTTTAAGTTAGAGATATCGACAAATAAGCATTACAAATAAGGTTTGTGGATACACTAAGACACGTCTTTCAGTTAGTGTATTCACAAAATGCTAAAAAATAATGCGTTTTTGGATCAAAACAGGTTTAGTAATTTTCACTAGAGCGCATTAAGGAAGCTATCATAAAAATCGGTATGACAGAATTACGGTCTCTTGAGAAAACCTTCATGAGTAAAACTTTCTTCGTTTTCCACTGAATATCATCAAAGTTTCGGACTGTAAAGATGTTATCCTTTCAGCAGTCTTTTATTAAAAATCATCAATTCTATTATTAAAATTAATCTAAAATTTTTCTTAAGTAAATTCGTAAAAAAAAAATTAATGAAATATTGTGTTGATCAAAGCTTAACTACTTAAGTTGAAATTTTTACTAAAAACAAAAAAAAAATATTGCATTTTTTGCTTGCGCATATTTTGCCTTTCTCTTTTGATGAGCGTCGTGTGTTTTTTTGAAACACTTTTTTGGTCCTTGAAAATTTCCTTGCTCCTCTTTCATTCCGTAAACTTTCAATCAGGCTTGACTGAAATCCACATTTTGATGACTGACATCACATTTCAATCAAATCACAAATCAAGTGTGACTCATTTATCATACTTGAACTCACTTGGTTTTTTCGTTTCCTCTCCTTTCAACCCATTTTTATGGGTTAGTTATTAAAGATACACACACAAGTAGCATGCTTGTGCCGTCTAACCGGCGTTCGCTCAACCTTCTTCTTCTTCTACTTCATTACCTGCTTCGTAACCTGCTGAACAGTCAGTTTTTCTAACTGAAATCGATCGCTCTTGACTTTCATGTTGTTCTTTTGTGCCACTTTCATATCGCCGTGTTGTAACACTTGAAAATGGTGTACATAAAATAAGGAATGATAAAAAGTAAGATAAGAAAAAAGTAAGATAAATTTGCCGCCACTGACACAACAACAAAAGTGTAAAATTCTGTTTGGAAGTTTTGAAAAAAAAAAACAACTTCGAAAATGTATCAAAAGTTGTAACGAGCACAGTACAGTACAGTGCAGTCAGTCAGTCGTCCACTTCAGTGGGACACACTCGTATGACAGACTCCCCCGCACTCTACCGCACTCCAACGTATCGTTTCGGTTCAAAGATTGAGTGATTGATTGCTCAATTATTGATACAAAAAGTCATTCAGTTTGACATACATTCAGTGAGAATGAACGAAATAGCAGAACGTACCTAATAAAAGAAGGAATGAGTACATAAAAGGAAAATTCATGTAAAGGACATGAATTAAAGTGAATTCGGTAATTGGAAACCTTTATTTTTTCTTTTTTGAAAAAGGTTTATAGAAAAAAAAATAAAAGTTTATAGTAAAAAAGGTTGCAACATATTTTTATGGACGAATAAATCGCATACTTTTTATGATTTTTTTTTATATTTTTCAGAAAGCATTTTTTTTATGATGCTCTTCTATAAAAAGCTCTTCTATAAAAAGAAAATGAAGAAAGAAAATCGTCTTAATCTAGAAAGAGTGCATATAAATATTCCGAAATCTCTTGCAATTTTTACACATGAAATTACGAATTTTGCAAATTATCAATATTGGTCGACATCGAAATCGTTTGTCTTTTCCTTTTCTATAATGACCTCTGATAGGCGATAGTATAAAACTAAAGAAAGAATCGAAAAGACTTCGATTTTTTTCATTTCACTTTACGAAAATGCCATAAATTAATACATTTAATGCTTTAACCTTGAGCTTTTAATTAAACTTATATCTGTATGCAAGTACTCCGATGTATGTATGTATGTACTTTCGAAATATACAACATGTAGGTTGTGTTGTATCGCCCACAACCGCACAATCATGAAATCTGATGGTGAAGCTGACCCAGATTAAAACAATTCCGGTAACGGCAGCAACAACATCGTCGTCATCAGCGCACAGTTAGCAACATCTATTAATTAAGCCGTCTCAATCACTGACACAATTTAACGTTTTTACCTCACCTACAGGTTAACACAGATTATAAATTACATGGTAACTAACTGACTGTTCCTGGGAAACGATTCCAAATGTTTGTGAAATTTTGTAGTTTAAAACAGAAATTTTCATCTTTTGATTGAGATTTTTTAAACATTTAATTAACATTTTTATTAGTTAAAATGCTTATATTAGTCATAAAAAGCAATATATTAGTTAAAAAACCACATATAGAAAAAATTTCAATATAAAAATGAACTTTTTATGCTAGAAAGGTTGATTTATAATTTAATTATAATAATGATAATAATAATGATAATAATTTAATCACTATATTTTTAATCACTGCGGTGGCTTGTACAACGTTTAATGATTTATAAAAGCATGTTATTAAATCAGAAATAATTTTTTTTATACTACAAAAGTCAAGACTTTGTTCAAGGTTCAATTCTGAAACCTAAAAAGTTTAAAAAAATACTTTTAATACTATTGCGAAGCTTGTAATACTCAAACAGTGAGCTCAATTTTGAAACCTTAAGAGTAAAAAAATATTTTCTCATTTCAAAAGTTTATATTTGTTACTATGAAAATTAAAATTTCAGTTAATAAGCTGAATTTTTTTAGCTTAAAACATGAAAAAAAAAATATTTTGTGAAAAAAAATTTGCATTTTTTAGTTGAATTTTTCAACTTTAAAAGTTGATCAAATATTTGGTCCATTCAAAACTTAACTTTTTATACGACGAAGGTTGAAATTAACGAAATTAACGAATGTAGATTAATTAATATTTACAAATAATTTACATTTAATTATTTACATTTAATTTAGAGAGCAAATTATACGAAAATCTTTGGATTTCGCAAAACAAAATCTTGAAATAATAAAGAGTAGACTTATAACACTTGATTTATTTGTATGCATCTGAGAACATATTTTCCCCCTACCCTGCCAAACCCCTCCCAGACACACACACACACACACACACGCTGGCTGTGAAAGAAACTTTAATTTCCTGCAAACTTTTTCATGTTTAAACTCAAAGTAACGCTTTTGCGGGCCCAACTTATCTTGCCTTCAAAGAGATAGACATTGTCACAAGTGTGACTGACTAGAGACGATTTTGACTCACACACTCATACTGTATACTCATATGTGTATACACATACACATACACATATTTTTAGTACATACTACCCTTTTTTACACGCTGTTTTGTGGCAATAAAATACAATTTGACTAAAATTTTAAATGACCATCATCGACAGAGCACGATTGACCACGCTTACCGTTACTCAACTCCTCCCGTATTTGTGGTTATTATAACCAGAATGCAATAAAATCGGTAATGCTAAAACAACAACAACAACAACTACAACAACGAAATACGAGTCACCTGAACGAACGAACTAACGAAAAAAGTTTGAAATTATGTCGGTTTTTTGGGTTTTTTTTTGGTAGACGAAAAACTCTCATGCATTCATTTATTCAAGCTGTCTGCAAGTTAGAATAAGTTCAGTTTTTTTTCAATTTTTTTTTTATTAAATTAAATGAAATTATATTAAAACTCAGAAATTCTATGCACTTTACGAGTGTAACGTATTGAAATTACAAACGAATTTGTGAATGATCGAAAAGCAAGAGAAAAAAAGAAGAGGGTGGCAAGGGTTAAGAGGAGGGTTAAGAAAAAAGTGTTGAGAACAAATGGTGATAAAGTAAACGTTGCTGATAATAGTAAACGTTGTTGTAGCTGTCAACCAGTCCAGTTCTCCTCCGACGTCAACCGTCCTTAACGTCGTTACCGTCGTGACCGTGGCTGCGGTTGCGGTGTGCGGTACGAGGTAAATGGGCACCGTACCGTGCCGGTACGTTCTGTATGTGGTAAGCAGCAAAGAGTTTGAATGCAAAAGTTTTTAATTAAAAACAATTATTTGTTGTTGCATGGGCCAACGATGCCAAAGCCAGTCGTAGCGAAGTCGTCGTAGTTTACAAGCACGTAGTTTCAAAGCCATAGTTACGCTGCTGGACCGAGCGTTACGTGTACCATCATCGTCTACGGGCCAAAATGAAGACTACAAAACAAAAAAAAAACCTACATATATTGCACACATATTGTAATAACAAATGTAATTATGTAAAAGCGAAAAATTTTCAAGTGTAAATAAGTTTTTATTGCTACCGATTTGAATAGCAAACAATCGGAAGGAAGCAGGAGGAACTGCAGGATGGAAGCAATGGAGGAAGAAGGAATGAAGCATCAACTTTGAATGTGATAAAAATTTGCTATTACCGAAATTAGCAATTTTATTACTCAAGCTGGTTTATACTCAAATTAGTCTCTAATTAAAAATTATTAAATTTTTCAACAGTTTTTTTTTTTTCGTTTTTCGTTTCTGAATCTCGTTTTATTTATTTGTAATTTGAAATTTTCATTTTGAAGAAATTAAATTTCATTAAAATTTTATAACAATTATTTAGTATTTCATAACACTTCATCAACGAAAGCCCTCCAAAGAAATTCATTGAGTTTTAAAACATCTTTATCCACAAAATAGTTTTATCCAACGAAATTCCAAATTCAAAAAAATTCTTAAAATTATTTTGTTTTCTGAAATTCTGAAATCAAGATTTAAAACCATTTCAATTAATATTTTCTTTATAAAATTAAACAACTTATTGATAAAAAAATTTGATTTATTAAAAATTCAATAAAATCTTAATTCGTCGATGACATATTTTTATTGTTTAAAAACAATATATATGACGAAATATTGTTATTTAATTTAAAATTAAAACTTTAAAATCATGAAGTGATTTTATTCATTAAAATTTAAACATTTATTGATAAAGTTTGTATTCATTAATATAAAAAAACTTTGGAGAAACGGAAATATTAATTTACCAAATATTATCATTCATCATCATCATCAAAATTGAAACAATAATTCATTTATTCATTAAACAAATGTTTATACATTAAGATTAAATTAATTGATTTAAATGGATTCGTAAATTAAAATAAGTAAAAAATAAATTTAACTGCTTTTTTATGAAATAACTTTATTTACTAAAATAAAATCATTTAATGATAAAATATTTGTATGGTTTCAATTGAAAGTTTTACTTATGAGTATTTTTATTTAATTTTTATTTTTCTAAAAATAATATAATTTTAAATTATTTAAGTTCAAAATTTAAATTTTAAATTTTTGTTTAATTTTTCATTTTATTTGTATTTTTATTATATATTAAATTAAGAACTTCTTTCACAAAACCTTTTATTTTTTTTATTCTTCTCTTTTTATCTTCTTTTTATCTTTTTATTTTTATTCTTTTTATTGAGGGATGAATATTTATTTCTTTTTTATTTGTTTTATATTATTTAAAAAAATTTTTTTTGTTTTTTTTTATTTGGATTTTATTTTTATATTTATTTATTAAAAGAAAACAAGAAGAAAAACGTATTAACGAACGTGACAGTTTTATTTATTAAATTTGAAAAATTTGACGATAAAATACTTTTATTACGAGTATACTCGTATGCGCAATTATTTTCTAAATGAAAAACGACATTGCCGTTTTTTTAACAATGTAACGAGATCAACAACAAATAAGTTTTTATTTCTTTTTCGTTTTAGCTAAAGGAATAATGTTTTTATAACCTGCAAAGAATGACAATTCTTGCAGCTGCTCGTACATTAATTAATTAAGAAGTGTTGAATTGAAGTGACGAGTTGAAAGAATGAGAGCTACTCAACTGAAGTACTGAGTATGCAGCCAGCCAGCTTTCAATTTGACAATTAAAACTTGATAATATCGTAAAATTCTTACACTGACATTTACGACCTCCGCACTGACCGATTAAATGATCGATTGAGTGACTTATGGACTAATGGACAGACTGTCCCAAACGGACCTTCCACGGGACCATTTGATTGTCTGGCATCGTCGTCGTCGTCGTCATGATCTTCAGTCTAGCGGCAACAACGTTGCCAAACATAAAAACTGAAAACAGTTAAAATGCTTTCAAGCGTAAGAGAAACTACGACGCGACGTGGATGAATTGAAGCAAAAAAAAAAAAAAAATGGGCCACAGAAAAAGACATGAACTGAGTTCAAGTACTTTCATTGTTTAGTAAATGATACTTGGTTATTTTACAAAATGCCCACAAAAGCTTATTTTACAAATTTTAATGAAGAAAATCTATCTGCGAGAACTTTAAAATTTCCGGTTAAAATTAAGCTGACGTTGATACCGTTTTACCGCGCGAATCTGAAGCCTCAATCACTGCGACATTTCGGCTTCTGGCTTCTCTACGAAAGACCGCATTTTAATTTAATCTTCGATTGTGAGGTTTAGTGTTGGTAGATTCAAGCCGTTGCCAGCATTCTCGATGTCAATCTATTCGCTCAATCACTTTCAAGAACTCCTGAAGCTGTCGCTTTCTCTTTTACTCACTCATTTCCTTGGTTACTCACTCTCTCTCTCTTTCTCTCTCTCACTCTCTGTCTCTCAATCTTGGTCGTTGGTATGGACTCTGCTGCCGTAGCTTTACCGCATTTTACTCGCTTCTTCGTCTTCACTTTTCTTCGTTCCTTTAAACCACAAAATCCTATCATTAAACTTATTCACCCTGAAATTGGCAAAGTTAATAAAATGTGTTTTTGGGCAATAACAACAACAACAACAACAACAACAACAACAACAACAACAACAACATCAACGACAACGTTAAAAGGCTAAGTTTTATAGAATTTATGAAGTTACACACGCGCACAAATGTAGCTAACAACTTTTGACACTTAAAAGAGACGTGTAGAAAATGTGTGTGTGTGTGTGTGTGTGTACAAAACAACAACAACAACAACAACAACATTTGCCACCATGAAAATTGTCCAGTTAAGTAAATGTCACTTAAACATTTGACGCTCTAAAGTGGCTGAAAAAAAAAACACGAATGAATACCAAGAAGATGAGAGAATAGACACAGAAATACTCACACACACACACACAACCATACAAACATACATACTAGATCTAAAAAACATCCGCAGTCTTAAGGCCTGTAAACATGGCTTAATTTGTTGATACCTTTTCTGTTGTTACTTTCTGCTGCTGCGGCT
Organism: Conops quadrifasciatus; assembly: GCA_949752815.1. Taxonomy (NCBI): domain Eukaryota; kingdom Metazoa; phylum Arthropoda; class Insecta; order Diptera; family Conopidae; genus Conops; species Conops quadrifasciatus. The sequence goes on along the minus strand of OX457077.1, from coordinate 40,932,877 downwards.
GCAATAAGCCTGCTTCTTTCTATTCTTGTTCTTCTTCTTCTATTATTTCTGTGTCTTCTTCTTCTTCTTTTTCTTCTATTATTTCTATGTCTTCTTCTTCTTCTTCTTTCACATACCTCCTTCTTTATCATACTTTGCTGCTAGAAGTTGCTTCATTTTCGTCGTCGAATAAATCCAGTCGAAAGCTTTAAAACTTTTACACATTTACACACTCTTTATCCTGTCTCCATCCTGTCATCCCCCCTCTCCACACCCTTTCACTCACCCTCTTCCTCTCTCACTCTGTCTCTCATTCTCTCTCTCTCTCTCTCTCTCTTTTCTATCTGTTTTATGTCTATGAAGATGTCAAGTCGTGTGTTTTATAATTACTTTTACGATATTTTGCGTTACGATGCGAATTTGTTAATAGACTTTGTTGGTAGTTGTTGTTTTTCTTAGGTGGTTGTTGTTGTTGTTGTTGTTGTTGTTGTTGTTGTTGTTGTTGTTGTTGTTTTTGTTGTTGTTTTTGTTGTTGTCATTTCATTGTTATTGCATTGAAATCGCGGCCATACCTTTTGAGTAGTCTTTTGCCTTTACTTTTGCGTTGGCTTCTCCTTTAGCGCTTCAATCTAAGCGTTCAAGTTGTCTTCGGAGGTTAGCAATTTTTGTCTACAATTTTCGTCAGGATACAACAAAATTTAAGGAATTTACCTTAAAGAGGAATTATGGAAATTGCTGTAAATAATAAATATTTCGCAACGCGTCGACTATTTCTAAAAAAACTATACTTTCTCAGAATTTAGAAACCTAAAAAAAAAAGAAGAGGAAAGATTTCTACCAAATTACTTTATGTTGGCAAATTATAGTGACAAAATATATTGTATATCACAGAATGTGGTACACTGTGGTATGCTCCGCACGACGCAGATGAGAAGCCGAGAAACAGCAGCATCACCGTGGAGTACCTCAAAAACCATCCTTAAAAACCATCCTCATAAACCGTTATAAAAACAACACCAAGTGAGCGGACAGAGAGTCTCTTTCTTACGGAAACACACGTGCACTCATACTCTTCTCTAAACACGTTTCGATTCACGTGCATTGTACTCGTCTGTTGTCACAACAACGCAGCAGCGGCAACAACAACGACAGCGGCAACAATATTAACCACATAGAGTGGCGCAAATTTGTAACCAAATTGTTAGCCATATTGGCGGCATAAAACCAACAACAACGACAACCACAACGGCCACGCATGACTGTCTATCGCATGCAAACCGAAGAGAGATGAAGTATAAAAAGAGATTCATACACACATGTTTACATAAATGCCACAAGAAACACCCATAAGCGCACGCACACACGCACACACACACACACACACACACCCATGAGCACACAAATAAAGCCATATAAACAATTTTACGAATGTGTGTGTGTGTGTGTGTGTGTGTGTGGGAAAAGGCCGAAGGAAGCTGTGCTCATGCAAGCTAAAACTAAAGATAATGAAAACAACATTTCTCTCATAAAACTTTTAATAAAATACAAAATTTGTAAGAAATTTGTAGAGTTTTTGATAAAACATAAACTCATGTGATAATTTTTTATTTATAATTTCTTACTTAAATTATATTATCGTACAATATATCAAAATATATGCTCAGAGTAAATAAACTGCAGAAATGAGTTCAGACAAGTTGAAGCTGAAGAAGGCTAAACGCAGCCAGCCGCCTCATGTTGCTATAAAAATGCTCTTGTAAAAAAAAATGTTGATAAACAAAATAATAAAATATTGTTAAATAAGAATAATTTTTCTATTACTTAATCTAGGTTGTCATGTCGAATACTTTGTCGACAGTTTTCGACATTTTCGACATGTCGAATACCTGCGGCGGTAGACTACTAAACCAACTTGAAGTAGATTACACAAAATTGTCGAAAACTGTGAAAAAATTTACCTTCATCAATGAAAATAAGAACAAACGAACGGTACAAAGATTTTTCAATAATTTTGTCGATTTTATAAATTGTCTTTTGTTTGTTCTCTCATACAAAGGCTAATTTTCATTTTTGGAACGTCTAATTTGCATAATTAACATTCTTAAATTTTTAATAAAATATAAAAACCTTTCTTTTGACTTAAAAATTAATTAAAAATCAGAAATCATTTCGATTTAATTTTTGTATAACTTTTGATGTCATTATCTTAAAAAAAAATTAATATATCGTTTGTTTGTGATCATAAAAAAATATATGTATATCTTATTATCGTATTTAATTTAGCATTTAAATAAACAGTTTTTGCAATTTTCGTTTTCCTTTTATTATTAATTGCAAATGAACAAAAAATTAAAATTATTATCATTATCAATATCAATATTTAAGCTTTTAAGCCGCAAATAAATTGAATTAATTTAATTTTATCCATTCAAATGAATGAAAAACAAAAACCATTAACTATTATTCAACATTTTTTCCATTCTTTACGCTCTTCAATTTTAAGCATTTATTCATTCAGTTATTATTTTTCAAACGTTAATTTAACTGATTATACGTACAAATCTTTCGAGTTTATTTTAAATTTTTTATTTGAAAACAGACAAAAAAATTGTGCTTCGATATTGTACAATACAATAACACATTGTGCTTTTTTTATAACACTTTGACAATTAATGATATGATTTGTGATTTTTCGCAACGTTGTTCACAATGTTTCGTTTTTGTATAATTTTAAAGTTAATTAAAATTTATGGGAAAGTACAAAATTTTTTTTTTTAAATACGAAAGTATGATTTTATCGACTCACAATCTGCCACCGAAATCGATGGTTACTTCGAATAAACGTTGATGAGGTTAATTTATTACGATTCGGCAATAAAGCCATTGTCGATAATGATCATGATAAAAAAGAAAAAAAAACCAGCAACAAAATTGGGAGTCTTTCCCAATAAATACTTCTTAAATTTTTCTATATTACGATTATTATTAATTAGAGCAATAAATCAAAACCCAAATAAATTATATTAATGTACTTTGTCGCTGAAACGAAAAGGTTTTTTATTAAATTATTTATATTTTATTTTTTATTATGTTTGATGTTTTATCTCATTTTTTTCGACATTTAAAAATTTCATAAAAATTATTTTCTCATGAAATAGCTTTTAGACATAAGCAGAAAAAAGCAAAAATAGAGGAAATGTGAAAAAGTCTTTAGATGGATAATAGTTATTGTAAATAAACAACTTAATCTATAAAAGTTATTTATTTACAATTTATTCTTAAAAAAAGGTTCAATTACAAAGGAATATTCTGTTCGCTTTTAAAGAACAGAAATAGAAAATAAAATAAAATAAAAAAAAATTTAGAAAATAAAATAAAATTTCTAAATAATAATAATCTTCTAATTTTAACAATTTTTTTATTTGTTAAATTTTGGCATTGATTATATTCTATTGATTATATTGATATTGATTATATCTAACATAAGGACAATATGAAATTCTGTATTTATAACTTTAGTTGAAAAAAATATTTTGGGTTTTTGTTAAATTTGTAAAGATTTCAACTTTTTTTTAAACCTTAAACTTTTTAAACTTTTTTTTAATTAAACTTTAAAAAAATTTTAAGCTTAGTAAAATTAAAAAAAAAGACGTACTCGTAGTAATAATTTTGAAAACTTTAAAAATGTAACGCTTTTATTTTTTTATAATTTTCTAAATATATCTTGAATTTTTGGTTATTCTTTAAAGTTTGAACAAATTTATTTAGTCTTTAAATTAATAGAATTTTTAAAATTCTTTGTGAATTCTCTTTATAAATTTTGTAAAGTTTATAGAATTTAAATATTAAGCTACTATACGAAATATGTATGTATATATTTTATTTGTGTATGTTTGTATGTCTACGGTCTTTTAACCCATTTCGCGAGCTCTAATAATCATCGACAACAAAGGAAGATTTTAAATACTTTTCGATGCTTGAATGAATTTCACATTTTAATTAAAAGTTAATATACTCGCATATTAAAAAGTTATATTGTAGCGTATATAAGAGTTGAAATTAAAACTGATTTAATATAATTTTGATCGCCGCTTATAAGCTATATCCATAATTCATACTACGAGCATTTATTTATTTATTTATCAGACTGATTTTGTTTGTAGAAAATACAAGCGTGCTCAGACAAACACATGCCCTCACATAAACATACATATACGACTATACATACTTTCATACGAATACACATAGACTGGGTGCCTGAATCGCACAGATCTACCGACTCTTGTGAGATACTCATAAGTATCCTCCTGTGTATCCTTCGCCTCACCCCAAAACGAATAATTGTCAAACTGCTGCTGCATTCATGCTGTCATTCATGCTGGCAGTTGTTCATTTCGTAATTAACGCAATATAATTTGAATATTTCATGAAATGCAATTAAAAACAAATACACTGAGTTGTTATAGTAATTTTCCTGTTGTTTTTGTTTTCGCTGTTTTCTTATTTGGTAGACTTTATTTAAATAAATATGCATTAAATATTTTACATAATTTCATATAAATTTTGTTTTTCCAAATACATACAACATCGACGTTCACACAAATTTAAAAATCAACGCAGTCCCAATTTCGCTTAACGACATTTCGTTCATGAATCAGCGATGTAAACGCATGCATGATGCATCGCATCATCGCTCTCTTTCGAGGCCACTGACGATGACAATTTTCTTTTTACAATCCACGTTGTTTATACAAACGAAAGGATTTGAAAAATAATATAGAATTTTGAATTTTTTTCCCTCGATTTAAATCCAATATTTTATACATATTTACATTTCAATTTTATATACATATATATATGGTATATATGTGCAATATATATGGAATATATGTATGTATGTGCATAATACACACATCTAGCATATTATGTGTGTGTATTTGCGTGTGTGTTTATTTGTGCAAATGCGGTGATGATGCGGTTTATGCATAAATTAATTTCTGTTATAGTCACAGCCATAAGCGTTAAAGAGTAAAGCTGAAAGATTAAGGCCCAATTTTTTTTCAAAAAAAATATGAAGTTTTTACTTCAAAATAAATTAAACGGAAAGAATTAAAATTATATTGATATTCGAAAAAATAGTGAAAAAATTCCTGAAAAGGTATACAAGCATCAACGTCAAAGGCAAACATTTTTTGTAGATATATTTATAATTGTATTTTTGTAGACTTATAGATGTAACAAGTGATGAAATCAATACAAGTTTCCAAAAATTTTTGGATTAATTATAACAACTAAAATGGTATAAAGTCATATTAAAAATAGAGAAAACCACCAGCAGCCTCTAAAAGAGCTTCTATGTAACAAATCTTTTAAAAAACCATGATTTCAAAAAATCATGGAAGCAAGTTTTTTATTTTTAAAATTACTATTACTTTAGCCTTTTGCCTCGACGTTTATTATTAAATCGTTACATCACTTGAAAGCAATTAAAAAAGCTAAAATAAAAGAGATTTTTAACATAAAGAAACTAATGTTTTTACAAGGATCTCTCAGTTAAGAAAATAGCAGAAAAAGCAAATGTGCTCTACCATTTTACACCAATGTAACCGCCACTTTACTCCGCTGCCTGACATTTGACATTGCAACCAACCGGCCCTGTTCGTTGATGGCAAAACCAACATAGTATATATCAACCAGTCTTAGAATAAAACCGTCCAATTCGTGATGCGGTGACAATATTCGATATTAAATTAGTTTATTTGCATGACACTTTAGAAAATATTTTGCCTGAATTCGTGCAACGAATGCAAAAGCGACAAATATACATATCCATACACAAACAGACAGACAATCCAGACCGATCAACAATCAGACCCACGCACAAAGAGTTATACAAAACTATGTGCATAGACTCTTACATCTTTTTGTTTATCTGCGGTTCGTTGTTTGTTTAATATTTTTTAAAAGTTCATTGAACTTGGTACGACTAAAAAATTAGAGTATCAATTTTATTACATTATCGAGCCTTTAAAATGTCGAATGTAATATTTAAAATCATGCAAGAAGAATTGACTTTTTATGATGGTAACAAAAGCTACCATTTTTGCTCGAATTAGTCGAGACACAAACCTTTTTATTAGTTACAAACGATTTAACAATTGCATTTAGACGTACATTTGTACGTCTACACACAGACGAATTAGAGAGATTCCAGCATTTTGTTATTGGTCCACTTTTCTCAAGTAAAAAACCAGTCTCCTCCTGAGATCTCGTCTTATCTGAACTGAGAGGGTTTTGCCTTTTCCCCCGATTTTGTCTCCACTAAAGAACTCTACGTTTTTTATACATACCAAATGTTTATTATTTTAAAGTTAATAGAAAAATATCTATCGTATATTTTCAATGATCTGTTATTAAATTTCAAACTCTCAATGTTGGAAAATTTTGAACAAAAATACCTTCACGCCGAAAAAGTGTGTCATTCAAGGTCGCCAAAAATGCGATAGCTTTTTAATTTCAATTGTAAAAACCATTATATTCACTATACCAAACAACATAGTATGTACACTTTTTTTTAGTGTACGTTAGTGCGTACTACGCACAAGTAAATTTTAGACAAGACACAAACCTTTTAATCATTTGCAGTGAAGTTAATTAATGTACGAGTATGTCTACGATAACTCAATGTATTAATATTAAGAAAAACCGTAAAACCATTACCAATTTTTCTTAAAAAAAATTCCATAAAAACTTAAATGTTTAAATGAATTCATTAATTGATTGCCTTTTACAATTTTTTCGTCTACATAGTAAAAAAAACTTTTTCCAAATCATTGAGTCATTAAAACGTTGTTGCAATTAAAACCAATAAAAACCAAAAAAAAAAGGTTAACAACATAATCATTCATTTAAGTGAGGAGAGAAGAAGAAGAACAAGAAGAAAAAATACACACGCCCAAACCAAGGTAGAAAAGCACAAAAGCATGTCGATTATTAAGTTGGAAAATGTAAACATTGAAAAAGAAACAAGAAAGAAAAAAAAAAAACACAACATCAATGAAGGTAAAGTGTTAAGAACAAAGTGTGCGAAGTCATAAAACTTTTAATTACCACTTAAAAATATTAGTAGTTGGCAACACTGCTGAAGCAGTTCATTATAGCGACAGTTACTTTCAATGAAACGAGTACCTACGAGTGCAAGTGCGAGTGCGCGTACGAGTACATACGCTTCTAAGTCGCTGCTGCGTCGTAATTGTCGCAGCAGTTTCTACAATAATTACTACGACGTAACCAAGATTGCTAGATTTATGTGGCCACTAGTAAGGTTGCAAACTAAAGATTCTTCAAATTTTCCAACAAGATTTGTAATAGTTAAAAAATATCTAAATCTATGGTAAATGTAGGATAACTATTCAGGAAACATTTAAGTATAGAAGCGTTCATATTTATGAGCTCAAAAAAGACTCCTGTTTCGGAAGAAAGCATGTGTGCTCCAAAAAGGGTCTACGAAAAGAGTCTTATATGATTCAAATATAAATGTTGAAATTTATGACTCTGAAAACACTCTTTTTTATGAACCACACCGGGGCACATAATATTTTGACTCCGAAAACAATCTCTTTTAAAAAAATATGAGCCTTTGCATTTTTCCCCAAAAAAAAATATTAAAAAACTATTATACACTTTAATTTAGGAGTCCGAAATGACTCATGTTTATGTCAATATTGTAAGTCTACTTGAGTTGTTTTTTTTTTTATTGAAACTTTGACTTTGAAGTCAAAAGTCATTTTTTTCAATTGAAAAATTATCATTTTTGATAAAATCACATTATTTTTTAATATTATCTTGACTTTTTACTGGTTTTGGTTGACCAACATGTTCATCATCTTCCGGCGACTCATGATTCTTTTTGCGTAAGCCAGTCATGAACTCTGCGGGATAAACAATTATCATCATAAATTTTTTTCAGAAATTCGTTTGTTGGGGAGCAAAATATACATGTTTCAATTTTTATTTAGCAATTGAAATTAAATTTAAATAATTTAAAAATACCTAAATTGCTTATTACAACATAAATATGAGTATTTTTGGAGTCTGAAAGGATTTTAATTGTGAGCCCAAAAAAGAATCACAAAAGACTAAAAAAGTATTCATAAAAGGCTCAGAAAATAATCACAAAAGGCTCAGAAAACAATCACAAAAGGCTCCGAAAAGATTTATAAAAGGCTCAGAAAAGAATCATAAAAGGCTCAGAAATTATTCTTTTTTATTGAAATTTTAAACTCACAAAACGCACAATTTTATGAGTCTTTTCTGACTCTTATTTAGAACTCTTTTCTGCGAACCGTCTAGCAAGGAAAAAGCGTTCATTTCTGACTCTTTTATGTATTCATAAAGAGCGTATTTGTTCAGAAATATGACTCATTTTAAATATCGCATCATTTTCCGTAAAGTCATATAAAAACACTCCAAAGTTTATACTTTGGATTAAACTAAAAATATGATCTCGTTTCATAAAAGCATTGCGTTTTTTAGTTGATTTAAAATATCATTTCTTGTTGGAAAAGCCTCTACTCAAATTGTAATTTAATAATGTAATTTAATTAATAAAATAAAATTATTTTCTGTGTAAGTTTTAGTGCTGCTCATGCCAAAAGGACTTTTTTGGGACAAAAGCAACATTCATTTAAATAAAAAAAAACAGGAAGAAAAGTATAAAAAACATTAAATGTGTCGCTTTTGGGTTTGAAAGAGTTTGGTTTACTCTGATGCTCAAAAAAGGGTGCCCTTCATTATACATATTTTTCATACTTAGAAGATGCAAAGGACGAAGGCTAAGTAGAGAGAAAATCCTAGTAAAAAATGGTTTTGATGCTTTGATGCTTGCTTGTTCGTTGTCTCTAAAGGCCAAAGAAGACCTTTTTTTCTAATTAAATTGAGCGAAGAAATTTAAATAGGCCTCGATAACAATTCCGTCATTCATTAATTAATTAATTCGTTCATTCAACAATTTCTTTGTTTGCTTTGTGTTCTGTATTCCATTAGAGATATATGTACATACAGTTTTGTTCTTTGAAAACACACGCAAATCATCATCATTATTCAGCCCATACCCATTATCGTCGCAGCACCATCATTATTATGATTCGAACGGAAAGGATCATTTCGGAATCGGGTTGAAATTGTGGCAGTTTAATTAGACTAATTGTGCGGAATGAGTAAAGAAAGTCACCAAATACATTACATTCTAAATACTCGGGAAGAGGTTGAGTTGAAGTCGCCATCGCTGACCGAGAATGGATGGAAAGAAGGCGGCAAAAACTTGAAGATTTTATCTTATATAACTAATTTGAAGTTTGTGGCTAACCAAGATAATGTCACCGAAAATTAATTCGATGACGAAAATCAAGCAATGCCGAACGAACCGGAACCAAGACCAAAAAGGGCCAACCAAAAGAGAAGTTGCCCAAAAGGAATTTGTACGAGTATTCACTTGTACAATGGAAATTGTTTATGTTGTTGTTGTTGTTGTTGTTGTTGTTCTTGTTGTTGTTGTTGTTGTTGTTGTTGTTGTTGTTATTGTTCCTCTATTATTTTCATTGTTGTTTTTGTGCTGTATTTTTCGCTGTTCGTTGACGTTTTTCTACCATCGCTGTCATTGTAGTTTATGTTGTTGTTGTTGTTGTTGTTGTTGTTGTTTTTGTTGTTGTTCTTGTTATTAATTTCGTTTCGTAACCTTTCATTTCATGGACCACTTCAGAAGCATTTGTCGTCGTCCTTGTCGCCAGCGCTGCTTGTCGTCGCTCTAACATGATTTATGACGTTAGCATCAGCCTTAATAAACTGGGTTAATGTTTCGACTGTATTTAAGGCTGATATCAACCTACAAACTCGCACAAATTAGTGCTATGGCCTTCGAAATTTGAATGCATTTTAAATAGACACCAACACTACTGTACAATAAATAATACATACTCGTAACATTTTACGACTATCTCTACCGACGTTCATTGAGCACTACTACCTAAGGCAACGACGTTTGTATAAACCGCAGATTGAAGGAATTAATTTTGGAATATCAAAAGGTTTCCTCCTCCCCCTCCTTCTTCTTCTTCTTCTTCTTGCTCTTGTTATCAAAGGCGCTAAGTGTGAGATTTCTATTCACTCAAAGTGACCGACCACACAGTGTTGATTAAGTGCCGATTAATTCTCAAGAGCAAAGCGGCGAAAAATTAATTGCCAACATTTAATGAATAAAGTTGATTTTAAATTAGTTAACTAAATCCATTAAGATGATTATAAATGTGGAAAAAAAACGGCAAGGCGATGGTAGTACATTAATACGATGACATTTTCAATTCAGATTTCTAAATTCTTTCGGTAAATGAGTACTAAACTAGTACTAAATGAGTACTAAACGAGTACTAAATAAGTACTAAAGGAGTACTAAACTAGTACTAAATGAGTACTAAACTAGTATTAAAATAGTACTAACCGAGTACTAAACTATTACTCGTACTAAACGAGTACTAAAAAAATGCGGCTTCGCCATTTCTGCATACTCGTACATCATCACGTCAGTTCTTCGACATATTCTGCTCTAAACTAAAGTTTGTTTTGTCTAACAAAAACAACTAAAAGACACAACAACTAAAACATCACTCTAAACGTATGAGTCTAATTAAACGTATGAAAGGTACACCATGGCGTATGAGTAACCGGTAATTTCAATACTCTTTTAACAGTTTCTCTCTTGATTTAATCTATGATCGTTTAAATCTAATCCAATCGAGAAATCTATTACTTTTTCGAGGTAATTTGGTGCATTCGGCGATATTTAGTGATTATCATAAACTAATCTAATCAGTAAAGTCAGTGAAATTATATATTAAATCTCAAAATGTCCAACTAAATTTCGAATAACAGATAATTCTACAATTCTATAGACCTGGAAACGAAATTTCAGAGCACACAAATTGTACTCATAATACAGCAGTCTCAAATTAAAATAAAGTAAATTCCTTTCTCTTTCTATACAAACAACTTTTCAATCGTCCTGTGTATGTATGTATATCGTTTTATGAACTTTTCAATTCGGTACATAAAATAATTAATGAAATCGTTTTAAGAGTTTTTTGTTTATTGTTATTATAATGAATGCTGAATTTATTAGTTATTTTCACTTAAAAATTTCACTGTGGATGGATGGAAAATGATCTCATTTGGTATTAAAAAAAAGGAAAGAACATACATACATTTTTTAAAAATGAAAAATTCATTTTCATGCGGTTTATTTAACAGATGATCCCAGCGACCGCAAGTGAATTTAAGTTAAATACTCTTCGTTGAAGAGAGAAAGAAAATAAAATTGCTTTTGACGAAAACAAAAAAAAACTAAAACACAAAACTAAACACAACAAGTACATACAAGTACACATTGTACATAGAAATTGTGTGTGTCTGTTTGTGGGCGTAAAATAGGCGGCGTTAGAAATATAAATTCAAGCGATAATTTGTTGTTGCTGTTGTTGTTGTTGTTTATGGTTGAGGGCTTAACATTCTGCGGTTGATGGACGCGAAAGAGTCGTCTGAGGCGCGAGTGCGTGCGTCAGTTTATCGCACTGGACAAATGACATTGAAGTTGATATTGATGTTAATCTTGTTGTTGTTGTTGTTGCTTTCTATTTCTATCAAAAAAACCCCGCCTGGCCGCTCTGCCTTGTCGTCGAATGTGGCGCATGAATACTGTTAAGTCGGCTGGAAATTATCATTTCCAGCATTCAGTAAATCTGTGGATTTGGCAACTTTTTCACACCGAACACACACACACACACACACACGCAGGGAAACACACACTCATTCATTTACTCACACACTAATAATCACACATAAAAACCAAATCGCCTGCAAACACTGCCGCTGCCGCCGCCATCGCCGTCGCCATCATCATAAAACGGCGATTTATGGCTTCGACTGCGGTTGGCATTAGTAACGGTAAATCGTGTTTCAGTTAGATGAACACTTTCCTTCTCTTTGCACTATCACACTACAACACCACCACACCCCCTACCCCCTCTCCCTTCCGACCCACCAACTTCATGGCCTTCTTATTCTCATTGTTGCTTGTTGCAATGTTGTTGCTACCAGTTCTTTTATATTTTTCTCTTAATGTGAACGAACAAAAAAAAAAAAAATTAGCAACATTGTATTTGCAATTTTCTTTTCTTTTTCTTTATATCTATTATGAAATGGTTTCCGGTTGGTTTGGTTTTCGTCTTGTTTAGCATTTCAACAAAAACCGAACGAACAACGAAGACAAAATAACGATTTGGCAAAAAAAAAAAATTAAAAAAAAAAAATTAAAAAAAATAAATAAACAAAAAAAAAAATACAAAAAAAATTAAAAAAAAAAACATAAAAATCATTAAGAAACTCGAAGTGTTGGCCGTATTGTCCATGGACCAAAGTCAACAATTTCTGGATTTCGTTGAAAATTTCTGTTTAAAAAAATTGCAACAACAACAACAAAAGCAACTACAAACGTATAGGATTTCGATTAAAACGAGTCTTTATTAAGAAGAAAATTATGAAATCCTTGAAGAGTTTGCCCACAAAACAAAAGAGTCTCCAACAAACACACGCGCACACACTCTCTCTCTCTCTCTCTCTCTCTCTCTCTCTCTCTCTCTCTCACTTTCTCTTTCTCTCTCTCTCTCTCTCTCTTCTCTCTTTCGCTCTCATTCATTATCACAAGAGTGTGGCGAGCGGCTCTTTCGACGACCATCAATGAAAATTTAATAAACTCTTGAAACATGAAGCTAAATCATTTATGAACCCTTTTTCAATTCTGGCGGTTTTTTTTTTTTTTTTGGGTTTTTTGTTTTTGCATATTAATCTTTTTTCCTTACCCTTTTTCTCTTACCCTTCTTCGCTCTTGGCTTCCTTTTTTCTTGCTCAACAGAATTCTTTTTTTGGTCTTTGATCCTTTTTCTCTTTACAGCTTACCGAAAATTAATGCTGAAATGATTAACGAGATAATGCGCCCTGCCCCGTGCGGGAAGCTGCCACAGTAGCAGCAGCAGCAGCAGCATCAGCGTCATCAAGGTAAAGAAGGCAGCAGCGGCGGCGGCTTCCTGTCGTGCCATCCGCAAGGTTGGTGGTAAAGGATGCGGTCGCCTGTCGAAGCTGCGAATGCAGCCGGAATGAACAAAATGGACGGTATGAATGAATGAATGAATGAATGAAGGACTGCAATGGTCAGAGTGTTAAAACGAAATGAGAGAGAAATTTTAATTTCTTTTTTTTACTTTCTTTCTTGCTTTTCTTCTTTTCTGCCTTCGCTCGTTTTATTAATCTGCGAGTATTTTAAGCCAATCGATGTGAGTCAGTGAGTAATGTGACAGCAATTAAAACGTTTGTTGTTGTTGTTGTTGTTGTTGCCTGATTGCGTTCTTCCTGAACGGTTTGGGCTGTTTTTTTTTTCGTTTGTCGTTTTCATTTGGTTGCAAAATAATTGATTTTTATTTGAAATATTGTAAAATAAAAGATTAAAAATTTCCTCGCAACAAAATAACACAACTCAACATCGCTCAAGTTATTTCTGCTTTAATTAATTATTTTTTTTTTCGCTTTTCTTTTTTAGATTGTGTCAAATCAACTTTTTTGAGTGTCAAAATGAAAAAAAACAACACTTTTTTGGGTCAAAATGATCTTGCCTTGGGAAAGGGTAGGGTAAAGGGTGAGCTAAAGTAGGCTCCGGTGATTTGCTCTAAGGTATATTATAAACCCCCACAAATTTAAATTTATTAGTTTCAAATTAAAAGAGATCATGGAAACATTTTTAATGACTTCATATGTTGACAATTCTTACACAGAGACAAAACACCATACAAAATAGCAGAAAATCAAACAGACTTCTCTATGCTTTTCAACCAAGAAGAAAACCTTAATAAAACCATAGAGAAAATCTGATTGAAATTAAAAAAGACAGTCTTATTAAAATACAAATTTTATAAGAAAATCTTATTTTATCGTTTTTCATAGTCTTATAAAAATAAGAAGAAATAATACATTGTTTTCATTTCATTTTATTCATCCAAAATTTCAAGAATATTAATCATAATTTTCACAAAAGTTCATATTGAAGTTATATAAAGTTAAAGCCTGAATAGTAATATGCTATTATTTGCTATTTGTTTGCAAAGTACGATATATTGTATATATAAATGCGAAAAGTTCTTACGACTGAGAAGCAAAGATCATCCATTATAAACAACGCCAATTTAAAAAAAAATTATTATAAATTATAGGTCTGAATATAACCAGACAACAAAAATATTACTTTCAAAGTTCCGGTCAGTTCCGGACGATATTATACTATATAAAAAGTGTTTCTTATTAAAAGATTTAAATAATAAAAATTCTTTAGACTTATTCAGACATGATTTACTGGCGAAAAAAATATATCAATTTCTTATTAAAATCACGAATTAATAAGATTAACTTTTTATTTCGAAACAATAAGATTTTCTTTATAGAATTAATAAGATTTCTCTATGAAAAAAACATATTATTTGTATATTTTAATAAGATTCCATAAAAAAATGGCTCACTAAGGAGTTTTTTTTTATTTTTATGTAATACTATTTTTCTCTGTGTACCACATTATATAGACTTTTGTCTCGTCGTATTTGCCGCATCATTAAAACATTAAAGCGCGTTGCAAATTAATTTTTTTTGGTGAATTTTTCTACGAGTATTTTACAATCTTTTTGACTGCCCTCGAAAGCAGTGATAAGTACTGCACCATAAAATCATAAGGCGACTTAAGCTGGTCTTCAGTAATAGAAAACAAAGTTAAATAATACAACCTTCGTAAAAGCGTATTCCATTTTCTTATTATTCGGTTTAAATCATGTTTAAGTTAATTATTCGGGCTAATAATTGTTGGTCCATTTTAAACTGATGGCAGTTGTAGGCGTTAGATGTTGTTGTGATGATGTTGTTGTTGTTGTTGGTGATGGTGTTGTTGTTGTTGGTGTTGAAATTGTTGTTGTTGTTGTTGTTGCATTTGTTAAAGCATCTCACGATATTCAAACGACTTAATGTGAACTTTTAATGCTAGCAGTAAAAGCACAAGTGAGAATTTTCAATGGCATGAAACAGACACGTGTGTGTGTGTGTGTGTGTGTGTGTGTGTGTGTGTGTGTGTGTTTTAGTATTTAATGTAGAGCTTATTAACAACAAAAACACTACAGGAATACACATACATACAAATATAAACGACAACGCTAAAGAATAACATAACACTTGTATAAGGTATGTACCTACATACATACATATACATATAGATATATATCATATATGTATGTTTTCGTTTACTACTAAACGTTTAAATACTCGCATGCGATATTTGTTTATCTTGAAACTCATGCGACGTCATGCTGCGAAAAATTTGTAAATTTTGTTAAGCGCTCAAATACTAATGCCGCTTAAGGGCGTGCCTACATATGTATGTATATTTAGTAAGTCAACACACACACGCACACGAAAACATAATCGTACATATGTATGTATGTATGTACGTAGTATGTATATCTGTAGCTGTTGCGTATAACTCATTAACTTTGTTTAGTAGCAATACTCGTACATATACAAACGCTTAAATGATACTTAATTATTCTCTTTATATTCTATTTCCAGAACATTATATAGCATCATCATTAAGATAATGAGGCCTATTATTGGTGAGTAGACACTGCCAATAGACACTTCTTCAAACGATATTTAAAGCAAATTTCTCTATTCATAAGGATTTCTGTATGTACATATAGTACATCACTAATTGAGCCGTTTATTTTGAAAGTGAAAAAGTTCACTGCGTGAAAAAAATTTAATTTAATTTTAACACAGAGAAAAATAGTACCACATAAAAATAATAACATCTCCTTATTGAGCTATTTTACTATGAAATCTTTTAAAAATATACAAATAATATGCTTTTTTCATAAAGAAATCTTACTAATTTTATAAAGAAAATTTTAATGTTTTTTTGAATCAAAAAGTTAATCATATTAATTCGTGATTTTAATAAGAAATTCATATATTTTTTTCGCCAGTAAATCATGAAATCAATAAGTCTCTATGAAAGTTTGAAGAATTCTTATTATTTACTTTTTTTACTAAGAAAAACTTCTTATAGACAATATCGTTGCATGCGTCTTAGCTTCTTCAGGTGGTTGCTAAGGATAGAATTATGGCCATGATTTCACTCAATCAACTTCACTTTATGCTGCGCCGTGCCTTTTCCGGACCAAGCCATATTAACAAGAAAAAAACTTTTCTCCAAATAAATGAAGAAGATGAAGTTTCTGAATTGTATAAGTCTTTCTCAAGAAGTGTTGGCAACTCTTGGCAAAACAATTGACGAACATTGTTTTGTTATTCATTTGGAAAATTTGCAAAATTGAAATAACAATTTTTGGCCCAAGAAATAAAGAAATAAAGCAATGAAGTGGAGGAAAAAAGCACTAGCACAAATTTGTTGCTCTCACAGTCTTCCGTTTACGTTTCCGTTTCGAAGAGACGGCATCTTCGCATTCCGTTCCTAAGAAAAGGAAACTGTCATTGTTGTAGTTGTTGTTTTTGTACTGGTTTAAAAATCATCTCTTTTATTATTTATTAGCCTTAATTTGAAGATCAAAAGTTCCTTTAGAATATTTTCAAAATTTCACTAATAAAATCCTTTACAAACATTGAGCTAACAAAACAATGCTGGGTTTGTTGTTGTTGTTGTTGTTGTTTCTATTGTTATTATTCTAAAAGATCATCATTAGAATTTGGCGCATTAGTTATAATGACAAATAAGTATTGTACATACACACACGAATACGACGACGTCTCATAGACGACAACTAAAAATATGGTGGCCGCTGTGTTTTTGTGTATGCAATGCCGGAAGCTCATTATGCTTGGAAATTTGTTTTGAGTTATTGCTGTTGTTGTTGTTAGTGTAGTTGTTTCTACTCTACTACACAAAGCCAAAAAAAAACAGATAAAATAGAAGAAAAACCAACAGATTTATGATCTATGTTTTTCATCTAAAATGTAAATTAGATCAAATGTAATGTAAAAAAATTAATACGAATTATAAGTCTAAATATAACCTGACAGCAAAAATATTACTATCAAAATTCCGGCCAGACCGAGTATCAGAATTTTATATAAAATGATTCTATATAAGAAGTTTTTCTGATTAAAAGAAGTAAATAATAAGAATTCTTCATACAGACTTATTGATTTCATGATTTATTGGCGAAAAAAATTTATGAATTTCTTATTAAAAACACAAATTGATAAGATTTAAACTTTTTTTTTAAAAACATTAAGATTTTCTTTATAAAATTAATAAGATTTCTCCACGAAAAAAGCATATTATTTGTAAATTTTTAAAACATTTCATATTAAAATGGCTCAATAAGTAAATCTTATTATTTTTATGTGATACTATTTTTCCCTGTGTATGTCTTTTTATTCAACGAACCAAAATAATCTTTACATTATAAGCCTTAAGAACTAATGAAGACTGAAACTGTCTGTCAAGAGGCCAACAATTTATAGTATTGCGTGCGCCAAGTACTTTATTTCTATATAATTTCATCATGTTTAGGTACATCACTAACTCAATTTTAATAATTAAAAATTAAAATTAATTAAAAATAAATTTTTTGTTAAATAATAAAAAATATCAAAATAATTTTAATAATTATGAGCATCGCATTCTTCATCGCTTTCAAGAATAACATCATATTCCTCAGCATCATCCACCATCTTTGTTACTAGCATCGCTTGATCATTATCATCGCCATCATTAACATTTTTCTTGGCATTGTTAGCATTTGAAGTTGGCAACATTTTCCCGGCCATCTGACGTAGTCTGCGTGTTCGGGAAATGCTTCGGCAGAGGTCCTAAGCAAATGAGCCGGCAATAATGAACGAGCTAAACTAATCTCAACGAATCTCAACGAAGTGAAAGCAACAACAACAGCAAAATGACAAATTTCAAAAATAATAAAAGACTTTAAAAGTAAATTAAAGCTTTGAATAGAAATTTATTAACTCTTTATTATTACATATTTTTAATTTCTAGATTTTGACAAAGAAAAATATTATCGTAGAACTCAGGAGGAACCTCATTCTATGAATACGGATGTATAATACTTAAATGAACTGTCAACATTCTGCTGTCATTGTGATGTTATTGGACAATTGTCATTTATATGACATATTACATGTCATTTGATAAGACATGAATCGATACACACTTGTGCAACGAATTGAAATAGTAAAAATTCACTTGAAAAAATGGTCAATATAAAGATCTCGTGAAGTTCGTCGGTTTTCATTGCGAAGCGCGACTGCAATTGGCCGCCGATGTCGTGGATTCAACATTATTATACTTTTTTCTTTGGTTGAAGAAGCTACTAGGTTGAAGATAAAGTCTTATGCCTTTACTAAATTAAGTAAATATATTAATAAATTAATTTATAAATAAATGAATTAATAAATGAATGTTTATCGAAATTTAACAACAGAAATTTCTTTAATTCCATATAATTAAACAATTTTTTTAAAGCGAAAATGTTTACAAATTTCAATAAAAGCTAAAGTTTCAGTAAATTCAGTAAATGCAGTAAATTTTATTTTATTTATTCATTTATTATTTTTTTTATTTTATTTATTATCAAATCATAATGAAAATTTTATCATAAATCAAATTTTAATAATTTTTTTATTTATTATTTATTTTTATTTATTCAGCAAATTTTAAATGTTAAATATAAAGTAAATAAAATTTACTGAATTTACTAAAACTTTAACTTCTATTGAATTTTAAAGCGAATATTTTTAAAATTTCAATAAAAGTTTTAGTAAATTCAGTACCTAAATTTTATTTTATTTATTTAATAAATTTTATTTATTACAAGTATTTATTATATAGTATTTATTATTTATTATATTATAGTATATAGTATTTATTATTTATTTTTATTATTTATTTTTATTTAATCAGCAAATTTTCAAAGCAAAAAAAGTAAACTGAAACTTTGAATTTTAATAAAATTTTGGAAGACTTTAAAAAAAATTGTCAAATTATATGAGATTTAACAAATTTCGGTGTCTTAAATTTCGATAAATAGTCATCGATAAACACTAATTCTCAGTGACATTGAGTAAGTTTCTTTTCTCCTCTTTTCCGTTCAAAAAAACAACGAAGCGTGTATTTTTTTCTTCTTGCCTTTTAGAGAAAGTCATAGTTTTCAAATACAGAATCCTTATACGTTTTTTCCCAATTTTTTAACTTCCTATTGGTTCTTTTCATTCCTTTTTGCGACGTTCTATTGTCTCAACTAATTAAGAGTAAATCCTGGACAAATTAACCCTTTAAACCCTTTTAAGTTTCATACTTGCATACAGTAGTCATTTTACATGCAGTACGTGCATACTTATTTGCTGATGATATTGATGTTTTTTTTTGTGGCTCTTTTTCCAGCCTTCGCAGCAGCCATTGCTTTCTTTTCACATGCACAGCGTTAACATTGTCGTTGTCGTTGTTGTTGTTGTCGTTGTTGTTGTTGTCGTTGTTGCCGTTGTCGTTGTCATTGCTCTCAGACTGACATGCATGTCTTTGAATTAACCTAAATCTTTGCGAAACATGAACTGACATGAATTTTGCTTTTATTTTCTGTTTTGCAATCGTGTTGTTGTGTCGAATTACATGCACAGATTATAAATGTATTGTGTGTGTGTGTATATGTAAATTGATGACAACAAGAAAAGAAACAGTAACACCAACAACAACAACAACAAGTGATGGCAAAATTTCAACAACTAGCAAAAACAGTCACAGCGCTATGTCTTCAACTTCAGGCATCAAAAAAATATACATACACATACTCGTACATAGTTTTTTTTTTCATTATTTTATAAAATAAAATAATATCACTATAACAGTTTTTCGCTTAACACGCGAAGAGGAAAGAAAAACTTTTTCGCGAAAAGCTTAGTGGGTTGAAGCAGAAACAGCCTGCTTTGTCTTGTCTTTCCGAAAACATTAACGAATCACGCACGACATTTCAACATCGTATCGTGCCTGCCTGCCATCGTATCGCGCCTGCCTGCCATCGTATCGCGCCTGCCTGCCATCGTATCGCGCCGACTTGAGCGATTCATGAATTTGAAATAAACGAATATTCGCCGGCGAATATTGCGTGCGACGCAATACACTAAACCTCATATCGGTTTGTCAATGACTTGTCAACTGTCAACAATTGCCAAACAGTTCAACTGCAGAAAGCGTACGCAAACGCAACACCAACAAAACTAAACCAAAAAAGTCAATGAGAACATAACCTTCAAGGCCGATTTAATCCAGCAAAAGCAACGAAATTACTACTTTCAAGTTGATTAAAGCTCTGGCCCATAAAGTCCGACAGATTTCAACTTCAACGTCAACGTATTGCTATGGCCCAATGAAAACTTTGATTTCATTCAATTTACTGTACTAAAATGTAAACAACAGCTGTCAAATAAGCTGACACAGTCGAAAAGTTAAAAGTTCAGCAACTTTCGTCTACGACTTTGACTGATGCGTTGCTTATGGGCCGATGCTCTACGTAGGAAAGCATACATTGAACTCGATTTGACAGTTTAGAACTTCAAAGTCGAAGTCTGACGGGTTTAATGGGCCTTAAGTCCATTACATGTAGCTCTTATGAGAGGCGCTAAACGAACAAAAAAATTAGTTTCATGCCATTTGTTGCTGTTGCTGGATTGAATGCGCCTATATGGCCTATATTGTGCGAAACGTTACACTGGGCTGGGTTAAACTCTTCATCTAAGAGTACAATTTGGCGTCACTTTGACAGCAAGCAACCATCGCTTTACAGTAAAGCGATGAGAAAAACGCCGAATACTTTTTCCCCAACCCAATATTTAGCTCAAATTCAGCAAGGTTTTAGTCATCTCTAGTGCACCACTAAAACGCTGTCATATAGATCAGTGGTTATATGACCACTAGTGGTAATATGTACCTTTTGTGAGATTTTCAAATTTATTCTAACGATTATATTTCGTAGATTTCAATAACTTTGAGCCCTTTTAGTTTTCCTAAAATTTACACATATCCATATTTTTTTTTATTCTTCCTAATTTTTTTTTTCTTTGTGCACAGAGAGAAAGAGACAATCTGTTTGCATGATCTAAATTTTTTCGTGTTTTTTTTTTCCAGTTAGCAGCACAAAAAACGTTTTCGTTTTGTCCTGGCAAAACTTGCTGCCAACTCATTCGTGTAAAATCTATTCCTTCTTCTTTTTTTTGGCCAATTTTTCCTCTCACTCTTTTGCTCCTCCTCTCTTTTCTCTTTCTTATTTTCCTTCATTTTTTTTTTTTTTGGTTTTTTGGTATGATATACGTTATGACAAGAAATAGTACGATTGTCTTTCGGTGCTTCAGTGTCTTCTTTTATGCGCTTCGTCGAACAATGGGCGCAAAAATTCAGTTTCCTTTTCCGTTTCCGGTTTTATGACTGCTCGTAATGGTGGAAAATGCGGCGGCCATTGTTTCAATACAAATGTAAATTTTCGGTGAAAATTTTCCAAAAATTGCTACTTGCAATACGATAGGAGTTTTTTCGAACAACAACAACAACAACAAAAACAACTATGACACATGGCACATACTAGGAGCAGTCATTCGCTGTGACTCTTCTTCTTCTCTTCTTCTTTTGCTTGTTCTTCTCTCGTACGCTATAAAAACAATTCAATTCATGTTAGTGGTGGTATCTATCGCCTGTTATCGCATTCTGGTTTGAGGTTTATCATGACAGTTAAGGCTAAATTGTTATTGTACGAGGTGTTGCCATTGTCACTGTTAATGTTGTTGTAAAATCATGGCATAGAAAAAATCATAGAATAACCAAGTTTGATTTGAAAAAGCGCAAAAGTGAGGCTAGAAATTTTTGTAAATATTTGTAAAAGTTTTGCAAATATCGCGGTCAAAATTTTATATCGTATGAAAATAAGTTAAAAAAGCTATAAAACATAGAAAAATTCCAAATGGTCAAAAAAAAAAACTATGCACAGAACCAAAACAACACATAAAATAGAAGAAAAACAATTGGATTTCTTTATGCTTTTTATCCATCCAAAAAGGAAGTCTTATTGAAACCATAGAGAAAATCAGATTAAAATTTAAAAAGAAAAGAATTAAAAAATTACAAATTCAATAAGAAAATCTTATTGCTTTCCATAAACGTATTAAAATAAAAAGAATATTCATGTTTTTTTATGTTATTTTATTTATCCCAAATTTCAGGAATATTAATCATAATACTCATAAAATTTCACGGGTGAAGCCTGAAAAGTAATATGCTATTATTTGCTATTTGTTTGCAAAGTAGGTATATCGTATATATATACGATTTATTGTACAAAAACGGAAAGTACTCTCAATTGAGTAGCGAAGATCGTCCTATTATAAACAATGCCAATGTAAAAAAATTAATACGAATTATAGATCTGAAGTCAAGCTGACAGCAAAAATATTACTATCAATTTTTCGGCCAGATCGACGATATTATTATTGTATGAGAAGTTTTTCTTATTAAAAAAAGCAAGAATTCCTCATAATTTCATACGAAATTTTGTTGATTTCATGATTTACTGGCGAAAAACATATTTGAATTTCTTATTAAACTCACGAATTAATACGATTAACTTCTTGTTTCAACACAATAAGATTTTTCATTATAAAATTAATAAGCTTTCTGAATGAAAAAAGCATATTATTTAGCATGTTTTAATAAGATTTTATAGTAAAATGGCTTCATAAGGAGATCTTAGTATTTTAATGTGTTACAATTTTTCTCTGTGTGTGTGAAATAGCATCGAACAAAGTCTCTGAAGTGAGTTTCAAGTTTCTAAGAATTCCAAGGTCTCTCAGCCCAACAAAAAAAAAACAACTTTATTGGCGCCAGGAATAAAACTCCCAAAACAACAACGACAACACCGAACAGTGCTAATTATTTTCAACACAATCTTGTATTCAAGCTACAGCACAACAACAACAACAGCAGCAGTGGCAACAACCAATTCAAATCACTGCAGCACTCGAGTTCGGCAATCTCACATTAACAACCGTTTGGACGGACGAACGGTTGATGCCACTGTTCAGAGCGCGAGTGTGTTGATTAGAGATTTCGATGCAACAACAACAACGACAAACTGCAACCAATTCTATACCAATCAGTATCGCCCAAAATACTACAATTGAATGGAAGAAAAAAGTGTTACTGGTACATATATATTGTGCAATATTTTCTCCAAGTGTAGTGCACTGTAGAAAAATATACGAATAGAAAAATTAATTATAAAAAAATTTGTTTAAAGAAAAAAAAAGAAAAATCTTGAGGAGAAAAAAATCTAAAAAAAAAATTTAAAATCTAAAAAAAAAAAATTAAAAAAAAAATTAAAAATCTAAAAAAAATGTTAAAAATTTAAAAAAAAAACTAAAGAAAATCTTTAAACAACATTTTTTTTTTTATCTTTAAACCTTTTAAAAAAATACGTATACACTTTATGATTTGTGACATCTGCAAGGCGTAAAAATCTAAAAAAAAATTTAAAAAAAAAATTAAAAATCTAAAAAAATAATAAAAAAAAATTAAAAATCTAAAAAAAAAATTTTGTTAAAAATTTAAAAAAAACTAAAGAAAATCTTTAAAAAAAAAATTTTTTTAAATCTTTAAATCTTGTAAGAAAATACGTATACAGTTTATGATTTATGACACCTGAAAGGCGTAGAAATAATCATCAGGCGATAATTTTTTGCGTTTTCGTGCAAATAAAATGCTAAAAAAAACAAGAATACTTTTTAAAAAAGAATCACTGTAAGTGTCAATTTTTTGTCGAACTTATTAAAAATCTTGTATTACATTTTATTGATTTCATTTTTGATTTTTCCTGTTTTTCTAGACTTTTTTTCTCTCTTACTGACGTGAAGAAAAACTAAAAAGCAACTTTATAGAACTATTCTTTCTTCTTCTTCTTCATCTGCTACTCAAAAAATGTCTCAACATATTTCGGGAAAATGTCTACCGGAAACTTCGTAACACAACACTTTTCGCAACTGTACAACGAAGATTTGTCAAAGTTCTTAAAAACTTTAAAAACAAACAAAAAAAATACAGCAGCTGTAAATGATTGATTTGCAACAAGGAAATTAAGTAGTAAAGAAACACGATAATATTATTCAGTTTTTTTTTTTTACGTCAACAATATTTTTAGTGTAATGACGGCGTCGCTTAAAGGCGCCTCCACCAACTAATCTCATTGAAAAAGTTAATCTGGTGACGATAGCTTTCACTTGTGGATTAAAGAAAACTTACAAAACAAGCGTTAATTGAATTAAAAATTAATTAACAAAGCATCAAAACAAAAGAACACCACATTTATTAACAACAACAACAATAGAGATTCTTAAATGAATCAAGGATTCAAAAACAAAAGCTAATGAATGAAGAGAATGCGAGCGATAGCATTCACATGATCTCACCCACAGCCGCTCTCTCTCTCTCTCTCTCTTAAACCCACCCACACATACACACACACACACAGAACACGTAAAACTTCCCCTTTCAAGAGTTACAACAACAAATGACTTGTTTAAAGTCATTTGAAAGCAACTTTAACCAGATTAAGTCTAAGATTTTTGAATGCAATTTAATAAAATAGTGCGGTTGTAAGTTCTGAAAGTTTTGTAAGCGTTCGAGTATAAGAGGTATAACTTAAAACAAGCGCTTAAAAAAAAAAGCTAGCCGCAGTAACAGGTTTTTATAACAATCGGAGAAGGTTTTTAAAGAGCCTCGTGCGATTATTTTAAGAAACTGAGGGCAGTAGTTCTATGGACGGTACTTTCCAGAACAGTTAACCTCAAAAGAAGTAGCCCAAACTCAAACTAATGGATGTTTTAACAAGAAGTGTCATTTTGAATTAGAAAAAAACCAAAAATTTTTGTAATAAGAGCTGATAATTTTATGTTGATGCAAAGTACAAACTCTGAGGTTAGTAATGGAATACAATATCTGCCAAATGTTTAAGGGCTTCAATATTTGCTGGAGCATTGGCGTAGACCTTTATCTCTAATAAGAATATCTCTAAGAAGAATTTATTTTAACTTATTTATGGTCTCATTTCAACTACTGTAATAAAGTGTTTTGAAAGGAGCCTTTACCGAACAATTTTAGTAGTTTGTTTTAACATTAAGTGTACCACCCTCACACACACCCTTACTCGCCCTCAAGGAAGGGCTTTTTAGGTATAAATTTACTTCTTTGTTTGTAGAAACTTTTGGCATTACCTACATAAGCTTTAATTACATTTTGTTGATTCGAAAGTTTTGTGGCACAAGAGATTATTTCGAGACAAAAGCTTGTACTGCCGCCGAAGACAAGCTTCTGCTTGTGACAAATCGGTTTAGAATGCATGACACCACAAGCTCTAAATAGACAGAAATTTGAAATTTATTTTCTATACTGTTCACGTAAAGACAACATTGCATTGCGCACATTTAAAAGAGTTGGAAAGTTTTATTTGCATTCTCATTCGTTGGATAATTCCTAAACAATTACTGCTTAAGCTGGAATGCACTCAGTTAGTTTACTTAATGACTTTAAACTGTATCGCTGTCAATGATCATCAATCAATCATCCTCATCCTCGTCGTCAGCTACGTTGGTAGCGAACTTACTTAAGCCGCCAAAAACTTTTGCGGGCACCGCTTTCTGTTCGATGCGTATCTTCTTCATTACAGTATCGCCGGATTCATCAGCATTTTCGTCAACGCCCTCATCCTCCTCCTCCGCCTCTTCGTCGCTGTCACCAATGTCAATCTCATCGGGGTTAACAACTTTATCTTTGCCATTCGTGTTGGCGCCGCCTTGCGTTTCACCACGCACAAACATAATGTTGGAAGTGGTTTGCGCTTTGAGAGGCAACTGCTTGTCTTTGAGTGCGGCCTCAACAGCTTTCGCTTCCAGCAAACGCATTGCATCGCCGGCTGCCGCGTCCGCCGCGCCCGTACCACCAGCTGCGGCTGAACTAAGAAATTGTGCAGCCATCATGTTGACTTGTGTGTTGTAGGTGGCTTGTACCGAACGCTTGATGCGTAACATCTCACGCATTGTGTCCTCGTTGCCGTGGCGCACCTCGAATTCTTTCCACGTCTGCCAAAAGTCGGCAGTGATGCGAGGATCGCAAACCTATGATGTAGAACAATCATGTAGAAATATTTACGGGAATGGTTTAGGAGATAATAAAAGTCTAAACAAACTATCACTCAAAATATCTTAATTGAGCTGTTAAGAAAGTCTTCCTCAGAAATGAGCTTTCTATGCTCACCTGCGAGCAATGTGCATAAATAGCCCGCGCCCGATCCACTTCGCCCAGCTTCGTCTCCATTTCGGCAAACCGCACGCACATCGCACGCATGTGCTCCTCGGACAACGTCTCCACCGCTTTCTCGTAGATCTCGCGAGTGCGCGGCAGGCCGTAGATCTCGGCTGCCTTCTTAATGAAGATGTTGTACATGTCGAACATTTCCTCCGGCTTCACCGCACTGGTGGCGCGATCGTAGACTGCCATTGCATGGCGTGCCAATCCATGCTCCTCCTCGAGCTTAGCGTACAGTAAATAGAAGTATTTGGCATACTCAGGCGGGCAATTGTCCAGACACTGCTCGAACAGATCGCGTGCTCTTTCCAACTTTGTGCCGCCGTATCGCTTCAGGAACTTGGTCAGATACGAATTCCAAATATCGTAAACATTTGGCCACTTGAAGAGCGAAATTCCTTTCTCGTAAGCGCGAAAAGCTTCCTCAAAATACTTGTGCTCCTCTAGGAAAAGTCCATAATTGATGATGATTTGTGGCGTACAAATCTTCAGGTCAATGATGCGATCGTAGACTGCTTTGCAGGTTTTAAAGGTGCCAAAGGATTCCTCAAGATCGGCATACATAGACCATACTTTAAGCGACTTGTAGAGACGCATTTGCACCGTTTCCGTATCGTCGTGATAGGCAACCTTACGTTTCGGCATAGCAGTGGCCCTTTGCATGAGTTTAAGGGCCGCTTCAAAGCTTTCCTTTCTTTAAAATTAAGAAAAAAGTTGTGTGTGTGTTCGCTTGTTACTAAAGATAAAAACTAAAAGACGTACCTTATTTCCATTTCGGCCCATTCGCACCACACCGCTGCCAACTCGTCTACTTTCACGTACTCCACTTGCGTGCCGCGCTCAAAAACCACGCGAG
Source organism: Conops quadrifasciatus (assembly GCA_949752815.1). NCBI lineage: Eukaryota > Metazoa > Arthropoda > Insecta > Diptera > Conopidae > Conops > Conops quadrifasciatus. The sequence goes on along the minus strand of OX457077.1, from coordinate 40,905,536 downwards.
CATCGTCCAGCTGTTCATTGCTTTCGTAAAACTTAGCAAATTCCACCCACAAAGTGTGCAGTTTGCCTACGGCCTGCTTGGGCTGCACTGTTTGCACCGCCTCAGTGTAAGTATTGATGATGTCGTGCGGTTTGCCTTCGTAAAGCTTGATGCGTTTGTGCCATTCGTGTACATTGTGTGGATTCTGCCGCAACAGCACACTGTTTAGCAGCAACAAACGACGTTCCATCAAGTATTCGAAGCGCGCCAGACGCAGCTCTATGTCGATGTCATCTTCCTCGGTGGAATCCGGATCATTGGCCACCAACTCCATCTGTTTGCTGAGAGAAACCTCCTCGAATTGAGCATATTCGTCGAAGACTTGAGTAAAGTCGCGTACAGTGTTGACCGTTTGTATGGCTTCCTCATAAATATCACGAGCCCGATCGAACAGCCCGGAACGAACATAGTAGTCGGCCAACGAATTCCACAAATGACCGAGTTGATCGGTGTACCTGAGGAAGAGTCTGAGCGTTAACAGAAATTCACAACAAAGCCAAGGAAATGCGTATACCTTCGCAGTCCTCCTCTGATAATAGCGTCTACATTCAACGAATGCACTTTGCTGGGATTCTTCGAAATCAGGTCGCACAATTCGTTCCACAATTGATGGTTCGATTTTCCGTGCTTGGACACGAACGACTCGTTATCCACAATACTGGCCAACTGCTGTGCAGCCTCATCCAACTTATCCACACTTATTAGATACTGCACATACTGCTCCGCATCATCTGGGCACAGCTTCAAGTAGCGCCTGTAGACACGCAACGCCGTCTCCGGTATTTCAAACTTTCCCAAGAACTTTAAATACAATGGCCATATACGACTATGCTGCGTGATCGGCAACGCGCGTAGTGCACGATCAAAGACATGACGAGTGCGCGTTATCTTGCACTGCAGTGTCATGAAAGTTCCATAGTCCATCCAGATGCGTGGCATTTTGTGCATGAAGACGAGCGCACGTTCGAAAGTGTTGTTCACCTCCTCGTACATAGCATCGACCAAAATCTTTCCGCGAACCTGCTTGCGCCGTGTACGCAGGTAATTGTACCAGATTTTGTAGCTGCCCGGCAATTCCTTTAAAGCACGCTCGTAAACAATGTTCACTCCACAGTTCGGCGCTTTGGCCTTGTGGTCAATATAACGCAGCCAATGCTTTACAGAGTAGGCGTTTCGAAGTATTTCTTCTTCATAGGGAACATCTTCCTCAGGCTGTGGATTTAAAAGTTGAAAGGAAGTAAAACTCCGTATAGGCGTCAAGTCACACTTATTTTTCGACTACTTACAAAATCAATTTCCATGCTAACGGGAGATTCGGTAGTTGGCATATCGTTGTGATCAAGTTTTACTTTATAAAAATATGCAGTATTAAAAAAAACTTAAAGGTCTCTTAATTTACGAACAAAATAAGGGCTGAGCCAACTAAAATCAACACTTTAGTCCAAACGTTCAGCCATCAGCTGAAAATGACATCCGATTTCTTAACAGTCACTCTCAAACTTTAACAAAACGTTCCACACAAACACAGGGTACTTCATAAGGCACTTAATATTTTGCATATTAGGTTAATATTCATTGAATACATTCCAACCTCAACAGATAATAATTACATTTAATCCTGTTTTAACAAGGTACATATCTTTCAGAGAATCTCGTTTCAAAACATTGTGTAAAAAAAGATACAATATGCAATGGGAAAAGTATTATATATATCAATTTAAGCATGAACGGAATTCGCCCTTTCAAAATAAACGGCTTATATCAAAGGAAAAAAACCGGAAACAGCTAAATTTAAAATTATTTAGATCAGTTTTTCGCTTGTCCTTGTAAAAAAAATCGTTTAAATAGGATAAGTTTATTTTTATCGACCGTGTTATTTCAAAATCGTGTAAAAAAGACCGTGTAAAAAAATATATGGATTAGGTTTATAGTCAATATAATAATTTAACTATAAATAATTGAATTATTAATCACTTCGTTTTAATGATAAATAAAGATGTCATAATTTATATACGAGTTAATGTATTCGTTTTCTGGTTGCCTTTTACGGCTCAGTTTCATAGACTCCATTTGCGTGCGTATCCGTCAGAAATCTTTTACAACTATAAAAATTGTTGTTGTAAACGCACGGACTCTATGAAACTCATCCCATATGTTTACATATATTTCAACTTTTCTTGCGTGAGATTTCTGACGGATACGCACGCAAACGGAGTCTACGAAACTGGGCCTTTTGCGCATTACAAAAATAATTTAACCTGCCCAAAATTGCGTTCCACAAAAGTAGGCAAAAATTACAGTTTTCCACAACCCCGTAACTTTGACAATCTTAAACTGTCAATCAGAAACCATTCTAGCCTACCATCTCGCTTGCACGCGCATACCTATATGCAGCTTTGTATATATTTCCAAATGCAGTGCAGAAAATTTTCACTCCATCGAGTTCTTCTCATCGGAAAAGTTGAGTTTGCAATAAAACTGGTGTAAGAGGAAATTCTAAAAATTGCAGTTATTCAGAAAATCATTTTAATCGATAGTAAAGATTTTGATTTAAATTGAAAATTCTTGACATACATTCATAAATGCAAGACTGCGCGGTTTTACGCTGTCGTCTATTGTGACGAAGAACACAATAAATAATTTATCCTGAAAAGGAAATCTTTAAAAAAAAATAAAAAGGCAGGCAATTTGAAGTGTGTAAAAAGTTTAAATAATACAGTTTTCCAAAAATTGAAAGCCATACGCAAGTTATATTCGAAAAGAAAAAACCTTGCAAGTGTGCACGGTGGTGAAGTCTGAAAGAAAGAGTAAACAAAATAAAATAGCATTAAAAAATAATAAAAATACAGTGACGATTCTTTTAAATCGCTTTTAAAAAAACTTGTCTCTTTGTAATTGTAATTTCCATTTGTACTTAAGTTTATTCGGTAAGTTTAAAGAAACCTTTGGTAAATTCATTTGACATGTTTATTAATAAAAACTTTACGTCAAAGCTGCTGCGTTTGTGCTTAACGCAATTACGTGCAATTTGCGCATACATATGTACATATATCGAAAAAACAACCGATAAAAGCCTGCTGAATCTTTTTATTCCTGAAAATAATTTCGTATTTCGTATTTTTAATTTTTTTATCCTATTTTCCTCGCAAAGTTTTAGGTAGTCTTTGATTTTTTTTTGCATTGCAAACCTATTGCATTTTTTCTTTCATTCCGTTAATTAGTAAAATCGATTTTCCTTAAAACGAAAAAGGTTGCAGTTTTTCTCACAATCAGTATGTAGAAAAAATTCCGGTTGATTTAGCCGGTCGCCAAAGAGAGATGGAAAGAGGTTAGAGGAAAATTCAATCGGGAGAAATTTGTAGATTCTTTTTTTTGAGAGTTTAAGTGATTATTTTTTTCATTTTTATTGGCTTTTTTGACAATAATCAATTATTAATACATTTTTTGGGGACTGGCGGTCTATTTGCAATAATGACGTATCTATTTGCAATAATGACGTAGTATAAGAAAGAAAATCGGGAGTTGTCACGTACATAGTACATTTTTTCTATTAGCCAATTTCCTATTAGCCGTGTCTAATGCTAATTGGTATTTGCTAGTAAATATAGAAATAAAATTAGGTTCATATCTGGAGGAAAAAAGCAGGATTTTTTTCTTAATTACTTATTCCTTAAATTTCTCCTATGAATTTTCGATAAGTTGTTAAAAACCTGAATATTGTACTATGTATGGTTAAAAATCAATTGTGAAGGCATTTTTGTCATCTGTACTAGAGAGCTGCACAAGACGTTTTGAAGACACCTGTGCACTTCATTACAGTACTGCAGTGCACTGTAGTGTAGTGTGAAAATGAACTCCTTAACACGAATCCTCATAACAACTATCCGAGTCTGTGCCTGTGTCTTGATTCGGCACTCACGACCAACTTCGAATGAGTTCTGTGTTAATTTGTTTTTGGATGAATGACACTATGTAGTGTTGAACTCTTTAACAGCTGAGATACTATTTCATTCAATTGACAATATTATTATTCTAATTATTCGAATGATACTAATCCATTCGTTTGATTTGAATGCGCCTGTATGCGTATGCATTAGAGGTCTGCATGAGACGCCTCAAAATCACTTTCGAGATACAGAAAAAGGTTCGAGCATTGACTGCAGATAGGTCTTTATTTTTCGAATCGAATGAGACTGAACGAATACGTTGCAAAACGACTCTAAAAACTTGCATAAAGTCTGTGTGGGTTAGTGGCATTCATTTCAGTTGTGTCACTCATTGCCTTTGTGTTCATTCGTTGTCATTCGTGTTGTTATTCGTTACCTTTAGACTCAAAATGCAACGAATCGTGTCCGTGTCGGGTTTTCAGCAGCGTTTTGACAGTCACGGAATTATTCCAAAAAAGACTAATACGGCAGTCAATGTCGCCAAAATGTTTGTATTTGAATAGTGCCTTCAAGACGTCTTGTACAGCTCTCTAATACGAGTATGTACACACGTTTAAAATTATCAATTATTTAAAAATCATACATAGAGTCGGTCAATACTTCGACTTCAAAGTATTTAACTGTCAAATGGATTAAATGTTTAGATGAAATGTTTAAATGATTAACTATTTAGTACTATTTTAGTACGATTTGCATTGGGAGCTACTTTATAATCGTAAAATATCAAAATTTCCAGGAATTTCATAATTATATAAACCGTACAACGAAACGGTAAAAGAGACATTTTTTTAAATTGGCTTAATTTTTTTAAATAATTCACTAAGATTTCTTTGATAGGTCTGGTCTATTGATTAGAAGACCCATAAAATGTTGTCATAAAATAATTCGATTCGACAGTATGTTTTTTGTATGTTTTAATGAATTTCGGTACAATTTTAGTATCTCGTCTTTTATTGCTTTTTACATACAAACACCTTTAAATAAATTATTGCAGCAGCAAAAAACTCAGAAGTTTGGTGCTTAATTTGGTTTATTGCGTAACTGCTGCAAAGAATTTGAGTAAAATTAATGAACTTCAGCACAACCGGCTTTCGCCAACAAACACTAAAACGATAATAATTATATTCGTCGAGATTCGTCACCGTTTTAAACGCACGTATGGATGTATGTACATATGTATGTTTGTATGTTTATGTATGTGTAATAACCAGAACTAAAGTAAAGCAAAACAAAATAAAACCAACAACTAACTAACTACAAGAAAGGCGCGACAAAAGCCAGACCAACGAGAAAAAAGTGGTTAAAATTCTGACATGACGTTTGCAGAAACAAAATGCAAAATATTTCTCTTTGCAGAAAGACAGACACTAAGTTTCTTGACTTATCTTAAGGCAGCTAAGAAAATAGATGGATAGATGGGCATAGATAATGATACATATACTACGATTATCTATATAAACTAGATTATCTACATACATACGGCCCGCAAAAAAGAGTCCTAAATAAGAGTCAGAAAAGACTCATAAAATTGTGCGTTTTGTGAGCTTAAAATTTCAATAAAAAATAATTTCTGAGCCTTTTTTCTGATCCTTTTATGATTATTTTCTTAGCCTTTAATGATTATTTTTTATGCTATTTGGGACTCTTTTCTGAACCTTTCATGATTATTTTCTGAGCCTTTTATGATTCTTTTCTTAGCGTTTTATGATTATTTTCTGATCCCTTTATGATTCTTTTCATAGCCTTTCATAAAATAATCATTAAAATAATCATTTCTATGCTTTTTGGGACTCTTTTCTGAGCCTTTTATGATTGTTTCCTGAGCCTTCTATGATTATTTTCTGAGCCTTTTGTGATTCGTTTCTGGGCTCACAATTTAAATCCTTCCAGACTCCAAAAATATTCATATTTATGTACATATGTTTTCAATTTTTCAATTAAAATATATTTTTTTAACTTCAAAAGCAAAGTTTGAAAAAAGACAAATAGACAAAAGACAAGTAGACTCACAATATAGACATAAATACATATGAGTAATTTCGGAGTCCTAAATTAGAGTGTGTAGTTTTTCAATATTTTTTTGAACAAAAAATTTAAGGCTTATATTTTCCTCATAAAAAGATTGTTTTCGGAGTCAAAATATCGTGTTATGTGCCCAGGTGTGGTTCATAAAAAGGGTGTTTTCAGAGTCATAAATCTGAACATTCATATTTGAATCATATGTTATAAGACTCTTTTCGTAGTCCCTTTTGTGGAACACACATATTTTTCCTCCGAAGAAGATGTCTTTTTTGAACTCATAAATATGAACGTTCCTATAAATGTTTCCTGGATTCCTATATGACTTTTATTTTATTAATGAACGGTAATGAAACTTCTCTAGAAGTGTTAACAATTCCAAGCTTTTGTGATACAATTGCGTAAAAAGCTTAGAGGAGTACCGCAGCAAAAGAGTAGATACAATACATACAATACTCGTACAATCTGCACAAGCAGGCTGTGAGAAAAATTTGTATGAATGTTGTAATGCTAAAGCTCTTTCTTCTCTGTGCGTATACCGCTGCACTAAGAGTATGTATAATGAGTGCGTCTACACCGGTGCGAATTTCAAGCTAACTTTTCGCCACCGCACCACCCCAAGCACCGCTACCATCTCCCTCCTAATCGTCCTTGGTAACCAAGAGTACTCTTTCAACAGCTTGTTTGCATATTTTCCTTCTCTGTTTAGTTTTAGTGCAGTTTGCAGCAACCATCGTTTTCATGCGTATCATTCATACCAACTATTTACATACGAATATAACTACTTTTCTCTCTCTGTCGTTCTAGAATATTCCGGCAAACATCGCCTGAATTCGAACCACGACGCATTTGAGCTATTAAACAGGCCACTTCCAGTGTAATCAGCTGCAATCCGCTGCAATCAAAAAACGCAAAAACTAATAAAGTTTTGTTTAAAGTGTATTTTATTAAGTGTAAATTTTGTGTTTCACAGAAGAAAAAAAAACTACAAAAATTTCAAAATGGAACCTTCAAGTAATGTTTATAACACATTCATAATGACCATGTCAAAGACTAAAAAGTTTATGTGATCTTATATTTTTTTGGAATTTGTATAACATCAAGGAATCAGAGGAAAAAAGAGTAAAAAGATGTTACAGAAAATGAAACAGTCGCCTAAACCATTCTAAACTAGATACAATCTGTCAAAATGCTCTTTTAAAATATACGATCAACGATACGCAACGATACGATACCTTGAGTTTGACTAAAAATCGGTATTTGCGGTTGATAACTTGGAAACTTTTTTCGAGCTCAAAAAATTTTAAGAACATTTTCAGCGTTTATTGATTAAATACGTCTTATTAAAGAAACTATTTTGTATCCGGCCTTAAGAAAAGTTAACTGCAACAACAACAACAAACAGTCTTACTCCGGGTTAGTGAAAATTGTCTCTCGACAACTAAACTAAATTATATGTCGTTGAAATGAAAATGAATTAAAAACATTTTAACCTTTTAAAATATTTGTATTTACGAAATTATCGAAAGTATTGAAAAGTGCGCGTATTTTTCAAAAAAAAGCACAATAATTTTTAACCAAAAAATATTCTATTAAATCGAAGACACGTTTTGAAAAAGGACGATTTTTTCAAAATATTTAAGAATTATTCAATTAAACCTTATTGTACTTGTATTGATCGAAAACGTCATCATCATCATCATCATCTGCAGAATCTGCAGCAGAAACGACACAGAGGAAAAGAATTTCCTCATTCGAATTTCCAGCAGGAACAACAACAACAAGCGCCACAACAAAACCAACTGCAACCAGACTCTATTACTCTGACTCTTACGTTGTTACTGCCTAATGGCAATTTCGCTTAATAAAACGAGACACAGGCGCAGATTGGCTGCGATCTCGTTTCTTTCGAATATTTCATTAGATGGCACACATCGAGATACAAAACTTGGAGCTACGATCGGCATCTGCGGAACAGGTGCAGCATATAACGCAACGACAGCGAGACTACAGGCAGGATCGACAGGATCAGCAGCAGACGGCGGCGGCGGCGGCGTCTGTACCAGCGGCTTATTTGGCCAACAGCAACAATCACAAACGGGTTATAATACCAATCATAAGCATCAGCATCAACATCAACATTATCAGCAGCCACATCAAGAGCTGCAACATCATAACCAACATAACCATCATTATCAGCAAGACTCTCATCTTTATCATGCTCAGCATCGTTATCGTAATGGCAACGGCGGCAGCAGCATTAGCGCTGGTGGCAGCAGCAGTGGCAGCGGTGGCATTCAGACCACAGCAGCGACGCTGCTCTGTGCCAGCATGGCCGGTGGCTCCAGTGGCGGCGACTCGCAACTGGATCTCATCGGCAGCGGCAGTGACTGCTGCGGCGACAGCGGCAGCGGCAACGAAGCTGATGGGCATTTTAGTGAAATTGAAAATATGGGTCAACACCTGATAAATGCACAGCAGAGCAGCGCTAACGGCGATGGTGGTACTAAACCAACAAAATCAGCAGCGATGGCGACAACTAAAGCCCATCCAATGGAATTCAGCAAGACCAGCGCTGTAGAGCGTCAACGCAATGCTAAGCGCCCGACATCGAGTGGTCGCCATCAGGGCGCAAATAATTACAAACAAACTCACGCCTACGCCACGTCTACGATTAATGGCAGCGGCAATAATCAGCAGCGTATCGGCATTGGCACGGCCGGCGGTAGCGGCGGCTCCGGCGCTGAAAGTGGCAGCGATTCGGATAGCATTAAGATACCAATGAAGGTGTCCAGCATGGGTGGAGGCATAATGATGCCGCTGAGAGAACGGTAAGTGTGTAGCGCCGACTGATTATTAAAGTATTAACATCATGATTATAATGTACCCTGGGAGGGCCCCGCAACTGCATGGAAGACAACAACAATTCATGACCAAATTATTTTATATGGTGTTTCCATAAAGTGGCTTTCCTGCGGTTTAGCGCAAAATAGGTTTTCGCAGCGAAAACAAAACCATTATAAAACCAAAAGAATCTCCATTGAAATTGTTGTTGTGAGTTTAGCGCAAAACCAAAAAGATTTCCGGTCTTAGCAGTTTTCAACCCTGTTTCGAAGTTCGAAAACTAAACGCCATAGCCTTGTCTCTTTCTGTAGTTAACATGGTAGAAAGAGATAAATATTGTACACAAAAATATTCTATCGAAATTAAAAAACAAAACAAAACATTGGTTTTGCACACAACAACCAAACCAAAAAAACAGAACAACAAAACCAAAAATAAAACTAGTTTTGTAATAAAGCACTTGATCGCTATTCGAAAGCCTAAACCAAAACCATTTTATGGAAACACCATATTAGATAATATTATACCATCAGTCTCTTGCCAAATATGCATAAAACTTGTCGCTTTATTTTTGCTATTACCAGGTTTTTGGTATTTTTTTACACCGAGTTGAAAAACGTCAAATAGATTTTTACAAATTTTAAACAGTCTTTGATGTCAAAATGTCAGTCGAACGTTAAGCTCTGAGATTTATGGCCCTATTTACGACCCATAAAGTCCGCCAGATTTCGACTTTGAAGTTCTGAACTGTCAAATCGAGTTTAATGTATGCTTTCTTACAAGCATCGGCCCATAAGCAAAGTATTCGTCAAAGTCGAAGTCGAAAGTTGCTGAACTTCTAACTTTTCGACTGCGTCAGCCCATTTGACAGCAGTTTATTTACATTTTAGTACAGTAAATTGAATGAAGTCGAAGTTTTCATTGGACCATAGCAGTACGTTGACGTTAAAGTCGAGGTCTGACAGATTTTATGGGCCGAAGTCATTATAAAGTAGCCGAAAGACTTTGAAAAAATTACTCCTCAAAGCTGTATATTTTTTAGTTCTGAAGAAATATTAAAGAACGGTTCAATTGAAATGTATTTTAACAGCGTGAGAGTATAAAACAGATCAATAGAATCTAAGATTTTATTGATCCTTAGATCAATAGATCAATAATTTCTAAGAATTATTAATTTCGTTCGATTTCTAGAATCAATAATTTCGAATATACTCGTATCGTATATGATTTCAATATTATTTAGACGTAATAATAATATTATCCAACATTAAAGCAATACTTGCAATCAGTTAATTAACCGTAATTAACCTTTTACCACAACTCCACAATCGACGTATAAAATGACTCATCGACGAAGTTAATACAATCTCATGGAATTGATTTAGCGAATATTTGTTTTAAAAATTATTAAGAATGAAAATAAAATAAAGAATACGTACGTTTTAGTTCATTGAAAATATTCTTAAACCTTTTAGCATTGATTGAAGCACTGCGCGACTCATATTAGTTTTTTTGTCTACACAATGATTGGACTCAGCTGAACTTAGTATCATGACATTGATAGCTAAGGTCTGTCCGTCCAATCACACAACTTTAGCAGAGCCTCATACTAGAGGTCTTTAATTTTTTGCCAATAGAAATTCATTTAGTTCTACTCGACAACAATAACATTTGCTCAGTCATTGAGAAGAGAATTTTCAATTAATTGTTGGTTAGCGATCTCTTTAAAATTAATCAATTCAAATTCACAATATGTACGTTCATTAATTGAAATGAAAAACCCAACGAGACATTTCTGATTCATAGGTTGTGCAAGGAAATTGAGCAAAAAGTATGAACACTTTATGGATCTAAAATGGAATAAAAAGTAACAATTTAATTGTCATATTTAGAGTAGTTTCTTTTAAATTGATCTTAGTAAATACACAAATATTTTCAATATCTTAAGGAATCATTTTATACGTACTTCATTAATTGCTAGTAAAAAGCTTAAGAAATTGTAACAAGTATTCACTCAGCCAGCCGCCACTCTTCAAATCTTGAATAAGGTTCTTAAAATGTTTTCTGGTTTTCTGCGAAGGTTATATAAAATTGTATCTTGTCTTCAAGAGGTAACTTCAAGTGGAAAATCCTTATACAAATAGGATTTTATTTGTCTATAGAATGCAATGAATTTAAAGTTAATTTTGTAAAATATTCCGTCTTTCCTGCTTACTCGAAAATGTCTAAGTAATCGCATGTACATATGTACTAGAGGGCTGCACGAGACGTCTCGAAAGAGTCAAAACTGACATAGCAACATTTTTGCGTTGATGCAGTGCTTCCATTTGATTTCGAATCAAGCCGTTAATGTTTTCAGCAGCGCTTTCGACAGTCACCGCTTGATTTGAAAGCATTGGGAACAACCCCTGAAGTTTCAGACAACCCCTGAAACTTTCAAGACGTCTTGAACAAGCTTTCGAGAGGTTTCATGAAGCCCATGAATATGTAGTATGTACATATTAAATATTGTATACTGCCTTTATGCAATTAATTATTTGTATGTGACAAAGGTTGCAGAATATATTTTACACTCTTTGCTTTGCTTATCTTTATCATTGTTATCTAGAATGAGCTTTTCTATATCAAAGCTTGAAGCTTTCGGTATTTCTATATAAATAGACACACAACCTTCATTACGCGAGAAGTTTGTTTATGCAACAGAACATCTAATGACAGTTTAATGAAAAGGAAAATTTATAACAATTAGAAAATAGATCTAATTGTTATACCCTTTTGCAACGAGCTTAGCGGTGCCATGAAATAATTCGATTAAGATTAATTTTAAATGATTGAGATTGAGATGGCGATGGTAAATAATGGTATTTTTATTTGTTTCTGTTGTTTCTTGTGTTCTTTTCAAAATTGTCTTGAAATATGACTTTAGAAATCGAAAAATATCTTTAGCTTAGATGGATTTGACGTATTTATACGTAGGTAGTAAATCTTTTGACGGAAAGATTTAACTAATATAGGAATATCAAACGTCTAAGAATCAATAATTTCTAACAATTATTAATTTCGTTCGATTTCTAGAATCAATAATTTTGTTCTAAATCAATAATTTGAAAAATACTCGTATTGTATTTATATGATTTCAATATTATTTAGACGTAATAATAATATTAACCAACATTAAAACAATACTTGCAATAAGTTAATTAACCGTAAGTAACCTTTTACCACAACTCCACAATCGACGTCTAAAATGACTCAATCGACGGAGTTAATACAATATCATGGAATTGATTTAGCGAATATTTGTTTTAAAATAAGTAAGAATGAAAATACAATAAAACAAACTGCTTCATAATTAAGTAGATTGCTTTTGCTCATAGTACCCGGTACCTTCCTCCCCTCATGATCCACTCAAAAGAACTTTTTCGCTACGTGCGAAAAAGAAGGCCCTCGAAAAGTAGTTGCTCGACAAAATGAATTTCTTCCACAAAACGAAAAAGAAACGAGAGGTATGTACATTTAACGTATCACGTAAGCGTGACGTGTAAACGCAAAAGGTAACCACAATAAATAACGCGCGTACTACATGCTCGCACACTAAACCGTGTTGGTGGTGCAGCGTGCGGTAAGGTAGGCCTACCTCAACCTAGATAATAGTTGGATGGATATACGAGTATTTAGTGCGGTCGACAAAGTGGTGCGGCGCAACATCGTACTTGCGTATGTACGACATTTACTCGGCGTATCGCCAGTAGCGATTACTATTTACAATCACGCATTTCGTGATCAACCTGTGCTAACTATACAGTCGAGCACTGACCTATTGCAAGACTTTCTTTCCAGCTTGTTTCTACTTTTAAGAGATTTTTTATTTTATTTTATTAGACGTTAATTTATTTAAGTAACTTATGGCTTATTTTAAAGACATTCTTGAAGTATTTAATTGATATATTATATTTCTCTAGATATAGTAAACTGTTATAAATCATACCTTGCAGCAACAAAATATTAATAAACTGCAAAAATATTAAATGTTAGTTACATGCATTTCTACATAGAAATGTAGAAATCGTAGAAAAATGCGATTGAAAAAGTCAGTGCAATGACAATTTATGACAACAACATCAAAAGCAATTAACACATGTCAATATTGGTTGTTGTTGTTGTTGCTGCTGTGTATGGTGACTGTGACTCTGATGCCAGCAACATGTTCTTACGCCTTTTGCAACCTCTAAATAAATTTTGAAAATTCATTTATGCATTCATTAAATACAAATGAAGCCTTTCTATATCAATGCTTTTGTTAAAAAAGCTTTTGATTTTATTATGAATATTGACATCAGCTCTTGCAACCTCAGGTTGAAGGTAGTTCAACTTAAGAGCTGTGAGCGAGCATGCTTTGTTCTACTTTTTTGAAGGATAAAAACAGCTATTCTTAGAGAAATATTTAAATAGAAAAATACTTTGGTACCTAATGTACTAAATAACGTCAATTTTGTTTTTCTTTCTTCATTTATTTTGTACGATTTTATCGTACAAGAATCTGAGAATCAGATCAGATGAATGCAGTACATACTATAAACTTTGATATAAAATATTCATATATGTACATATGTCCTCATATAATGATTTTTGTATTCCTGCAAACAAAAGAAAAGCAACAAAAGAAATCAATATTATGATCCTTAATGATCCGAATGATGAGAAAGTTTTATTTTGAATCGATGGTAAAATCTGTTTTTTTTTCTTTTCAGTCCAGAGATTGTATAGCTAAAGAAAAATTCAGAGACTTTCGCCCATATTTTATTGATATCAATACTAGAAAAGTTAGACATAAGGATGTTTTATAGAAATCGTTTTAGATTGAGATTAGCTTTAAATTCAGTAATGCTTTTGGATTAGTATAGCGTTGATGTGAGAATAGTTTTGGATTGTGGATAGCTTGGTATAGTTTTGCTTTAAAACGAGAACAGCTTTGGATCCAGAATTGCCCTGAATTAAGGGAAGCTTTGCTGCACTGTTAAAAAGTGCATTTTCAAAGAGTTAATTTTCAGATTCAGGAAACTTTTCTATTTAGAACCGCTTTGGTTGTGATGGTTTTCAAATAAGCATAGTTTTTGATAAAGAAAAGCTGTGGATTCGTGATAGTTTTGAATAGAAATACATTTTAAATAACAAAAATTTTAGATTTAGGCAATCTTTGGATTCAAAACTGCTTTGAGGTTTTTAAAGGTTTTTAATTAAGCATAGTTTTTTATGAAAAATAGCATCGTATTCTCGATAGTTTTGGTTAAAAATACCTTTTAAATAAGAAAAATTTTAGATATCGATTTTGGTTTTTGATTAAGCATAGTTTTTGATCGCGGAAAGCTTTGGAGTCAGGGAAGGTTTCAATTCACGAATGCAACGAGAATCGAGAAGAATATAATTGATTGCCATTAAATTTATATTTGTTGCAGAAAATTGCAAATTTGTCGTAAAATAGTGATAGTTCTTTTGATCTTTATAGTTTTACAGAGAGTTTTTAATTCGTTCACCAATAAATATATGTATGTATATACATAATAATATGTATAAAGTTATTCTATAACCAGATAATTTCATTATAGTTAATTGTTATTGAAAAAATTCTAAATTATTAAAAATTTCATTGAATGTTAAGTTGTCGTCTTAGTCGTCGCTCTGGGCACCGTATTTTCCTAACAATAACTACAAATACGAGTTAGTTAACTTCGTAGTTAACTTAACTTAACTTCGGGAGGTTAACTCAAGGAACATTTCGTTGCTTGTGGTTTATTAGTGTAAAAATACGATTGAAAGAGTGAGTGCTATAACAGTTTATGGCAATAGGATCAAAAGCATTGTTACGCCAAAGCTTTTTTCACGTTTCGTCAACACGCGACAAGACAAATTTTATTGAGGTAGGTCTTCTTTGGTTTGCTTTTTTTTCTGTTTGTTTTTTCCGTAGAATGCAGTCTAAAAGTGTTGTGATAGTATGTTAGCCGCTATTGCTGTTACTTCGTTGTTTGCTACTAATAACAATAATAATAAAATGGCTGCTTGCTTCTACTTCGTTATTGTGAACGAAAGCTCTTTTGGCTTTGAGAAAATATAAACGAATTACTAACGACATTTCACCAACGAGCTTGAATCGCGCTTTCGACAATTTCAAACACAAATAAATGAGTTTATACGCAATTTTTTGTAATTTAATATTAATATTTGCTAATAATAATAACAATAATAATAAAATGGCTGCTTGTCTCTACTTTGTTATTGTGAACGAAAGCTCTTTTGGCTTTGGGAAAATATAAACGAATCACTAACGACATATCACCAACGAGTTTGAATCGCGCTGTTGACAATTCCAAACACACATGAATGAAATTTGTCGCAAATTTTTGTAATTTAATATAAACTTTTAAGAAAAAAAAATTTTAAAACTAGTTATGAAGAGAATGAGAGTAAGATCAAAGAAAAATAACAATCTTTCGAAAGCTACATATGTTACATGCATGAATTTTCGTCATTGACTCATGAACGGTTTGTCATGAATGAATTTCATGCAGCAGACAGCGTTCTCTTGATGTGTTGTACATGCAGAAAAAACGTTTTTTATGTTAAGCTGCATTGATTTTTTTCTTGTTGTCTTCCGCACAGCCGCAGCAAAAGCATCTGTTGTTATTTTAAGCTTTTGAGCTTCTTGGAAGCGCATTTTCTTATACTTGTAAGTATATGTGTTATTTCATATATTGCAAGTTGCTGTTCAAATGTGGTTTTAAAAAACACTGACCTTGTTTTCAGCATCTCTACTTGCCTCGGCAACACCCACCGACCCCCTCCCACAAACTCTTTCTTTCTCTCACTATAGTGTTAACAAAAGCAACAGCAGCAGCACCGACGAGAAATATTAGACACTATTAGAAAATGTCTAGTGCCTTCCCAAAGAGCAAACATTGCATTTTTCTTGTTAGTCTTCTCAACCGACTTCAAAAGTATCGTACGTGTATGTAACTCTCTCTCTGTCTCTCTCTCTCTCTCTCTTTTTCTCTTCATATTATATTCTCTAAATTGCTAATATTTTGTTGGCGTTTTTCACTGCAACTACAATACTTGGCCGGGCTTGGCAACAACTCGCCAATTCAGTGCAACGTCGACAAAATGATTTAAAGTCAATGACTTCGGTTTATTTAGTTGCAATGCAATGTGAAAATCTTGTTGTTGCCAAGTAAAATTCTGTGATTTTGTTGTTGAATTCAGGGGCGTTAATATTTTTCCAAGTACTTTTTTTTTAGTTGTAATTTTTTGTTTTCTTTTATCCATGTAAAAAAAAAAAACAATGTCCATTTAGGTACAATTCGATTCAAAGAACAAAATTTAGCAAATTCTTCAACCTGCTCTGCCTTCTTACGAAGCTTAGACGTAAACCTTATCGACAATATAAGGTTTTACAATTTTTAAAAACTGGGTCTTACAGATTTTAGAAGATAAAAAAATCGCCACTGGATATCCGTGTAGACGATCATAGACAGAGACAAACTTACAAGCTACTCTTAACAATTTTTTAAATAACCAAAAAAAAGAAAGAAACTGGGTTGTTGTGTGCCTGTGTTTCTTTGTTTAACCATGTTCATTTCTTTGGCAAACATCTAGATATAATTTGACATGATTGCAATTGTCGCTGCGCCTGTCATATTTATTTAAACTGAAACTAACTGAAAAAAACATAGTCTACATAGTCTTGCGAAGAGGTAAGATTTTGACAGACCAGACCGGGCCGGGCCGGACCGAACCGAGCCGAGCCGAGCCGTTTATATGTATATTGTTGTAGAAAGACATAAGTTAATAAGTTAGTTTTGTAGAAAGACGACGACAGAGTCAAGTGAAGCATAGAGCAGCTGACAAAAGTGGCAATGCATGCAGTCGCATTCGACTGAGTGACAGCCATGGTTGGTTAAATGAAGGCGAGTTCATTGACAGACCTGAATAGATATTGATATAGAAATAGAAAGAAGCAAACAACTAATAATGCAACCACTAAAAACTACAAACAAGCCAAATAAATAAAGACAAAAATAATATTTGTCAAATAAATAAAGACAAAAAAAAGCTAAATTATTATAATGCACAAACATTATCGTATCAGAGTCTTTTTTTGTGTACCTTAAACTAACGTAAGTACTAATATTTCATATTTTTTCAATATTTTTCTTCATTTCGATTAAAGATTTCATAAACATTTAGTAAAAATTGTTGCTACTCACTTACATTTTTATCCGCTTTAGCAGCTATTTGCTAAAATAGAGTTTTTTTTTAATTTATTTCCTTATTAATCTCTTCTTTCTTAATTGACAACTGCTTTTTCTAAAATTTTTAAATTTGTAAAACTAAAGAATTGCGGATTAATGCTTTACTTAACGTAAAATGGATGGATTTCAAGCTTAAAATGGGTTCTGTCTGTGCTAAAATGGGTGCAAACTGTGCGAATCTTTGCTAATCAATTGAATTTTTTCAAAGTTTTGTTCAATAATATTTAGTTATTTATTATTTTTATTATTAATATTATTTATTTATTTTTTATTTATTTATTTATTTATTCCTTTATTTATTTATTGATTTTATTATTTATTTATTGTATTATTTATTACTATACATACTTAGTAATACATTTTTTCTGAACTTTTCATACAGGTGCATACATAACTTATAGTTGACGATAGTTGTTTGATTATTTTTATTGCTAACTTACAGTTTTCATAGTTATTTTTGACTATTTTTATTTTATAGTTTCTGTTTTACTGGGAAAAAAGTTTAAAAATATTTTTCAATTTTTGTGTAAAAAGGATTAGTACTACTAAATACCAAAAATTTGATTAAGAATTTGCTTACTTAGCGCACTTTCCTTTATTAATTTTGGTTTATGGATTTAATCGATTTGACAATTGAACTCATTCATTTCGCGATAAAGTTTTAATATTATTATAGACCGAATATGCATTAAATTTTTGTAATTGATGATAGAATTATAATATTTTTTTCTACATTTTGCAATTACACAAAAATCCTTTTGAATTACAGAACTTATAAGGGTATACCTTACCCTTTCTTTTATAACTTTTCCGTAAACTCTACCTTTAGGTAGACCTTTGCCTTTAGGTCTTCGTGTTAAATTTTTATTGAAATCTTGTGGAAGCGAGTAATAAAAATATTTATTCAAATAATAATTAATATACGAGTATTCTGTAATCTGCTGATGTATAAATAAAAATCATTTTACTCTTAAAACATTTAAACAACTAAAAATAGTATGTGCTTTTTTTTAATAACTGACTAAAGGTGAGAAAATTATAATCGCGTAAGCTGCTGTGAATATGCCGGATTTAAAGCTTCAGATTTTTTTTTACTGTAAAGTATAAGTATATACGATAAAAGTAAACGTTAACGTTCTGAGAGTTAAGTAAAGAAAGAAGAATAAATTTAAAAAAAGGAAACAAAAATAAATTAATAATTTAATAAATCTTTTTTTCATTGATTTTCAATTTCCGTTTAACGCATATCACGATTAAACAACTTTTTTATAATTTCTAGATTTTTACAGAACTTAACTCTCCTTCTTCTTCTTCTTCTTCCTTACTTCGTTAACAACTGCTAAGAAGTTTGTATAGACCGTAAAAAACGTGAACTTCAAGGTGACCCAGTTTAATATGCGTTCTACTTAGGGCAAAAGAAGATCATTTTAAAGGGCATCAGAGCAAAATATTACTTCAATTCAAGCATAACGAAAAGGGTCCGGTCCAACCTTCGAAAGGGGCACACAACAAAGTATGAAACGCCGGCTGTTTAGAGTGAGCATAAACGTCGGTATGTATGTACCGACGAGTATAACAAGCCAAGCGTTCAACAAATGATGTCAAGTTCATGGATACCGGTCTATAGCGCTATCCGGGATAATGACGGCGGGGAGGGAGGGCGAATGATGTTGTATCAATGTTTAAATGATATCATCAATCGAAGTAGAGGTGAAAACAACAACAAAGAAATAAGAAAAAACGAAGGGGAAAGGATGAAATTACAAATGCACAAGCATGTAGCAACAACAACAGCAACGCAAGCACCTGCTTCCTTGCAACAAGCCATTTCTCTCACTCACTCACTCTCTCTCTTTCCTCTCCTCAACATTCCTGCCTCATTCATTCATTCGTTAATTCGTGCAGGCGCTGCCGAGGCTGCAATTTTGTTGATGTTCAATGGAAGAAGAAGAAGAAGCACGATACTCTGCTTCCCAGCAACAATTTTTATTATTTCGGTTTACTTCAGAATCGCTCCGTGGTAACAAAATGTTGTTGATGTTCGCATACATACACCATATTTGTACTTAAACCCAGTTCTTTATTCGATTCTCATTCGATTACTAGTAATGCCTGCGGTAATGCAGAGCCAACAGAGCGGTACAAACTAAAAGACGACTGCATGAGACGTCTCGTCTCGAAGGCTTGTTGAAGACGTCTTGAAAGTTTTAGGGGTTGTCTGAAATGATTGTCAATGCTTTCAAATCAAGCGTTGACTTTTGGAAGCGCTGCCGAAAGCATTGCCACATATGCTTCCGATAGTCACGGCTTGATTCGAAATCAAATGGAAGCACTGCATCAACGCAAAAATGTTGCGCTGTCAGTTTCGAATCATTCGAGACGTCTCATGCAAGGTCATCCTCTAGTACGAACTTCCTTAAACAATACGCACAGAAACGGGTACACTTTTTGCTGGGTTGCTGCTGCTGCTGCTGCTGCGGCACCAACCTTTTTCAAGGTTACCCAGATCTTGGCTGCACAGCACACCGCAAAGAATCCTTCTTAAGAAGTATGTGTGTGTGTGTGTGTGTGTTTGTATGTGGTGGTTGTTTTTGTTGTTGTTGTTGTTATTATTTCTCTTTTTGGTTTTTTACAAAACTTGTTTTCTCTGCCTGCCTGCCAGCAGAAGCAATTACCATGACATTAAAAAGAGCTTATGAGTCACGATGCGAAGAGCAGAAAAAAAAGGAAGGTACTAAAAAGCCAGTGTCCCCCTCCCTTCCCTTTCCTTCCCTTTCCGTACCGAAAAAGTAGTGTTGGAATAAGTTAAACAAGTTGCGGTTAAAAGCAGAAGCGAAGAAATGTCTGGTTATATTTCTTATGGTTACTCCCATTCATTTCAAGGTCTCTTCTTTGGATTTGCTTGGTATATACATATTTGTCTACTTCAATGAAGTGTGTAGATGCTAGCCGTTTTTATGGATGCCACCGGTGTTATTACCCATGACTTGCATGAAAACTTGCATGAAAATTTCTGGAACTTGTTTACTGCTCCTTAACGTTCCGGTTGATAACAAAGACTGAAGGAAACAGCTTGCGCCGTTTTAAAATTTTCTACTCTAGTTATTCTCTCTATCTCACCTCTATCTCGCTCGTTCTCTAATATAGACAACCATTTGAACACTTAGTCTTCATTCTGTAAATGTTTCGCCCTTAATGTCATGCTTCTATGCTTCGATACTAAAGGTTTATCCAATTCGAGCTACGCAGAGTAAAGCCCTGCCGTTTGGCAGCTGTCAAATGTCAGTGTCATCCGAAATAGCATTTGTTTAGTTCAACAATTTTGCCATTTTACAATATGGATCGTTTTAACCTTGAACAACGCGTTAAATTTGTTAAAGCATTTTAAACAAATGGTGCTGGATTCTGCTGGTAGCCGCATTTCGAGCTTAACGACAAGATTATGGTCTTCGTAATCGTCCTACAGGAGCGTACAATTCCAAACGTAGTGAAGAAATTCATCGGTTACAGATATTGTAAGGCTTGTGCATAAACTTTGGAGCATTTAAAGAATGACATACGTCAAGTTATGGCTGAGTTATTGCCCGACTTGTGTCAAAAAGTCATCGAAAATTAGCTCAAAAGAATTAAGGCCTGTAAAAGGTCCCTTGGAGGACATTTCACGCATAATGGCAAAGTCCAAGCATCATATTGAAATAAAAATTCAATCGATATCTGAATATTTAGTGTGCTTTTTTTTACTTCACTTTCCGAAAGAGAAAATGGATAAGAGTTACCAAATGTGTTTAATTTTTTTTTTCATGGCCCACTTATTTCGTAATACTCTTTCTCTTATTTCGCCCCCTTGAAGCGAATAAGCTCCCCTTGAGAACCCAAACACTAAACTTCTTTGTCGTCAGTCTATGATTATTTAAATGCCTCAATTTATTTCAATTCTGACAAAGAAAAATTCTGTCAAGCAAAATTTTGAATTTGCTTGGAAAGAGCTCAATATTATTTCGACTGAGCACCTATGTAGTATGTCTCTTCTTTGTTTCTTCAAGGACCCTTGCTTTATGTGCGCCAAAATATATAATTTATTTTTCTTAAGTAATTTTTGCTTACTTAAAGAAAGCAAAATGATTGTTGACCAGCATTTTGTGAATGGAAGTAGAAATTCTACTCATACGTAAACTATGATAAACAGAATTTATTGTTTTTTCGTACTTTGTATGTTCTTCCTGTGCCGGATTGTGCCTGCTGCCTTTTTTATGCTCTTGAATGCTGTTTTATTATACGAATATTCAACTTGTTTACGTTATACTATATATTTCTCTGCTGGCTGAAATGAAGTATGTTTTTGTTGATTTTGTGCGCTTTAAAATTTCGTCTATCCTTTTCATTCAGTTCATTCATCAGTCGTCGTATGTACATACATACATACGTACATAGTAATGAATGGCGTAGTATAAGAATTATTGGAATTCTTGAATACGTTTTTTGGTTGTTTGTTTTTATTCTGGTGGTCGGTTTCTAGTTACTCTTTGCTGCACATTAATAAAAGCTGTTTATTGTTATTATGATATTTTTCCTGGTAATTATTCGGTCTTGATCTAGATTAAAGAAGAAGGAATTTTTGATTGAATGATGGTTTTATTTACAGTAACGTTATGAAGTGTGAGAAAATATGTGACAAACAGTTTCTTAGGAGAGGAGGGAGAAAAAGGAAACTGCGAATGGTGTTTTCTTCCTTTAAATGCATTCTTTTCGAGGCTGTTTTTTAATTGTTACAATTTTGTACGTTACACCGGTAGTGCTTTTAGCGATTCTATGAACTTCAGTTTTACGAGGAGCTTAAATTAAAAAAAAAAAAAAATATTTATTAAAAAAATATTATAAACGGAACAGAGCCAGAGCCAACGAGTGTCATATCTGGAGAAAATGAGGTAATATTTTTACTAATTAAAAAATAGTATTAAATTAAAAAGTTTAGGAATTTTGTAAAATATTTCTTTTTGATGGAAAAGAGTGAGGGAGATGGTGACTGAAATATCCGCACGGCTGTTACGAACTCAAATTCTCATTTTAGCTCCTCCAAAAATATTTCAATAAAGACTTAAGAAGTTTCTTGATATTCGTTGAGTTTGTCGACAGGGTTAGATAACGATGAAGATTCATTCGAAGAGAACGAAAAAAGACGCTAAAAGAAGTGGTTTGAATGAAATTCCTGCCGCATAATTCAACCCTTTAAAAAAGAGAGGTCACACAGGACATAAAACGGAGCACGTATGGGCTCTTTATCTGAGAGGCAAAAAGAAGCTTATTTCTCTGTAAGAGAGTCGAAAAAGGCTACTAACGAGAATTATCATTACTAATCGTAATCGTAATTTGGGCATTAAGGTTTTTTAAAACTAAAATTTTTAAATTAAAAAATTATTTAATTTTTCAGTTAAATTAAAAAATTATTTAATTTTTCAGTTAAATTAAAAAATTATTTAATTTTTCAGTTCTCAGATAGTACTGTACTCTCATAATGCGTACTATCAAATCATCATTATTATTCTTTATTTATAATTTATGCGTATATTTTAATACTTATTTTTATATTTCTTCTATATTCTTATCAAGCAAACTTCAGCCATTATTAAATATTATACTGTATGCACTCGTAACGTAAGAAGACGTTTCGTTTCGTTTCTTTTCTTCAATTCGTTGGCAATTAATTAATTGCTTTTGACTCAAACTCACTCACCACGAAATTGTCTTTTATTTATCATTTTTCAATTTCAATCAATACAATAAATATTGTACTTTCAATTGCTTTCTCGACTAAAAGTACTTCAAACTCATCAAAGTTCGTTCTTCATTCTTTCTCTTTACATTCGTAGGGCTTTGCTGTTTCTCTACTAGACTATATATTTTTTTTTTATTTTTTTTTGTCTGAGTATTATTTTTATTACCACTTTATCTTTATTAATATATTAACAGTAACCAACTGTGGTCTTGATAATTATTACTTTTTTACAACACAGCACAAGATAATTCTGATGATGGTACGAGCGTATATCTTAACACACTTACACAAATGACGGCATGATTTGTTTAATACGAGTATGTATTTTCAACAACAACTTAAAATATTTTACAACAACATTTTGTCAACATGCTGCTGATTATCACAGGAAAACCGTATAGTACAATGCAGTCCGCTGCAGTAACCGTATAACCGTATACTTGATTTGCATTCGCTATGAATTCGCTTCTACGATAATAGCTCTTTTAAAAGAAATTAAATAAATGAAAGGACGCAATAAAAATCGAGTCCATTGAGTCTGTTATCTTTACTTTACATTGGCTGAAGCTGCAAAGATTAACTTGTGAAAAAATGATAATTAAAGTTTGCAATATCAAGAATTTATTTATAACTTTTTATCAGTGTAATATTTTTTTTTTCACCTCAACTAAAAGTAACTGCGTTAACTTCGGCCTGACGCCCGCATCTTTCGAGCGAAAAAAATTTAAAACTTTTATTCTGGTATGATCTTTATATTTTCATTCAATTTAGAGACCAATCTTTTTTTAAAATCTATACAGTTTCAATTCTCTCTATAAGAATTCCAAAATTGCTTGCTTTTTCAAAATGCAAGCCTGTAAATATCTCGAAATACAAATTATAAAAATTAAGTATGGACTTAAACCACTTTCAAAATGGTAAAGTACTCATATTGCTTTTTATATAGTAATTAAAGATTCTGAGTGGTGAATATTTATAACAGATATCTTTTGTTTAGTTGAATTTAAGATACAGCGACAGCTTTGAATACTCATTTTTGATTTTTATCTAAAATAAGTGATGCTTAGAGAGCTTACACTAACACAGACCGTTTTATTTTAATACGGTATAGTCATTATTTTAAAGATTTTTATATAATAATTAATATAGAAGCGAATTGTGTCGAATTACTTACGAGTACTTACTTAGGAGTTAGAAGAGCTGATAATATTGTCCGAAGGTGTTTCTTCACTCGACTCGACTCGACTCGACTTTCTTTATCTTTCTGTGTATATTTTTTCCTAATTCTGCATACGATTTCTAAATAATTTTTGTTTAGAATTGATTATTTAGTCTGCTATCGTGGAATGCTAAATTCTGACGCGTGTTAGATCTCGACTTTTGTTATTTTTTAGGTCAAAACTGGCGTTTTCGTCTGAAATAAATACCATACACTTCTACCATATACCATATACTTCTATTTATTGTATTTTATTTTAGAAGCTTTATAAGCAGCTTTCAATGCATAGATGGTAGAAATGAAAAGAAGAGAAGAAGCATTCATTTCACACAAATCGCAAACAATTCGTTCCTCGTATTTTCAATATTTGGATATTTTATGATACGAGTATTTGCTAACACGTGCCGAAAATTGCTCAGGATTTCTTGAAATTTTTGTTTTTTTTGGTATAAAAATGTTTAACACTCTTCGCATTATCATACTCGTATTATCAGCATTTTCAATTCTTTTCTTGATTATCTCTTTTTTTTTTTGGCGCATTCAAATTAATCATTTCGAAATCTTGTTTAATTTTTTTACAGTCTGAATGTTAATTTTATAAATAAATATGATTTTTGTGTGCAAATTAATGAAACCTATAAAAACTGAAAAGAAAGAGAGAAAAGACATTTTTTATAATATTGTATAAATTCGAGTAGTTACCAATAATTAACAAAGGAAGAGGTCGGATGATGAGACTATTATCTCTTATACTCTATGGAGCGCCAGGAACTGGAACAATTAACTTGGCAAATATTGCGAACAAGAGTATTTTATTAAAAAAATATAATAAAAGAAAATTTATTTTACCCAGTAAACAGCATGAGTACTTTTAGACTTAGAAAGGAGTCATATTTCTGAGCAAATACGCTCTTTATGAACACATAAAAGAGTCAGAAACGAACGTTTTTTCCTTCCTAGATGGCTCGCTGAAATGAGTCTTAAATATGTACGAGTCAGAAAAGACTCATAAAATTTTGCGTTTTGGAAGTTTCAAATTTCAATAATAAATAATAATTTCTGAGCCTTTTATGATTCTTTTCGGCGACTTTTATGATTCTTTTCTGAGCCTTTTGAGACTCTTTTCTGAATCTTTTATGATTCTTTACTGAGCCTTGTGTGATTATTTTCTGAGCCTTTTATGATTATATTCTGGGCTTTTTGGGACTCTTTTCTGAAACTTTTATGATTCTTAGTGAGCCTTTTATGATAATTTTGAGCCTCTTTTCTGAATCTTTTATGATTCTTTACTAAGCCTTGTGTGATTTATTTCTGAGCCTTTTATGATTATTTTCTGAGCCTTTTATGATTATATTTTGGGCTTTTTGGGACTATTTTCTGAACCTTTTATGATTCTCAGTAACCCTTTTATGATGCTTTTCGGAGCCTTTTATGATTAGATTCTGGGCTTTTTGGGACTCTTTTGTGAACCTTTTATGATTCACTAAACTTTTTATGATTATTATGAACATGTTGGTCAACCAAAACCGCTGGTAACTCAATATAATGTACAAAAATAGTGTGAAGTTCTCAAACATGATAATTTTTCAATTGAAATAAATTTTTTTACTTCAAAAGCAAAGTTTGAAAAAAGACAAATCAAGTAGACTCACAATATACATAAATATGAGTCATATAAGTCGGACTCCTAAATTAGAGTATAAAGTTTTTAAATTTTTTTCGAAGTCAAAATCTTATGTGCCCCGGTGTGGTTCATAAAAAAAAGTCTTTTCAAAATCATAAATTTGAACATTTATATTTGAATCATATAAGACTCTTTTCGGAATCCGTTTTTGGAGCACACATATTTTCTTTCTTCTGAAAAAGGAGTATTTTTTTAACTCATAAACGCTCCTATAAATGTTTGCTGGGTAATTATCATTTTATTAATGATTGTTATATGTTAATTATTCTTAATACATTTTATGTATGTATGCATCTTTACGCATAACTGGTTGTAGTGTATTTTTTAAAGTGCTCATCTAACAACTTCTCAATTTTCATTAAACAATCTCTGATTTAACTCAAGTCAATAGCCAATTTCCCGAGAATTGGAAACATTTGCTTAACAGCAAAATTGACAACAATGATGTTAGTTATTGTTGGAGAAGAGACATCAGACATAATTGAAAATATTTTTACATTAAAATAATACAATATACGAGTAAATATGATTGATTCGTCATTGAAGGAGTATTTATGATTTCTAAAAGGTATCATCTACTACTATTTTATTCTATGAAATATTTTTCTCAGATATTTATTTGTTTAAAAGCCTTTTTTAATTCTAATTAAGACTACAGACATACATATATATTGTAGGTATATAAGGTTTCTTGAACCTAAATATATGGAGTATAACGTAAGTAAATATTAATAAATCATAGCAGAGTATATTTAAGAATAAATCATGTAATAAGATTACATTAAAAGTGAATAATCATAGAAGAGTGATAAATAATAGCAGAGTATTTTTAAGCAAAAATCATGTAATAAGATTATATTATATTATATTAAAAGTAAATAAGTTTAATATTATATTAAAAAAGTGTATGGAGGAACATACTCGTACTATAACGTTATAACGTATAATGGATGGATATAGACAATTGTATGTCTGCTAGGTATTTATTTTTACTTTCCTAAAGTATAATCTTTTCGTTTATCTCATCGTGTAAATTATTATTTTTACTTGATTGTTTTGTTGAACTTATTTTGAGCGAATTAGTATTTATTTCTTATTTCTCCTCCGAATACTCCTTAACAGCTTTGCTATACGAGTATTTTGCGCAGAAACTTTATTTTTCTTCTTTTGAAATTTTACCGTACTGTACTTTGCCGGACGAAAAACTCTGTGTAGTTGTAAGTTTGTTTTTATTTTTCAAAATTTTTTTTTATTTTATGTATACTATTTCTTCGTCAATTTGTTTTGTGCTTCATATTTGTTTACGAAAATTTTTGAAGTTGAAGCTATCCTAAAAAGAAAAAGCTAACGCAGCTTCTGATTGCTATTTTTTTGTTGTTGTTTTTTTATTTTTTTTAATTTTTTCACTTCAACTATTTTTTCAGTGCTACATGTACAGTGGCTAATTTTTCTTAAAATGCGGCGAAAAATAATTTAAGCCTATTGAAAGCAAACTCAATGAAATATGAGTACCTACGAGTATTTTCAGTTTTGTTCTAATTTTCAAACTTTTAATAAATATGAATTATGGTTTGGATTTTGTTTTGTACTCTAGTCTACATATTGGATTTTATTTTATTATTTATTATTATATTATTTATTTTATTATATTATTATATTATTATTATATTATATATTATTATATTATTATTTTATTTTATTATATTATTGTACTTCTATTGTATTTCTATAGTTTTTTTTTAGTTTTTATTTCACAATTATTTAAAAAAAGTCGTGGCTTGCTTTTGTGTTAAAAGTTTTGAGGGTGAGTTAAAAAAGTATATTTAACAGGTTGGTTTTTAAGAAGTTCCATTGGACCATTAAATTCAAAAGGTTTTAACTCGATTGAAGTTCCAATTTAGTACGATTATGCTTGTCTGAATGTCTGGAACTCTGTTAGCAATTATTTATTATTAATTTAGTAGCTCAATTTCTTAATTTAGTTTCTGATTTTTGTAAATTTTTATGAAATAAATATATAATTTGAAGTTATTAAAAAACTAACTCTTTTTCAAGATCAAAGAGTACTTAATTTTTTGCTTCCTTCTTTTTGAGAAGAATACGAGTCCATATCGATATTGATCATCTCAATCTAATTTTCAATCATTTTAATAAAATTATGTTTTAAAAAATTAAAAAATTTCTGACCACTTTATCCAAAAAATCATCCACTGTGGACTGCGGGTCGATGTTATTGTGGTTGTGGTTGTTGCTGTAGTCTTTTTATATCGCTTTTGATTATCATTTTGATTTTACCTATTCGTGCGTTTTTTATTTTGCTCTTATTGCTATTGCCGTTGTTATTGTTGTTATTCTTGTTAATGGTTTCTATTTTAATTGTTTATATTTTGTTGTTGCTGCTTTTACTAGCTTGCTTTCGTAACTTATACATAACTTGAAACCATCAAAACAAACCTTGGAACCGGTCTTGATTTTTTGCCACTTTAACCATTCTTTTTGTTTGCATTTTTTGGTGGCACTATAATTTTTTTCCACGCCTATTTTTCAGTTTAATGGCTGTGTGTTTTTCACACCTATTTTTCACTTCAGTTGTTGGGTAATATTTTGAATAATTCTTCATTGCAAACTAGAACTTGTCATCATCACTTTCGTTTTTTACCCTTAACTTTATACATATCGTAGTTATTAAAAGGTAGTGGTATGTGGTAAAGATGAAGGTAAAGGTAAATACATATATCTAAAAGTATATCCAGAAATATTTGGGATTATTGAAAAATGTTCAATTTTCCAAAAATTTATTTTAAGAAATTTTTTATTTTTATTTTTTTTTTATTATTTATTTGAGCATTAATTTAATTTGAGTTCTATTTATCAAATTAAAAATACATAAAATATGGCATATGTATGTAATACGATATACCTACATATGTATGTATATACATTATACTGGCCTTGTATAATAATGTAAAAATTCCAGTATTGTACACCGGATGCAAATTTTTATCATTTATTATTTACTTAATTTGGTTCCATTTCTATTCTTTTCTCTGTTTATATGTATGTTCATTTAGACTGGTCTGTTTCTGTCGAAGAAAAATATTTATACAATTAGTTTCTTGGAAAATTATTTATTTTCTCTTGACTTTTCTCGATATCCGTAAAAGTACAATAAATAAAAAATCTGTCGATTAATATAAGGTTATTATCAATCAATCACTGAATTAAATACATTTTGGCTTAAAATTGAGTTTTTTTCAAAATTTTTGCTAGTCCCAATTAAAAAGAAACTGTAGAATTTTTGTTAAAATACGAAAAAAAACTACGAAATGATCATCAAAACAGTGAGTTAACTGTAAAAGCAGTCAAAACAACCATCAAAACTGTAAACTAACTATAAAAATAGTAAAAATTACTAAATTTAATTACCTCAAATATTAAACTAAATTAAAATAGTAAGCAATAAACAATTAAAACTCTCAGTTAACGGTAGAAGGAGTAGAAAAAGCTTTTAAAACTATATAAATTAACTACAGGAATAGTTAAATTCAAACTGTTATCTTATTTTATGGCATTATCTCAACTGTTTTTATGGTTGCAATCTTGCAATTTTGATGGTTAGTTTTTAACATTTTTACAGCTTATTTTAGATGGTTATTTTACAATTTTTTTTTTTTTTTGTAACTAGCGTAACTAACCATTGAGTTTTTTTAATGTAATAATGATTACCTCAATATTCTAGTGTTTCAAAATATCGTATATGGCACAATGCTTATCAATTTCTACAATATATACCTTTCTCATTCTTTTTAATTTTCAAGTAATCTCTTTAAAAGCAATGTCACTTAGCAGTGCTTTTTTTCTCCTTTACTTAAAAGCTCCTTCGTCAATATAAAATAGCTGTAATAAATCCTGGAGAGTATAGAGTATAATGTCAACCATAAAGAGTATCTAGCCCTCTGAAACGACTTAGCCCTATTCATCTTTCTGTCCTTCAAAACATCGTTTGAAAAGGTCTATCAAGAAAATCCACGTACTCTTTGTGCTCTAGTTTTCAAATATCGTCATTTAGCATACTCTTATTTATCAGAAGTGTTGAAAATTGTTCGTTGAATTCACGATACTCTCATATTTACTGCTTGAAGCTTTCGGCACAGCAGACGACGCACACACACACTGTCATCTATTCTGTCACATTTCATTATCACAAATTTAAGTAAATACGAGTACATACTTTTCTCTGTTCTCTGTTATCGGTTTTTTGTTTATAGTTTTATATCAACAATATTGTGTAATTATATTTCATTTGTTAAATCAAGTAAAGTCTTTTCACCTTCTTCTTTTCGTATGAGACATTTCGGCGTTGCTGTGTTATAACATTATATTTTTCGTACAAAATTTAAAATCTTGCTATTATTAGTTGTATGTACATTGAATTGATAAGATGTACCGTATACTCTTTTTCTTCTTACCTTCTGCGAGAAAAATACAGCAGAGAAAAGCAAAAGAAATGCACCGTGTAGAAAATTGCGTTATACGAAATGTCTGATTTCCATTATTGGAACGATTTTGTCGACTTCTTTTAACTGTCGGCGTATATAATGTCGTTGTTTTTGTTTTTTTCTTTTCGAAACTTTTTGGAAATGTTAAAAATTTATCGTTTTGTGTAAAAATTTGTCGCAAATTTCTGTTTTCGTTATAAAACAGCGCGTTATGCGGAGTTTCACTGTATGTTTATTCATTAGTGAGTGAAGCGCCATCTCTCTTTAGATAGCTGGTAACACTAGAGTGCATACTTTTGAATTGCTAAATTTTACCTAAAAGTATGCAAAAGGTATTTTATTAAATATGAAACATCAAAAAATGGTGGACTTTTTTCTAAAATATTCGAAAATTGTAACTACGAATACTTTCAGCAAATAAATATTGGTGGGTTGTGGGGGTGGGGGGGGGGGGGGGGAGGGGGTGAATTGTTAATTACGTGTGAAATTAAGTATACATATATGAATAAATCGCTAGAAATATTATACTAAATAATTATTCATTTCTAAGTCATGGTGGTCAAGGTCATGGTAAGCTGCAGTGTTTCTGCAAAATAACTTTTCCTTTCAGTAAAAAGTTTATCTAACTCTTTGTTAAGAATAACCAGGCGTAGAGAAATGTTAGCGAATGAATGGCTTAAAATACAACGGTTGTGTTATTGTTGTTGTTAACATAGAAAACAAAAAACGTGAAATATACTCGTAATAATAGCATACAAAAACAGAACACCGTTAACAGCCAGAGCAACAACAATGTGATAAAACTTATATAATAGAAGTAACTTATAACTTATTTACCCATGAAAACTTTTACAACCACGGCTATCATGTTATGCTTCTTCATATCATTCGTTTATCACTGATATAGTTACTGATTTGGGAGATATTTCTATCGTTGTTTACGTTGTTTCTCTATGAAACGGAAACGGTGTCGTCATTAGTAGTCCGTGTAGCACATCATTATTTTTTTTTAATAGTAAAAGCCCTTATTCCACGCCAAACGTTGCCCAAAAAACGTGTCTATGCCGCGTTCAGACGTCATTTCTAATTTTTGGGACTGTCTTTTGTTTCGTTCTCTCTCGCTCCTTCTTGTCGTTCTTCAACTTATGTTATCTGTACTTTTTTATTTTTGTCTTCATTTCTTTCTTTCTCTTCAACTCCATTCCATCTTTCTTTACACTTTCATTCACTCTCTTGCTCCATCTACATTTCTATCCTACTATTTCATATACTCTTTTAGTCATATTCATTTTGAGTTTTTCGTATTGTAAAGATTTCCGGCACCGAACATTTTTCATTACTTGCTGCCACTTTCTGTGCGCCTGCTGAAAATCTTCAACTAATTAAGCAGTTATGACTTCTGGCTCTGTGACATCCGACACTCTTCGGCACATAAAACAGCAACAGCAACAACAACTGCTCAGTCCTACCAACCAACCAACCACCAACCATCAATCCATCCAAAGTCCTAATTAATTATAAAATATACATAGCACTTATTGTACAATACTAATTGGAAGAGGAAAGAAACCCTTCACGCACTCAAGCGACGAACTAACTCAAAAGAGTAGAACTGGATACTAATTTATGTATATGACTGGTTGTTGTTGTGCTGTGTTGTTGTTGCTGTAGGGTCAACATTCTGCATGAAGAAGGTGGTGCTCTGTGTAGTTTATGTCTTTAAGAAAACGTAAACGTATCATGCCTGACATGTCAGAATCGTGCCTGACATGTCAGCATCGCATCGTTCCTAACATGTCAGCATAGTACCTGAGATGGCAGCATCGTGCCTGACATGTCAGCATCGTGGCTAACATGTCAGCATCGTGCCTGACATGTCAGCATCGTTCCTAACATGTCAGCATCATGCCTAACATGTCAGCATCGTGCCTGACATGTCAGCATCGTGGCTAACATGTCAGCATCGTGCCTGACATGTGCCTGACTAAACAACATCATCGCTCTTAACATGTCAGCATCGTGGTTGGCATGTCAGCATCGTTCCTAACATGTCAGCATCGTTCCTAACATGTCAGCATCGTGCCTGACATGTACCTGACTAAACAACAGCATCGTTCCTAACATGCCAGCATCGTGGCTAACATGTCAACATCGTTCCTAACATGTCAGCAGCGTGCCTGACATGTCAGCGTCGTTCCTAACATGTAAGCATAAGGCCTAACATGTCAGCATCCTGCCTGACATGTCAGCATCGTGCATTTATCGTACTGTCTTGCCCATATATTTAGCGCCGATAACGATTTCATACAAATTGTTAAACTCTGACGTCCATGACGTTAACTTTTACTTTCATTTTTAAAGTTGACGAAACTTTTACTTTCTAAAGTCATAGGCATGCATTTTCAGCACTGATTCATCAACGATTTGTCATGAATGAATTCTGAGACTGTTTGCTGTGGTTGTTAACATGCATTCATATCTTTTTGATTACTCCTGAGAATATGTTTTGAATGACCTCTAAATGTTATGCCTGACAGTGGATGTACGTACGTAGTTCTAGTAGTGTAGTTGTTGTTGTTCTTGCTTTTGCTTTAGCCTTTACCATTCTGGGTTCCGTATTCCACGTAGGTGTCAATTTGTTGTTGTTGCTTTTGTTGTACCTGTTAGTCTTAATTAACTTCAGTTATTCATTTGCGTTATCGTTCGTTCGTTCGTTCGTTCGTTTGTTAGTCCAACATTTCTTCATTCGCCCGTGATTTACACCTTTTTTGTGGCTTTGTTGTTGTTGTTGGTGTTGGTGTTGGTGTGTTGGTGTTGGTATTGTTGTTGCTGTCACTGAACTTGTGCCGTTGTTTTTGTTGTTATATATTTTGGCCTCGTCCTAGACCAATTAACTCATGGCTTTATATTAGGCGCTCAGCGTTTGTTGTATGTTTAGTGGCGCTGCGTTTATTATCTCTTTAATTAACTTAAACAGCTGTTGGTTTTGGTCGATTTTCTTTTCTTTTTTTTTCTTTTTTGGCTTTTTGTTATTGTAACATTTTTGTGTCTATCTATTATGAAACAAAAACTGACACGAAAAAGTTTGCTTTATTGTGACCTAATTTTCTCTTTGTAAATTTTCATATAAAAAAGACTTTCTTATAAGATTTTATTATGTTACTGTTGTTGTAGTATTATGGTATTGTTATTTTCAAATTCATTACTTAATAAATTACTCTCGTGAAAACGTTGAGAAGCCAAGGATAACTTCAAGTATCGAAACGTTTCAGTGTGAAATTTTATATATCGACGATATGAACGACAAAATTAACGATATCGACGATATGAACGAATTTTTATAGAAAATCATGAAGAAAATATTATCAATTTGAAAACATTGTAAGCGAAAAATTTCTTGAAATTTAGCTTAAAGTGACGTTAGTATTGTTCAAGAAGTTGAGGTTTGCTTGAGAAATTTCAGTTTTAGCATGAATTTCCGTCATTTTTTGTTGAATTTAATTTGGAGAAAAATCGGTTTCGGCGATATGCCATATCTTCACTGCCTTTTTTACGATCTCATGATCCGTTCGTTTGTTTTTTAAGAACGTCCAGAGACTATGTTAAGAGACTAGGATAAACCTTATTATTAATATTAACGTGTCTAAAGTTGTCCAAATTAGCTTCAGAGATTGATGGTTATAACTTTTTTATAAAGTGCTGGTGGCTTTTTTGTACCACTGTATCTCTGATTTTCATATGAACTTAAGGCGGCAACGTAGTGTGTATCTAGTCGTATGTTTTATACGTGCCTCACCAAATATTATGTATTATTTTTGGGCATTTTCAAGGCTGAAATGTTATGTGTTTTTTCTTTTCTTTAAAAGCTTAACATATTTTTTAATTGTTTTTTTCCCAAAAATGGTTTGAAATATAACCTTCGTCCAAAAAAAATGTTGTTTGCTTTTCCGGTTTTTTTTTTTGGTTTTTTTCTACTTTTGTTACTGGAAAGTCTTGCTACTATCGAATTTTGTGCGCCTGTTGATATATTCTGCATAAATCTTATTCGCTATGATCGCGAAGAATAGATCCAGAACTATTTAATCAACCTGAAAACGCAAATAACCTAATTTCTATAGAGGTTATAGAGCCATATTCGCTCGGTTGACTTCATTCGAAATAGAACAGTTCGAACAAGTTTTGAAGAGAAGGTACCAGGTTTTTTACCATTTGACTACTTTTCATGGTATCTGCTTCTTCTTAAGTCGTTTTTTTTGTTGTTTTTTTTTTCTATGATCAAAACTGAACAATAACAAAATTTCAGTTTGAATTCGTTTTTGTGGCAATATTCATAAATTTATTTGTTTTGTAGTTAGACGTGTGCGTGTGTGTGTGTGTGTGTGTGTGTATTTTAGTGTGTACTTCGTTCGGTACAAGCTTTTTAGGCATTGTCTAAAGCTAGAGCAGAGCCTCTATAACCAGACTTTGCTCTAGCTTTTTTTTATCAGAAAGTAGAATTTTTAATGAAGTTGCAGAAAGTTCAATTAGACAATCTTTAGAAAACATTTAGCTGTTCTCTTGAGACACTGTCCGACAAAGAAATGACCAAAATAATAACCAACCACCAAAAACAGCTTGTCGAGAGGATTTGGAAGTTTTCTATAGATATTGGGTAAATCCCAATTAAAGTAACCTTTCGACAGCCGTTAAAGGAAGGAGGCACTGTCTAAAGCTGAAGAACTGAAGATTAGAATGTAGAAGGTAGCGTAAAGAGTCCTCAAGTCTGCTTCGCACTTTGTTCCTTAGATATTGTCTAGAAACATTGGCTCGAACAGAAACATGAAGCTTCCATGGACTTTAAATGCGCAATTAAAGAAATATGATCATATTAAAATCCAGTGACTGAGCCTTGAATATTGTAAAGAACCTTAAGGAAGACTTTAGACATTGTCAACAGAGAGTGGATAAACCTCATATAAAGAGATTTTTAATTAGCCCTTAAATACTCTTTTAAGATACTGAAGCAAAGCTCAAAGCGCAAAGAACTTCAATATAAAATATAGAGTATTTTCTAAATAGGATTTAATTAGGTCTCTAAAAGGATCTAAGTTATCTTTAGGGCCTCGATAAAACTGAAACAAATAAACTCTGAATTTTAGACATCCTTAAATACAATATATTTAGTATTTATATATTTTTTAAAGGCAAAATAATATAAAGTATTCTTTCATGCTTACCGTTCTATACCTTGAAACTGACACTATGAATAACTAAATGACGTATAATTTCTGAACAGATGTAACGTAATTTATGAGAGCAATTGCTGGCGACACGATATACAAATGTTGCGGTCTAAATGATTAATGAAATTTATAGACACTATACAAAGAACTCGGCGTTCATGGCTTCTAACATAAAAGAAAAGCAAGCGAATGTTATCGGTCTTAAGTATGTATGTATAATTGCTTCTGTTTTTTAAAAAATACTGGACATATTTAAAACGTAGTAATGTCATAAATACATATATCATGAAGTTGTTAGCGTTAGGCAAATATTGGCATTAGTTGTTCCATATTTTTCTACATATTTTGTTGAAGACTGTTGTGGATTTCCAGAAGATAACTTCAGAGTTCGTTGATGAGGTGGACAAGAAGCATTAATTGAGCACTGAGTTTTTATCACTTATCTTGTTCTTCTCTTCTTTACTTTTGCTGCAGCACCTCCAGTAATGGTGCATGTGATGCTAACAGCAACATTCTACCAGAACGACGTACTCGTCTCAACACTGCACCAGGCATGCGCGGCAGCACTGTACCGTTTGGCGGTGGGGCCACTAAACGCCCCTACAACGTTGTTACGGATGACAGCAGTACCGAGAGCTTGACGCCGGCCAGCTTGGTCGGCGGCGGTGGTTGCAGTGCACGCGGCAGTATTTGCAAGAGTGTACAGATTAACGATACTAAAGACCTGAGAATTTTAAATGGTCAAACATTGAGGCAACAACAACTCAAAGATGAACGAATGGTATTGGTTTCACGTAAGGCGCCATTCTTTATATTCTCAGCGTTGCCATACTACAAGGGTAAAAATGGCAGGTAAGTAGAATCAGTAGAAGCTGAATGCAAGAGAAAGAAAGAGAGACATATATGTATTATACGCCTATATCTTTTTGAACAGACCTGAGCTACGTAAGGAAAGTCGACGTCGTAATACTTCTGCATCAAGACCTTTATCGGCCATCAATGATGCACCCTTCGATCCATTCGATTTGTTAGGTATCGAGAAGGGTGAAAGCGGTCAAGTGAGTTGGAAAATAATAAACTTTTCTATAATTTTATAAAATATTTCATTTATGCAATTTTTTTTAAATTTTTTAAGGATATTTCTTATGGTCATTTGCTTATTCCTTCACGTCATTATAATAAGGAAAATAAGAAGCATGGCGGTAACTCAAGTATTTTGGAAAATAATTTCGAAATAACCAGCACAGCAGCTCTCAAAAATCATGGAGTTGCCAGGTAATTTCTTTTTTTTAAAATTCATAATTTATAACCTACAGAAAATTAGTTAAGTTGGAGAAAAAGAAGAAAAAAAAATGTCACCAAAAAATCATAGATATTTTTGCTGCACAAATAAAATATTTAGTTAATAATAAAATAGCATTAGTTGTCGAAGAATATATTCTTTGCGATAATAATCATGTTCGACAAGAAACTCATGTAATAATGGTTAAATTGAAAGCGTTAAAAATTCTATGATCCATAATGAACAGAGAATATATTCTTTGAGATAATTATGATTTTCGTTGTATTGTTTATTGGATTAAATAGGTTTGTGTCCTTACTTAATACGTTAAGTTCGCACAATTTATTAAAATGTAATCTAAAGTAATTGTTTTAAGAGTTCTAAAACCTGATGATTTACAAATTATTCTAAATTTTATATTCGTATGCATAAATAAAGTATGGTGGTATTTTTTATAGTATATATTTCATTTCTTTAATTCTAAAACTCTAAAACTTCTCTTGTTTTTATCCATCCAGGACCAAAATAATAACTTGGCATAAAAACAAATGGTAAATTTCTTTATAAATTAACGTACTATCGTAAAATAGTTAGGATTTTGTTCAACAATTTTTGTTGTGTTTATACAATTGTAAATTAGTTGTTGAGTTTAATTGTAAGTTGTTCGAGTGGCTCACATTGACACTACCTCGAAATCCATTAACTCGTAATGCATACTGATTACGACATTCAGTCGTCTTGATTACTTTCCAGAAACGATGGTTCAACCACTTTTAAATTATGCTAGAGCAAAAGTGTTAAACCGTACGGACGGAATGACTTAATTGACTTAATCGTGCAGACACAGACCTAATCACAATGTTTGTGATAACTCGAGTATCAGTAAAAGCTATTTATTGTATTTAACAAGTCTTAAAGTGATACCAAAGACTCACTGAAAATTAACTAAACCGAAATGATTGAGAGTAAATCATACATATTTCATTAATTTATAATAATCTTTATTTGATTATAAGCTATAATTATTATTGTACATGCTTTAGAATTATTTCTCTTTTAGTTTTGGTTAAGTTTTAAATTTTTTAATTTCTTTCTTCGCAGGTGCTTCACTTATGATCCTCACAGCAACAATCGTAATAGTGCGGCCAGTCCTTTGCCAGACATTAAATTGGATATAGATGAGAATCTGTTAAGCCTGGAAACAGCTGGTACACGAAGTTTTCAGGTATGTAATTACCAAACCTGCCCCCGCTTGTGTTTTTTCCTTACACGCGCTAATCTTTTTCCTTGTTCCTTTTTCATCCTTAGTTTCATAATTATTCAGCTAATATTTTGGATGATCCGGAACTTGTAGCCGGCAAACATCGTACTCTGCTCACTTTCACGTCGTACATGACGTCGGTCATTGATTATGTGCGTCCATCCGATTTGAAAAAGGAACTTAATGATAAATTCAAAGAGAAATTTCCACAAATTCAGCTTACCTTGAGCAAATTGAGAAGGTTAGTTGTTTGCTGTTTCCTTTTAAGAAATATTTTACAGCGTTGTTATTGTTGTTGTTGTTCTGGTTTAATTTCAGCATCAAACGTGAAATGCGTCGCATCAACAAACTGGACAGTCGCATCGATTTAGTGACCGTATCACAGGCCTATGTTTATTTTGAAAAATTAATACTAGCCAGCTTGATTAGTAAAAGTAATCGCAAATTATGCGCTGCAGCTTGTTTGCTGCTCAGCGCCAAAATGAATGATGTAAAGGGTGAACTACTCAAAAGTCTCATTGAGGTGAGTGCGGTGAAGAAAACATTATCTTTCTATTTAAAAAACGTTCTTTCTTTCTTTCTTGCCAACCCGCAGAAAACTGAAAATGTATTTCGTCTCAATCGTAAAGAGCTTATCGCTTCTGAGTTTGCGGTCTTAGTCGCCTTGGAGTTCAGTCTACATGTGCCCAATCATGAGATCTTGCCACACTATCAACGTCTGCTCTATGAATCCTAGAAGTGGCCAAAATGTGATGATCGTAAGAAGCGTATAAATGCACAAAACTATTTGTTGCGGAGAGGCAGTAATAAATAGAGTTTCAGGGCAGCTAAGATTGCAAAAAAAATTCCCAACATCTAAAATTTTTAGAGCAGCAGCAACAGCAAACTGCTGTAAGTGCGTTTTTTCCTTCTATTTGCTTTGTTTTTTTTTTTTTTTTTCTTAAAGAAAAAGTAAAATACATTTAACAGCAGAGAATATGTATCAACTCAAAATTATATTGATTTTAATTGGTTTCTTAAATTTTAAATTTTATATAAAATTTGTTATTAATATAAATTTTTTTTCCATTCTCGTTTTTATATTAATTTCTATCAAATTCGTTATACAGATAACCTTCGATTTATGCGGTTTATTTATACGCAGAAAATGAGCTCGTGTAAATTCAATACGAAACTGCAATGCTCAAAGAAATTAATGCAATTTTTGAATTTTCATGGCATGAAAAAGGTCTTCGTAATAAAACACAAGGACCGACCGTGCTAGAAATAGAAATCCTTTAACTATTCTTCAACGGCATTAAACCCGAAAACGTGCAAATTGTTGTATGCCGTGTAAATCGAGGGTGACCAATTCTGTATAAACTAATATAACTTTTTTATTACGATAAATAATTGTTATGGTTTTAATTATAAATTTAATATGAAAACCTTTTTATGAAAAGCAAAAATATTGATTCAATTGATTTAAATGTTTTTAGGTTATAATTTCAAATAATTACATTTATAAGCTTTAGACAAACTTTATAAATTTTAAATGCACATAAACTTTTTATCTTGTATTTTGAAGTCTTGTTGAAAAATTAATATTTCTCTTGTTTTTTTTGTGTTAAAATTTGCTGTTTTTATAAAATATTTTTTAAAATGCCTTTTTTATAACAACATAACTTTTATAATATTATAGTTTTTCTTTTAATTAAGTAATATTTAAGAAGTAGTAAATTTTATAAACTTCATAACAATTATTTTTTGTTTATTTAAAGTCGTCCAAAAACTTAGTTATTCTTAAATGTATTGTTTTTTTTAATAAATAAATTTATTCGTTAAAGTTTTGTTCAAGAGTTAAGGTAGAAGTTAATTATTAATTAAAATTATCAAACATTTTTTGATGTTTCTTTCTTCTATTTGGATTTTTTTGTTTTATTGTTGCTGTAAATTTTTTTTTTAATTTTTTGTAAACTTTTCTCTATAACAATAATTACTTGTTTAAAAAATAATCGTTACTTAATGTATATCTATTTTTAATAATAATAATAATATGCGATAATGATAATATGAGGGTAATAATGATAACGATAATGATTTTATACAGTAACCCAGTTCTATAACAAAAATATACAATACATAGTTCGATACCGAGTGTTCTACATATGTATTTCACCTTATCATAAATTTTGGTCACTTAGCAGTGTTTTTAGGGTCCATGAGATGTACTGAGCGCCATGACATTTTCGTAATTTGTCTTACTCTAGCGAACATAGTTCTGCTTCCTTTATTTTTATTTGTTACTATTTTTTCTTTCTGCTCTTGAAAGTAAATGATTGGAGATCAATAACTAGTTTTCGGTAATGAAAATACAAAAAAGGCGCTTAGCTTGAATTTTTTAACAATTTAGCGGGTAAAAAGAATATTGTTCAATTTTTGTTAAGCTGGCATTATTTTCCTAATGTTAAGACGCATAACTTTACGACAATTTTGAATAGTTTTTCCGTATTTAAAAAGGATTAGTGAGCTTCAAATATTTGTTCAAAAAAATAAGTCCAATGCGCTTAAGAGAAGCCAAGTTATATCTCACCAGAGGAATGCAAGATATGAACATGTCAAGACGCATTCTCTCTTCATAGACCATATTTTGAAAAAGACGAGGTTTGAACGACGATATAGTTGGAATTAATTATATATGAAATTTTTCTGAAATGGTAGTACATACTGCGTCATTGTAATGCCGCAAAAAAATTATTAACAAACAAATTAATAAAATTCCTGTAGAAAAAATGAATTCCTTACTTTAAAAAATTAATATACAAAAATTTTAAGAAAATGTAATAATTATAATCAGCTTTATCGATATAAAAATGTAAAGAAGAGGAAAAGAGAGTCATTAACTTCTGCGAAAAGAATAAGAGCTTTTTAATTTTAAGCATTTCAAAACATTACTTTTATGAAAATTACTTGGACATTATTTAAAGCAAGCTATTGTCAAACGTATACAAGCTATTTATTAGTTTAAGAATATGACAATATTTTATATCAAAAACCTTATTTTGTTGTACTTGTATAATATCAAAAAAAGAAAAATGTATGCACATTTTAAGAATATAAAATTAAAAAGAAAACTTCGTATTGAAAACTTTGAAAAATATGAGAAATATTATAAAATATATTAGCTCAAAATCTAAATAAAATTAGATTAAAAAATTTAAGATTTAAGATTAAAAATAAGGTACGAACATTGCACGTATGTACATCCTTTAAAACGAAAAGGATTAAATAAATGTGGTAAGCAAGAACAGTTACTGTTACTCACTAGTGGCTATCATTATCGAACGTTGTAGGTGAGAACTCCTATAGCTAGTTTATAAAAATAGAGTTTTTTATAGATTTTAAAAATAATGCTTACACGAAAATACTCGTAACCCTTGATTTTCTCTGATAACCAGACAAGACTGGTTCTTCGGAAATGCCATCGCGGAAACCGAATGCCGTGTAAATTGAAGTTCTCTCCCTTTTTTCAGCCGTGTTAACTGAGGAGGCCGTGTAGACAGAAATTTTGTCATTGTTCCTTAACCATTTAAACTTGTTCCTTAACCATTTTAAACTTGTTTTGTAAACCGAATGCCGCGTTAATCGTGAGCACCGTGCAGCTCCTTAACTGTTCTCTAAACCTGTCGTAAACTAAATTGTGCCGCATTAATCGTGGAGAGCGTCCGTGTAAAGCGAAGTTCTTTCGAAGACTATTCTTTAGCCGTGCCGGCTAAAATTTGAATTCTGTAAATCGAATGCCACTATAATCGAGGGTTACCTGTACAACGTTTTACAATTGAATTTAAAAATTTTTTTTAAAATATTTTACGTTTTTTAAAATACATATTTTAATTTTAGCAATTTAAATTTATTTAATTGAAAATATTGTTAAATGCATAAAAAAATATACTATTCCTACAAGGATAATGTTAACTTTAATATAGTTCAATCTCTCGTTGATATTCTTATATATCCGTCATCTGT
The DNA here is from genome assembly GCA_949752815.1 of Conops quadrifasciatus. Taxonomy (NCBI): domain Eukaryota; kingdom Metazoa; phylum Arthropoda; class Insecta; order Diptera; family Conopidae; genus Conops; species Conops quadrifasciatus. Next base: position 40,863,436 of record OX457077.1, on the reverse strand, counting down.
AATATATAGAAATATATTGTGTTGGTTTTCTTTCAATAAAGTTTTAATAAAGAACGAAATGTTAAATCTCATAAACGTTCATTCATTTAAACTTAATCAAACTACATTCTAAAAAGTAAAAATAATTAGAAAAAAAAGAAGAAGATGAAAAAGGGGAAAAAAGAGAGGAACACTAGTGAAAAAATTTTACCTGCGTGCTCAAATGATTTCTTTATGAATTCCAAACGATGAGTCACGATGGACAGGCCCGAGTACAGTGGTTCCAAAAGACTTGAAATGCATAAAAAATTGTTAATTTTTGAGGCAAGCAGTCATCATAATATGAGTACAAGTTTTGTGACATTTAAGAGCACAATTGCTGTTAGTAATTAAGAGCAAACACAGCCACCGAAAGCAGATATCTTTTAAACTTGCCGTATATTATTAGTTTTTAATAATACATATAATTATATTAATTATATTAGTTGTTAATATAACAACTTTTGAAAATAATTATCTTTTTGCAGTAGAAGAAATATAGTTGAAGAAAAAAAAATTGAAACTCACTCAAAATAAATACACAATTTTTTTTTAAAAAAACACAAGGAAAATTACTTATTGCAACAAAAGTTATGGATTTTTTAACAACTACAAAAATCGTTTTGAACCACGGTAAGGCATGGTTCAACGAACAGACCGGTCGTGGTGATGATGAAGAGCATAAAGAATATGCCCATAAATAACAAACATTAAAATCAACAATAAACAGCGCCGTCACTCGACCGCGACTGACATCAATGACCCCCACAAAGCGCAGGCACACTGACCAGCGCTCATTTCATTTCATTTTCATTAATTAGCATACGAAACATGATTCTCGTGTTTGCGGCTAACACAAAAAATAATGAAGTCAATCAATGCAAATGAGTTTCGAAGAAACCCCAAAATATTCGGAACCGATGAAAAAAAAAAGAGTTTCTAAAATATTGTACATATTTACTAACTGAGAATGCTGCTGGCCGCATCATTAAAGCTAACTAATCCGCCCCAATGTAGCCAACGCGAAGCGCCAGTAGCGAGCGAGCAGACGCGGTGGCATCGCAACGCACAGACGCCACAAACGCAAAACTCATTTGAGCTGCTGATAGACGACGACGACAAGAGCTTCTTTGTTGTTGTTTGGAAGTAACGAAACTTCCAGTAATTCTAAACTTTATTTGAAACAACAACAACACAAAAAATATCATGAAAGAGCTGTCTTTTGTTCGTAACAGACCGTTACAATAACAAAACAATGCTGGAAGTAAATAGAAATGAAGAGTGTGGGTCCGAGAGAGAGAAGAAGAGAGAGGGATTTAGAGCAACGAGTATAGATCGTATACTATTTATACAACAGTTGTTTAGAGGAACTGTTTAAAGTTTATTAAGCTTTGGTTTTTTTTTTGGAAATTAAAAAGGAATACAAAAACTTCTAAAACGTTGAAGCAAAGGTTAAAGTTTTCGTTGAGAATTCTCTTGAGAAGTTTGCTTTTTACTATATGTAATTTCAATTTTATTATATTATTTTATTTTAATATAATTTTTCTATTATTATATTATTTTTATTATATTATATTTTCCAATAGCAAAAAACAAAAAATTTTTCCTACAATAATAATAACAACGCCTTTATTAACTGCTAATGGAAGAAATTTTCCTGCTTTCTAATTGATTATTGATTGATCGATTTTCGAGTGCTGCTTCCTTCCTTCTCTCACTTATCGATTGTTTCTTTGTTTGAACTTCATTAATCAAAAATCAATAATTATTAGTCGATCGATTATTTTATTTTGTAGCAGGCGCTCAGAAAACCATAGAAGCTCAAGCATTGTGCTGAAATGAATTGAGAGCGAATAATGATGACTCATTACGAAGGCGTTGGACGGTAACGTTTGTCAATGGCTGTACGATACGGTACGAATGGTCATTATATGGACAGGTGCTGTTATTGTTGTTTTTTCTTGTTGTGTTTCTTTTGTTATCGTTATTGTTATTAGTGTTATTCAGTTGTTGTTGCTGCTGGTTGATAGGTTGACTATTTTTTTTTTTTTCATTTCTACTCGTTACCTGCTTCTGTGGTAAAAAATTTGTAATTCGAGAAGTTTTAATAGAGAAAAGAGGAGAGGTGCACCTCCTTGTTGTTGCTGTTGTTTTCATCGTTCTTTAAGTTACGTCCGGTGTTTGTTTAGTATTTTATTAGTTTTGTTGGCGGTTTTTTATAAAACTTCTTGGGAATATTTACGAAGAGAGGCTGCATTTAATTCTGATACTACACGATTTTTTTTCGCTTCTAAATTTAAGCCGCCTTAAAACTTTTGGCTCATCGATAATAATGCGAGATTCTCGGAGATTTAAATTCGGATCTTGTTAGATCTCGTCTCGACTTTAATCACATTAAGAGCAAAGAACATAATTATTTTATGCAATGAAAATAATATTCCATGAACATCATGCATGAAAATATGCTCAAGAAATTCTCACATTTGATACGCCGCCAAGAGAGTTTTTATTAAACTGATTACTTTAGCTTTGGAAACCACAAAAGGTATGTTTTAGAATAAAGAAACACACAGAATTTTTGTTCACCACAGTATATAATATATTTATGTATTTCTTTTGTATTGTTAAGTAGGTATGTACGCATACATACATACAGATATCGGCGTCATCGTATTATACTATAGTTTTTGTTTTTTATTGTATGTTTTTCATTACATTCGAAATTTTTATTTAAAACTAAAAAAAATCAATTTACACAATTACAATAAATATTAATAAATTATACAAACTAGCTACGATATAATAAAATTTTAACATCATCTTCTTTTCCATAAAAATATTAAAAGCTAAGAATTTAAATAAATAACAATTAATAACTAAAATTTACAAAAGGGTTTGAAGTAGAAAATACTTATTTTTCTACCAAATAAACTACTAAATTATAAAATAAAAAGCTTAGTAAGCATAAATCTTGTATGCGAAAGAGAGAAAATAAAAAAAAAATAATATGAAGCAGCGACCTTTGTTTAAATAATAAACAATTTTCAACTAAACTCGAAAAGCATAAAGTTATGAAAAAATTACAAAATTTTTAAAATAAGTTTTCTTTCTATTTTCATTTAATATCTACATATTAAATTAGCAACAAAAATTTACATAGTTTTATATATAAAGAAATAAAAAATATGATAATTAAAGTATTTTTACACGACTAAAATTTTTTTTACAAAATCCTTAATGCATTACAAAACTCAAAATTTTTAAAATGAAAAAATAAAGCTTCAGTTTTCCATAGAGCGTTAAAAAAAAAATATTAAGAAAATTTAATACAACAAAAATTAACAATAATTTTCATAATAAGATTTTAATGTGTGTGTGTGTGGCCAAAAAGAAATTGTTTACTATTATTATTATTATTCCTGTTGTTATTGTTGTTATTATTTTCTGTTCATGCGTAAAGAAATGGCACAATTTATTTCTTTTGGTTCAATTTTTTGAATTTTTTCTCATTAATTGAATTAATAAGTTCTTCGATTGATTGATTGATTTTCTTGATTAACTGTTTAAATTGTTTGATTTATTGCAATATGCATGTATTTTTTCCGTTTTTAATTTTTTTCGATTTTGCATTCTTGGTTGGTTGAAATGTGTTTTTTTTTTGTTCAATTCTTTGAAACTGTCTTAAATTTCTAACGGACGTGTTGAAAGAGGTTTTCCTTATTTCTTTCTTTCTTTAACTATTTTTATCATACTCGAAGGTAATGAATGAATGTATGTTCATTTTATTTTATTTTTTTAAAGAGAAATTTAAGGTTTCTTTTATGATATTTAAAGCTCATTCGTTAATGAGTTCTTAAAATTTAATTTTTATTTTAGTCCGAATTTTCTTGTTTCATCAATGATAGAAAAACAAATTGAAGAAAAGTACAAAGAATTCCGTTTTTTTTTTCACAGTATTCTTTTACGCGTTGTTGATTTAACGCAGACGGTCAAAGAGAATAAAAGAAAAAATTTCATTTTGTAAAATTTAATTTGCGCTAAAAAACTGTCTGATTTTACGTTTAAGGATAATTATTTATTTAAGGATATTATTACTTTATTTAAAGTAAAGAAGCCTAAAAAATCGGAAAGGCTTTTATAAGTTATAAAAGTTTAAAGCTTTGATTTTGAAAAAAAATTATAAAACCGAAAACACAATGAATAATAAAAAAAAATTCTTAAATTTAGCAATTAATTTTTGTGTAATTTAAAAATAACGCGCAACGTTAACATTGAGGCGTTTTTTCGAAAAAATTACAATTGTTTGAAACTTGCATTTTTTCCTTAAAACAATTAAATTGTTTTTGTGTATTTTACTGCTGTTGTTTTTGTATTACTTTTAAACCTTTTAATGTCATATCTTTTTACTTTTTTTATTTTTTGAAAGATATCGAGGCCAAAATTTTTGCAAAAGAATTGCTTTTATGAATTGTGTTTCCTGCTTGATTTCTTGAGAAAGGCGAAATATTTCACCTCTATTTAATCTCAAAAATTTTGTGCTTTCATTAAAGTTACATACATAAGTTGTTTTTGTTCGCAACACATATGTAGATTTTTTTTAATGTTTAGGAAATTTTCTTTTTGAAATTGAAATTTTAAATCTGAAATTGATTTTTTACACTAAGAGCAAACAATTTTTTTTTCTTTTACACAATAGAGAGAATTTTTTTTAAAATTAACACTTAGCATTTGATTAAAATTACAAAAGAAGCGAAAACGAAAGGTAGAGGGCGGGCGGGGGTGTTGAAGCTTGTAACTTTGATTTAATCTCGGCGCGTTACTCTAACTAATCAAAAGCTTTATATTTTTTTTCTTACACAAATTTCAAAAGTTGTGGTTGCTGTTTTTCATTAAAGTTTTTTGCTGAATTTTTTGCTGCTTTTCTTGAATTGTTTGTTGTTTTTTTTCCTCCATAGTGCATAAAGGTAGGAAAGTCTTAGAGTTTTAGGAAACGTTAAATAGTTTACGTTTACATTTTTCGTCTCTTCCTCTGCTCAACATTTTCTTGTTGTTGTCATGGTGTAGCCGTGTTCTTGTGTTGTTGTGGTTGTCTATTGTATTGAACATTTTTCCTTGCCGCCACTGATATCGACCTGTTCCAGCTCTCTGGCGATTTCATGATCATCTTCAATACTACAATTGATTGTTGCGAAAAGAAAAGCGAAGATAAAAGGAATCAGAAGTGAGTCCAAAAAAGAACCGTCGACAATTTAAATTATTAAATGATTAATGTTTAAAAACTTACGCAATTTCTTGACTATGTAAATGTTGCACCAATTGATCGCGTTTATCCACGATCGCTACTAGCTCTTCCAACAGCAGACGTTCCTTTTCACGTTGCGCTTCAGTTTTACGCCAGTCCTCCACCGACTGAGCAGCTCTTAATTCCTGATTAAGCATCGTATATTTACGCTCCAGATCACTTTCCTGTTCACTGCAATCGGAAGGAAGGGAGATGATTATTATTGGACTAAACTCATAATAACAATAACAATAATAATAATAATTATTTTCTAGTAATTAATTCAGAAATAGTTTACATCAGCATCGAAGTATCCTCAAACGTTGAAATTTGTTTTCTTCTTTTGCAATTTTAAACCGCGTTTGAACAGTTTATTTCGCAAAAAATCATTTTCAATGTTGCTATCAACATGTTGGGTGAAAATGTGTCCGGCGGTATGCGGCCATTTCATGTGCAATAATGTTGTCATTGCTTTAGATACATGTTGCTAACGACAAATTGCAACAAAACAATGACAATTCTTGTTGCGCAACCAAATATTTTCACACGCTATGCGCGTAGCCTAAAAAGGATACTTTGACGCCGATATAAACACATTTATACACACTTACAGTATATTTAATTGCATTTGTCGTCGCAAGAGAGCATTTTTCTTATTGACCAAAGTAAACCATTGAGAAAGGAGTTGTTCTTCTGTTTCTTCTGATTCTATACGAAGATCGAAGAGGACAAGGAAAACAGAGAGCGAGAGAGAGAAAAAAGAGAGAGAGAGAGAGGGAGAGAAAAGGTATTATTAAGACCTTGATTTTACTATACAAAACTTTTGAAAATCTAAAAATGGCTTTATAGAAATAAGAAATACAAATTAACTTAAATTAAAATATAAAGCTAAATCAATAAATATTCATTAAACGTGCATCTGTAACCATTAAGGATAGATTACAGTTAGAGCAGCCGATTAGTAAAAGGTTAAGATTAAGTCTAAGAAAATTGACATTTTTTTTTATAAAGAAAAAAAAACTTAACCATAAAGAACATTTTATTTAAACAAAAAAAAGGATAGTTACGATTCTGAGTAACAATGGCCTTGTAATAGTTCTATTTCGACACTGTAAGAGAGCTCTGACAAGTTTAGTAGTTTCTAGCGAAAATTTTGCTTAAAAAATATAAGAACCTGTTTCTGAAAATTGCCTTAAAAATGGGCAATCCTCTCTAAGGCGGCTTGATAAGGTTAGCATCTTCTTTTGAAGTCTTTATGAATGTAGTGTGATCACTTGAAATTATCACTCTGATGGAATAATGGAGTTATCATTGTGAGCAGCTCATTTTATCACCGGATCAATGGATCACCGGAAAGATTATTGTGATGAAATAATGGAATGGAATTGAATAATGGAATGATCACTTTGTTGAAATAATAGGAGGATCACTCGGAGTAACTCGAATCGTTTTACGATGGAATAAATTAATGATCATTCTCTGGCAATAGTGGAATGATTAGAATAATGGAATAAAAGAAGATTAAATGGAAAAAATTGAATAATAAAAGGGAGCAATTCTTCATACAACGAATACAAATGATATGATCACACTGCTGATGGATTAATGGGAGTCCTTCATTCATTCTTCTTCATTCTCAATTATTCACCTACGATTATCAATTATTGAAATTAAAAATATAGAATAAAAAACTGTGAAGAAAGAAGTGAATTATTATAATTAAATAAAAATTACTGCTCGAATTTCTGTTCATAATTTTTCAATATTTTAAAAAATCATATCGAAATAGCGACCGACAGTGGAGCGACGAACCATTATTGAATTTTTATCAATTTTATCAATTTCAGTATGACAAAAATGTTAGTGATATGATGCGACCGATTTATATGAGTTAATGTTAGAATTGTAGTTGACTTATTCGTAAAATGCATTAATTATTTGATTAATTTTAAGTTTTATAAAATGTTAAGGAGCTCGAACGACTTACGGACAAATGAGTATGAAGGAACGTGCTTTGCATACACTTTAGTTTCTAAAAATGTCTCATTTTTACTACTGAATGATACTACATAAAAACCAATGTTACTACATTAATAATGACAACGACAACATTGACAGAGACCATTAATAAATGTTAATAGATTTCAATTTCAAAATAGCTTGTGCATAAAAAGCTTCCAAGCAACAAATTTTCTAAAAAGCTCACATGAAACACAAGTAATAAATAGAGCTTAAGGCTAAGGCTCAACGTGATTTTCTACACAAGCTGAAGCTGTTTAACAATAAATTTGAAGCTTTATTTATAAAATAGGGCGGGCGCGGCAAGGCGTGTCAATTGCAATGAATTTCAATTTGTTAGCTTAAGCTTTTGAACGACTTTGATACTAAGCTTTGATACTAAATTGCAATTTTTTTCTTAAAAAGCGAATTTTTATCAAATTTTTTCTATTTGATATTTTCTCTAATTACCACCACCGCCATCAGCTGGAGGAGCCGCCGAGCGTTCGCTGCGACCGCACGTGCTGCGACTTCTTGAACGTCGTCGCTGCAGCGTCGGTGCAACTTCTTCACTACGATAAGCTTTCAAATTATCACATGAGGAATGATTGGACGAAGCGGGGGATAACAACAACAGATCATGATTACAGAGATGATTAGCCACGTTCTGATTTCTATCGACAACATGAATACACGATTGTGAACGCGGACGCGGCCGCGGACGCCGACACCGACGCATCCTGGAGCGGCGCAAAGCACGATTCTCATCGGTGTATGCATCACAGTTATCGTCATCATCGTCATCGTAGTCATCGTCATCAGCTGACGGGTCATATGCATCAACATCAACATCAACAACATTAACTCGGACGTGACGATCGTCCAGATCATCCTCCTCGTCGCTCGAGCCAGTCGCCGAGTGCGTGCGCGAAGAGGAGAAGTAGTCGTCAACACCGTTCTCGGTGTTGAGCAACTTGATTCTAATGCTATGGTCACCACCACCGATGCTATTGCGCAAGAGTCTAATAAACGGATTTCTACTGCTACTTCTATTACTTGGATTGCCGCCCATGACGGCGCGCAGCTTCTTCTCCAGACTGCTGGCCTTCTGATCGATGGCTTCCTGCTCGCGCTCCAGCGCCTCCAGTTCGGACTCGATGTAGGACAGTTTGTCGCCCTGAAACAGAAGGAGAAACGTCAATATTAATACAATTTAAATGTGACCATGTAGCACCAAACGGTACCGGTACCTTTTTTTCACTTTTGGGTGATATGCGCTCCATGACAGAGTTGAACGATTGCAGCGGACTGCCGCCGTTGAAGCGTTCGCTTATTCTATGACTAGGACTTAGTAGTTTATTGCTGCTGGCCTCGGTATCGCGTGGTGGCGTAATCCTCTTCGCGGGCGAGCTTTGCGGGGTGCCGTTAGGCGACGTCTTCGATGTTGGCGATGCGGGCGCGCCGTGATCTTCGACACCGTTGAGATGCTGATGCTGATGCTGATGGATGGACGAAATGGTATGCTCGGGCGTGAAATTCATGCGTTTCGAACGCGTCGGCGAAGTGGGACCACTGAGATTGGGGCTATGATTGGCGCTGCCGTTGCTGGCTTTGCTGCGTGTCTCCAATATTAGACGACGTGCCTGCTCACGCAAACGTTGTTGACGCTCCTCCTGCAGCAGCGTGACGAAGAAGAAGAAATTATAAATGTCAATATAACAAAACTTAATTTAGTTAAACTAAACTAAAGTGAGGACAGTTCAGAGCAAGATCGTTGAAAGAAGAAAATTCAAACTAAATAAAGCAAATAATAATTTCTCTTCTATGACAAATTAGAATAAGAGAAATGAAGTGTGTGTGTGTGTGTGTGTCTGTTTGGTGTTTGATGTTGGCGTTACTTACGTCATGTTCGTTGCGTTCACCATTGGAAATTCTCAATTTCTCAATCATCATTTTCGCTTTCTCACTCATTTCCTTGTGACGCGACAAAATCTTCTAAAATAATGTGAAATGAAAAGAACGAGATGCAAAAACAAAGCAAAGCCAGGGAAAATCGTAAAATTTAAACTTCAACAAAATCAAAAAAAAGCAAAAGCTTCATATATCAATTAAATATACCAATTAAATTATTATAAACAAATGATATTTCAAAAAATTGTAGCGAAAAATGTGTTCTAAAAAAACGCACAAATGCTTTTTAAAATTTGCTAAAAAATTATCTTTAAGAAAACATTAAACAAAAGAAGAAGTAGAAAAAATGCTAAATGGTAAATAAACAAAGCTTTTGTCGTTTGCCTGATAAATCTGTGGTCACAAGCAATAATCGCCTAAGTCAACTTAAGAAAGAATAGAGTATGCTAGCTTATTCCTTACATTACACTTCAACATTAGATAAAACCAAAACCAAAAACCAAAAACAGTTTGTACTGTTTTTTAAAACAAAAGTTAATTTTAAAAAAAAACATATTCACTTTTGTTCCAGTCTCCATCACGTTTAAAACACTTTAAAAGCTTAGTTTCTTGGAAAAGCAAATTTTGATTTAGGCGATTATGACTTGTGACCACAGAAATTCAACTAACATGGCGCTGATAGCGCCACAGCAGCCTCACGTTTGTGGTCGCGCTTAACTTTACGCATCGTTCTTTGGAGCCTTGTTCTTATTCTACTTACATTCGCCGTATTAGGATCCAAATTAGTCGGCGACGTTGGCGCCTGAGGATGAGACGAATTATTCTCTTGGCTGTTGCTGGCAATCAATTTCAGCTTTAGCTTTTCGCCTGCTTCTGACAACGACTCATCCACCACCAACAGAGCATCCTCAGCTTCGGCTGAAGATTGATTGGTGTTGTTGGTGTTGGTTGTTTGTTGTGTTATCGCCAAATTTGAATGTTGTGAAGCATTAATGGAATTCTTATCCTTCGCGGGCGAGAGTACTTTACCCAGAATACTCTTTGAGCCGGAAAGTATTAAATTCTTTACATCCTTCTTCGAGGTAGGCGACAATTGAGCCGACCTCTCACCCAGCCCGAAGATGTCATCGTCCAAGGAGTTCTGATGCATTATATGTGCTTTCAAGTGACTAAGGTTCAGTAAATTCTGCGAGAGATTGTCCGATTTGTAGTTGCCAATGACGTAACTCGATTCGTCTGAGGTGGTGCCTGACGAGAAGGAATATTTAAGAGAGTATTATTAATTAAGTTTCGAGGACACAAAGGCAAAGGAATGAGGAGCAATCATTACCGATTTGTTCGATGTGCAGCTGTTTGCCCGTAAAGTGTGCGCGCAATTGATGCAGATACGTCATAACGGCCAATTTATCCGGCACCGCTAGCATACTCATGTCGCGTGGCTCAATGACACGCGGTATACCCAACGATTCGGCCGCATCGAAAGCGGTGCGACAATTGCCGACCACATCGTGCGCTGATAGCTTCGACATGTCGCTGTTCAGGAGAACGAGATAGAAATTTAAAAATTAATATAAAATGTACAGAAAAAACCAAACAAAGGCCGACAAAATTGGGTTGATCTTCTAAACTAGAAAGCAAATTTACTTATGTTCATACACTCTCTAACGCATTTGATGAGCTAAAACCGAATTCAAGGTCAGTATATCTCAATCGCATCAAGTTTTTAAGATATAGCGCTCTGAATGGGAGACACTACACTCTTTATGGCATTCGGAAGTACTAAAATTAACTACAAAATTTTGGATTCAATATGATGAATGTACTATAAGGCTATTGAGCCTGCTGAAGTGATCAAAACTTTTCGAATTCAGTGCATCGGACACCTTCCGGCAGGAATTATTTATAGTCTGCTTTCTATTCTAGTCTGATCGAGGTTCTAGACTTTGTCGGCCTATACTATATTCAAAACTTACATCAGCGTTGGCTCGAAATGATGTATAATGGCACAGAAGGCCATACCGTTACGCCAACTGGTGGTCAAGTTGGTAACTTTCACATTCGGATAGTCCTTAGCAACGTCCTTGCACCATTCCAATAGATCTTGACCGGGCGTATTCTCTTTGAGTATAATTTTCTCGACCGGTCTTATGCTATTACTATTGCTATTGCTGCTCAGATTGTTGTTGTTGTGGGTGTTGGTGTGGGTGGTGGATATATTGTTGCTGCTAATTGTGTTGTTGCTGTTTGTCGTGCCGCTACTGTTTGTTGAATTCTTCGAACTGCTCTCATTGTCATAGCTTTTCTTTAAATTTAACGGTTGCAATTCGGAGCGTTGTTGTTGTTGCTGCTTTGTCTGCAGTTGTTGTTGTTGTTGTTGTTGCTCTTGTTGTAGTGTGATACTGATGGTAGCTGGTGCTGTGGCTGCTGCGGCTGCTGCTTTATCTTGCTCATCGCCATACGCTGCAGCTGCTGCTGCTGTAGTTTCTTCTGATTTTTTAGCTTGAGGAATACCAGTTATTGTTGTTGTTGTTGTATTCGCCATCTGGTTTGTTTTCTTTACAGCAGACTCCATTTTTTCCACCACTGTCGCCGATTTTTCTGTAGCTTCGGGCGCAGAAATCGCCGCAATCGTCACTGCTGTTGTTGCTGCTTCTTTTACGACTTTTTTGGAGCCTTTGTTCATCTCCTCTGCTGGTGGCAATGTGTTTTTGGCTGCAGTATTTTTTCTGTTACTCTGTTCCTTCGTCATAGTTGCGGCAGCCTTAAAATCCAGACCTTTTCGTGCTGTTGCCGTTTTTGCTGCTGTAGCTGGGGCTGCTTTCTTGTCCACTGTCTTTGCTATTGGTGTTGATGTTACCACTTTGTAAATAGTTGCCGCTGTACTAACTGGCAACGATGTAGGTGTTGTTGTGGCAGTTGCGGTTGTTCCTTTCGCGCTCTCCAACACATCTCGCTTTTCCAAACTTCCTTTAGAAGCAGTCGTCAACTCGTGCTTGGAGTCCGTAGGAACTACTAATGTTAATGTTGTTGACGCAGACGAATTGTTGACAACGTTGTCTGTTTGTTGATGTCGCAGCGCATTCGGAGTTTTCAACATATCATCATCGTTAGTCTGTTTATCTAATTCGAGTTCGAAATTATAGCGATTAACTTCGGCCAATGGAGTTGGATCTTCGGATAATGAAGGTACTACAGCGTAGAGGATGGTATACAACGAGAACGAATACAAATAGTACGAAAAAACAATTACAACAACAACAACAATAACAGGAAATAAAACATTATTAAAGGTTATACTCGTAAATTGTTAAAAAGGGAGCTCATCGGGATGTTTTAAGGATAAAAAGTTATAAAAATCGTTTATTAATAAAATAAGAAGAAAAGAGGTGCAAAAGTTTGTACATTCTGCATAAATTATGTACTGTATTGGGTTGGGGAAAAAGTATTCGGCGTTTTTCTCCTCGCTTCACTGTAAAATGTCATAACTTTGAAACGGTTGGTTGCATCTGGCAACTTTTTTTTGTTTTTGCTTAACAGGTGACAAATCGGCTGATAACTTGTGAAATTTATTGAGATTGGTGTCGTGTCGTGTTAAAAGTTATTCCGAAGCAAAGATGAGTAAAATTTCTGAAAAAAAAGGGTTTGTGGTGTTTATTGTGGCGAAGGTACTGCATCCCAATCAACTGCCAGGAAATGGTTTCCTCGCTTTCGTTCTGGGAATTTTAAAGTAAAAGATGTTCCTCGCTCTGGTCGACCTATCACCGAAAAAGCCGATGAAATTTTGGCTAAAGCCGTCAGTCGAGCAGTCACAGTCATCGCGACGGAACTGAAGATAGACCACAAAACAGTTTTAAACCATTTGAATAAAGTTGGTTTCACAAAGAAGCTCGATGTTTGGGTGCCTTATGAACTGACTGGTGCAAAAATGAATCCAAAAAAAAAGCCACATACAGCTTTGTTGACCCGGCAAAAACTAACCAAGACTCAAAAGAGAAAAGGGCGAACAGATAAAGCCCCGGAATTCTACAAGAAAGGAAAGGAATGGTTATACCGGAAAAATGGCAGAAGGTAGTTGAAAATAATGGGCAATATTTGGATTACTAAAGTGTTTGTTACATACAAAAAAAATGTTGTATCTTTTTACTAAAAAAACGCCGAATACTTTTTCCCCAACCAATAAAATAAGAAGGGCTTAGGGCAAAGAGGAAGAGGTGCAAAAGTACATTTTGCATAAATTATGTACATATATTGGTCAAATCTACTAAAAGTTAATCTATTTTGAATAACTAGCATTTATTCAAAATGCAAATAGAGTATAAAATAGACGCTACTCAACAGAGGAATAATGTAAAGGGACTAACATTTTATACAAGTTTCTACGGTATGATAAAATTTATAAAAGTTTTTTCTATATAATACTTGTACCTACAGTAAAAATATCAATATCATTTAAGGTAAAGAAACTATGAACCACAATAGAAGATCCTTTACAACAAAGAAAGTTACAAGAAATTTCACCTGTCATACTCTATTCAAGTTTATTTAGTATATACATACTATCTTATAAATAGATATATAAAAGATTAGTGTACTATTTGAATTATAAACTATGACTAATTAATATTAGTAAAGATTATGGAAAAAATGTAATTTTGATTTTTTTTTATTAAATAAAAAGTCTAAAATAAAAAAATGAAATAAGAAAAAATAAAAAATAAATAACATGTCCGTAAAGTAAAGCTCTTCATCTATAAATATTTATTATGATGAAGAAGATCAAGATAAAAGGAATTTTTACTTCTGAAATTTATCCTTTTTCCTTTGAAAACGTCTTTGATCGTGTTCATTGATCTCTTATAAGTTTTTAATACAACTAGAAAAATTTGTGATCAAACAAAGGATCGAAATAAAAGGAATTTTTATTTGTAATTCATCTGGAATTTATGCTTTTCCATTTAGAAAAAGTCTTCGATCGTGTAAAGCGATCATCTCCGTAAGTTTGGAATATAAATAAAAGTATTTTTTATCAAAGAAAAGATTAAAATAAGAAATTTTTTCTAATAAATCAGAGTCCGAAATTTATGCTTTTGCATTATGAAAAAGTCTTTGATCATGTACAACGATCGTGTCTTATAACTTTTTAACACAACACGGAATATTTATGATATTGTATATTAAAAAAATAGGAAATTTCTGCCAGATTTTGTTGCTCTAATTCTAGTAATGAACTCTACTATATTTCGCTGTAGATATTTCTTCCGTGTACATACCACTCATTGGCGTTGGCAGATCAATGCAGCCATTCAAGCTCGAAGTCATTTGTTCCAGCTGCTGTGTAAAATCGAACAGATGATCGGAAATGTCACCGGAGCTCTCCAAATCGGGTATATCCTCCAAATCATCGAGAGGCGCAACATCGCAATTGTTATTAACCGACATGAGAGAGACGACACTCTGCATATCTTCGTCCCTGCCGCCGGCAAATGAAAGAGATTGCAAATTTAAAGGAGAAAATTTATGATATGATCATAATCATAATGAATACACTGAAATATATTCGGTACTCACGTGGCTTTGCCCTCCCGCAGGAATACACAACTAATTGTTAGCTCCAAATCGGCTGAGGTGATTTTTCGTGAGATCGGTTTCATACTGAGCGTAAAGCTCTGTTGCGTCGATTCGATGCTGGCGTATTTTCTCATATTGATACTGGCAGAGGCCAAGACACGCTTCTTCCCCATGGGCGTTACCTGTGCCAGGAAACCACGGCATCACACACAAACAGAAATAAATGGCCCAGAAGAATGAAAGAAAACAGAAATATAAACATTTTAGAATAGAAATCAAAATAGAAATTTGTCGAAATAATGAAATATAATAATTGACATATGTATAAACAACAACAGCAAAAAAATGCCAGCGTTTCTTCGAAGTTGATTAGAAAATAGTAACATTTTTCTACATCACAAATTTGCTCAAATAAAGTTAAATATTTTCAGCTTCATCAATTATGTATAACCAACTAGACCACGAAATTTCTACCACCGCCCTGGCATTCATCACATTTGTGAGATCTCTTTTTGGATTCTCTTTGAGGTGCGGACAGAGAGTAATTAATTTTGGGCATATTTTCACTCCATTTTTTATTTATAAAAAGAAAAACACTTTGTACATATTACTACAACAATAAAAATGAAATCTTTTCACTCTAAAATACTTTTCTTGTTCTCCTTCTTTTTGTCCACCCTACACAAGAAGGCAGGTATATTTGGTTATTCTTTCGTTATTTTTTATAGTTAATTTTTAAGAAGCTCTCGGTTATCTTCACCATCCATAATTCATTTTCTAATGAAACAACACCTTCACCTTCAAACGTACGAGTATGATTCACGATTGTTTTTTTTTTTTGTTTTTTATATGAACTTATTGTACAATATATGTACCCAGCAAACATTATAGGACCGTTTATATTTGTGAGTTCAAAAAGGAGTCTTTTTTCGAAAGAAAATATGTGTGCTCCAAAAAGGGACTCCAAAAAGAGTCTTATATGATTCAAATATGAATGTTCAAATTTAAGACTCTGAAAAGACTCTTTTTTATGAACCACACTTGGGCACATAATATTTTGACTCCGAAAAAAATCTTTTTTATGAGGGAAAATATGAGTTTAACATTTTTTTTTAAAATATTGAAAAACTATACACTCCAATTAGGGACTCTGAAATGACTCATATTTATATTTATATTGTGAGTCTACTTGATTTGTCTTCTTTCAAATCTTGCTTTAGAAGTAAATTTATGTCAATTGAAAAAGTATCATCTTTGATAAATTCACACTCTTTTTGAACATTATCTTAAGTTATCACTGGTTTGGGTTGACCAACCAATGTACATCATCTTCCGGCGGCTCACGATCGTCTTTAAAACGCGTAAGCGACTCATGAACTCTGCTATCCTCATTAACTTTTTTAAACAATTCGTGTTTTGAGGAGGAAAATATATATATTGTTCAAAATTTATGTATTTTTTTTTTATATTTAATATTTTAATAAATAAAATTTAAATTTAAATAATTTAAAAAGCCTAAATTGCATATTACAAAACGCTCAGGAAACAATCATAAAAGGCTCCGAAAAGATTCACAAAAGGCTCAGAAAAGAATCATAAAAAGCGCAGAAAAGAATCATAAAAGGTTTAGAAAAGAGTCCCAAAAGGCTCAAAAACAATCATAAAAGCCTCCGAAAAAATTCATAAAAGGCTCAGAAAAGAGTCCCGAAAGGGTTAGAAAACAATCATAAAAGGCTCCGAAAAAATTCATAAAAGGCTCAGAAAAGAGTCCCGAAAGGGTTAGAAAACAATCATAAAAGGCTCCGAAAAAATTCATAAAAGGCTCAGAAAACAATGATAAAAAGCTCAGAAAAGAATCTTAAAAGTCAGAGAAATTATTTTTTTTTTTTTTTTTTGAAATTTTAAACTCACAAAACGCACAATTTTATGAGCATTTTTTTACTCTCTTCTAAATAAAAAATAAGTCTTAAAAGACACATATTTTTTGCTGGGTGCACAATATGTACATTCTATATACATATATGTATTGATATACTATACATCTACATTACGCGGTGTAGAGTATCGAAAGCTTCGAGTAGATCCACAGAAAAACAAGTTATTTTTTTGCAAGCACATTTCTCTCCCTCTCTGTCTTTCTGCCTTCTGTTGTTAGATTAAATTAATTTTAATTTAATTTTATGTGATGGAAGAAATAATTTTGAATTTTTTATTTTAATTCCTTTAATTTTTCATCATTATTTTATTTCACATTATACTCGTGCATTTCATTTTTATTGTATTACAAATTTTTTTTTCTTAATTATTTCATATCATTAAAGTTGTTGAAAACAATTTTAGCTTCACGACTAGCTGCTACTTTATCGCTACTGTTTTTGTCGGGGTTTTGTTGTTGTTGTTGTTGTTATTGTTGATGATGCTGGTGTTATTGTTTTTCTTATCATTTCGGTTTATATTATTGTTACTGTTCTTTTTACTAATTATTTTTATCTTCTTGACCTGTTTGTTTGTGTTTATGTATGTATATTTTTTTCTCTTTTCTCTTTTTTGAGCTTAAGTTTTATTTTTTTATTTAGTTATTTTTGTATAATTATCAAATAATTATCAGCACAAGGAAGTATATTTTTTAAATGAATTGGCTTAAAAAATTGAAGAAAAAAAAAGTTTAAATTTAAATAAATACTAAAGCTAACGCTTCTATAATATCGTCCTTGAACTTATTTTTAAGACGAATTTTTTCGGAAATGTGTACTACTTTGTAATTTTTTGGTAATTCTTGTTTTATGAGATTTTTAAATATTAATTTATTAGTTTTTATGTATAGAAATGTCTTCCTTATCAGCTCTGCCAATCTGCCAATCTCGCCCATTGATTGACCTACTTTGTATTTACAAAACATATTCGATATACCGTTGTACAACAACAACAAGAACAGCAACAGCAGCAGCAACAACTACACATCAGTGGTAGCAATATTGCAAATTTTCAACCGCAATGAGAAAATCTTATAAGAAGAGCAACAGCAGCAGCAACAGCCACAAAATTACACCAATAATAATAATAATAATAATAGGTACAAAAAGCAACAACAACAACAACACTACAAATAACGCCAAGCAGAAACTCTACACCGACATCAACATTATTACTAACAGCTCATTAATTCATTAATTCATGAATTATGTGACAAAACGCGCAGTGATTGCCGGCGCTCTTTGAAACCGAAAAATCGCGTCCATGTCGCGTTCATCGCCCCGATAACTATTATGAATGCGGTGCGGTGCCGTTCAACGTACTCTGAGTTCTAGTTTGCAGACTCTTTTAAGGCCGCCGAACGTAAAAATTTTGTCTAAATTTTAGTCGCTCTAAGGCATGTACCTTCTGTTAAAGAGTTCTCTCAAAAGTATTATTGTTAAAACTTTCTCGACAACATGACTTTCTGAATTTCTTCCAAATTAGTATAGGGTGCGCCATCTTTTAAGTCGGTATGTCGGACTATTCCAAGCTACCTGAACGATCTGTCGGCAACATTCTTTTAGCCAATTGCATTTTATACGGAAACAAATGCAAATCATCTTTGAAAATGCGCCGCAAGGTAGGTCCACCTGGTAGATGGCAAAATGCTGAGCGCGGTGACGATACGACACATGTGGATTCTCGGCAACACTCTCTCTTACCGCTTTAACAAAAATTTTTTTTTCGATTTGAACTCTAAAGTACACAAAATTTTTTTGACCGAAAGTTGTTCAATGCCATAAAACTAACTCTAAAACTATTGTATTTATGGCAAAATTCCCGAAACATTTTCGCGGAATAGATTCCATTTTTTAAATTAAAAGAGCCCGATGGTTACATAATTTTTTGGAGCGAATATTTCTATTAAAAGCACATTAATTTCTTTCGGTTTCACTTTTTAAACTCCTTTACTATGGATACATTGTATAAGATTTTCAATTAATCCTACTTAAAAGGTTTTTATTTTTATCATTTTCATTTTTTCTGTCAGCTTTCAGGATTAAAAGCTTTGAGATATGTACTCGTATATAATATTTCACCTTGGTTGCGGTTAAGAGACTTATATGTGTAGAAATGAAAGAAAGTAAATGCGTCTAGCTGCATTCGAAGTGCGAGTATAATGTCAGTATAGCGTTATAACCATAAAAAATTTAATTTTAATGATCCATAATCTGGAAAAGACATTTTTAAATTTAACAAAAAAAAACTTTTAGCGGACATTTTAAATTAGTATCTTGATGTTGTCTCGAAGACAATTTAAAGCTTTTCTTCAACACCCACAACGTCGTTTGCAGACGATGGCTCCGCTTGGTCTTTGTTGAAAGTGAATGGATGGAACGCATAAATTAAACGTAAATGTATCGTAATAAAATATATACAAAATATTGTGTAAAAAAATACACAAAAAGAAGCAATCACGTTTTTCCACAACATCGAAGAAAATACGTATAAAAAAAACATTCGCACAAAAAAGAGCCATTACACAAAAACCGCCTCCTTGAAATCAAATCGAATTAAATTGAATTGAATGGAATGGAATTGAAAAATGCGAAGAGAGAAAAATATACGAGAAATCTACGAACGCAGCAAATGGCAAGCATTCTGGTGCGAATATACATAAATCGTAGTTCTTAATTTATGCTGTTGTTAGGTATAATTTGAAGGCTTCAATTTGCAGCCTTTTTCTTCAAGACATTCAACATTCGACAACGGCTGTGTTGTCGTCCATTAGTTATGCAAATTATTGTGCCACTAAGAAAAATGAAAATGATCTGAAATTATTTGAAAGTAAATCGTTTTGGGTTAACACAAAATGACACTTCAGTTGAAAATAAATTATATACAATTTCTTAAGGTAAGAGACTGAAAAGTTTTTTGTAGCTGTGTCTGTTTTTTTAGGGAAACAACCAGCAAAATAATTGGCAGGAAGAAGAAATCATCCACACTTAAGAAGTTATAAGTATTGAAAATGTCGCGTTTTATGCGAAGCGTCTTTTTCTTAGCGATTTTTTTCGAAGATAAAGGAAACAAAGAGGCTGGACAAAAGAAATATCTTAACCTTGAAAAAAAGTGTAAAAGTACTCAAAAGTCTTTGGCAAATCTTATACTAAAAATCAAGTCAGAAGTCTCTGGTATGTCTCTTTTATGTGATATTTTTGGAAAATGAAGGAAAATAAAGAAGTATGAAGAACGGAAACCATCAATTTTTTAGTAAAATTTAAATGTTAATTGAAAATTATAAGTCTTTTCTTTGAAATGAAACATAATTAAAGCGCTTTTCACATTGCGATTGATCTTCATCCAACTAAAGCTGAAAAGTTTTATGTAATTAGAAAAAGGTACTTCGAGAAATTGAATATGTACTTCGAATTTTAAAAAGGAAGTTTTCTCATACTTTTTTCCACCAACGTTTAATGAGTTTACGAGTCTTCTGCTGATCAAGAAGACCGTAAGAAAATCATAGAATTATTTGAAATAATCTTAAGTGAGAGAGAAACGCAAGAAAGAAGTACGAGAAAATATAATTTCTAAAATTCATCGATTTTCATTTTCTCATACCGAAATTTTCTCATACAAAAACCAGAAACTTTTCACCTGTACTTTATATAAATATTCGAATATATTCAATGGTTGTACGCTTTCTTTAATTTCTTTTAAAAAATTATTCTATCCATAAACATTTTAATGGTATGAGCATTAACAATTTATACGATTTTACGAGTACACACAATCATTATCACTTCATACATAAATTCTCGTACCATCAATAAACAATCTAAGAAAATTCAGGTCATTCGTATTTTTTAGGAAATATTTTAATTAAAATGAAAGAATGTATGCGCCTCTTGGAAAACATAAACTGAAAGAAGCGTAAGGTAATAATGTTGGTATTTTTCAAAACTTTTGCAACTTTTTAACGGATAGAGTACTTTCCATTACTTATTTCCATTACTTTCCATTTATTTATTTATTTATTTATTTATTTATTTTATTTATTCCATTTATTTCTAAAAAGTTGCATTTTATTTAATATTTAGATTCATTTCTGGTCGTTCTTAATTCATTGATGCTCTCTAAAATGCTCTTATTAGTGTATTATTGACTATAGATCTATTATCGTATATCATTAAAATCTCACAATAATAAAAAGGGCACGACTAACACCAAACGACTTCCGCTTACTTACATCTTCGATCACAAACGTCCAATCCTTATCCTCCAGCTCGTGTGTTCGTGGATCTTTAAAAAGGGTTACCGAAATGGAATGATTGTCCGGCACCGGCCATGAAATATTTCCGACCAGCGGATTCATCATATCTGGTTCCCAGGGCAAGGGCGCTGATACAACACGCCGCGAACGTCGCGTCCAAACCACAGAAAGATTTGAGGGACGCCTGTAATGAAAAAGAAGAAGTAGTTAATTACTTACTTTAAAACCTGAGGTTATTCGTACTTAAGAGAAAATTAATTCAAATGAATAAATTTATTGGAAATTATGATAAGATTTATAACGACTTTTCTACATTTTTTAATCATTGTTTTACGTTGGAACATTTGAAGAATGACATACGTCAAGTTATGGCCGAATTATTGCGCGACTTGTGTCAAAAAGTCATCGAAAATTAGCTCAAAAGAATTGAGGCCTGCAAAAGGTGCCGTGGAGGACATTTGAACGATATTGTTTTTCACGCATAATGGCAAAATCCAAGCATTATATTGAATATAAAAATTTAATCGATATCTGAATATTTAGTGGGCTTTTTTTTTACTTCACTTACCGAAAAAGAAAATGGATAACCCGTTATAATCACAGTGAGGGACTTTACGAAATAAAGCGCCTTAATTTAATAATATCAAAAATGCTTTTATTAAATAATAAAGACAGCAGCATCATCATCATTATCATCAGCAAATAATACTAACATAAACAATAACAACAATTATGTACATCATCGATTATAATACCACGCTGCAATGCGTCATATAGCCGTCATGCATGCCGCATTCTTATTGTTATTGTTCTCTTTTAATGCGGCATATTTGATACGCGAGTATCAAACGCCTGAATATCGTCCGGCCACCGATACTGGCATTTCAAATCACAGGAAGCAACATTATTATCATTAATACAGTGTGTGCCAGTCGTCGTTAACCGCCCTGCCGGCTCAATATATCCCTTCTGAACAACAGCGACAACAACAACAACAACCGCCAAAACAAAAACAACGCTCACAAGCTGAACGAGAATAACAAAGATTCCATTTTGTGTTTGAAACAAAAAATGGCAAAACAAATTCCTTTATGATGTGAAGAAGTGATGATAAAGCACGAAGAGCCAGAGCCAGAGCCACAGCCACCAGCATTAGCATGAAGCAATTGCTGATAAAACATGTTGCTGCTGTGGGGCTGCCGGTGCGCTACTGCTGCGGCTGCTGCCGCTGCTGTTTCTTATCAATGCATCTGCGTCTGGGTCGTCATGAAGGAAGGCGTGTTTGTCCGGCATGTTGGTCCATGCAATTTGCCTCAAGTGAAAAGAAAATTAATTACGTTTCTTGGGAGATAGTGATTGTACTAAATTGTTGTTGTTGTTGCTGTTATTGCTGTCATATAGCAAGTGTCTGGCTAAATCTGCAAGATTGTTGTTTTCAGCGGCTTTTAGACTCTGGACTGGTAAGTAATCATAATTTAAACTTCAACTGGTTACTACAACAAAAACAACGATAAAGATGACTTCAAATGTGCTCAGCGAAAATTCGATTTAAATAAACTGTATACTGCACAAAAAAAAAGCAGCAACAGCAGCTACATATTCATTGATTACTCGTACATATTTATAAACATTTGTTGCTAGACCTGAAGCAACATGTTGCTGCCACTTCGCCACGGCAAAGACCATACAAGGGCACAACAATAAAGAGCAAAAACATATGTTTTTCTCACTATGGATGATCGCGTTAGCAACATGAACAGCAGCGACTACATATTCATTGATTACTCGTACATATTTATAAACGTTTGTTGCTAAGCCTGAAGCAGCATGTTGCAGCCACTTTGCCCCGCCAAAGAACCCACAAGGGCACAACAATAAAGAATTTTTAAAAACTTTAATTGCTTTGCCCACAATAATCATTCACATTCAAAAATTCATTTATTTCCGTATTTTAAAAATATTATATAATAAAATATAGAAAATATGAATTTCTAGATTTGGATCGCGCAAATTCGGC
Organism: Conops quadrifasciatus; assembly: GCA_949752815.1. Classification (NCBI taxonomy): domain Eukaryota; kingdom Metazoa; phylum Arthropoda; class Insecta; order Diptera; family Conopidae; genus Conops; species Conops quadrifasciatus. Next base: position 40,840,417 of record OX457077.1, on the reverse strand, counting down.
GTTAGCATCTGTTAGTATTTGCCGCAATGCACTGAAATCTGTTTGATTATCTTGTTTTATTGTTCTTTTCAGTTTCAGCTTTTTCAGTTTTTATTCAGACTTTTTACGTTAATTAATTTGAAATGTTTTCAGTCTAAATTAGCAATGCTTGCCGCCGCATCTTAATCGAGTGCAGAGCATTTTTTTACTGCTTTTTATTTTTCATTGCCTTTGCAGTTTTACTATTTTTTTTTACATTAATTTTTTTTACAAGCTCGTAGTTCATTGCATTGCATTTTTTGCTAAACACAAATGCTTTTTCTTCGCTCTCTTCCTTTACTAACGTTTGCTGCAACATTCTTTTTAGCCTTTTAACATTTTTTGGCTTGTTGCCACCAAAACAAAAGCCACAAGAATAATTAGTCATCGAGATAAACATTCAATCAGGAAATGATTGTAGTTTGGTTGATTTTAGTGGATCGCATTAAAGCATCAGTGGATCGCATCAATCAGGGCTGGTTGTAAGAAACGAAGGTGAGGAGGGCGTTGGTAGGCGGGAAGGTTAGAATAGACTAAATAAATGTTAAAAGCTTAATTGAAAACAAAAAGAATGTCCTTTTGTGAAGAGTTTTTTTTTAAAAATGTTGCTGCGAGAATTTTTTTGCAACATGCCAATATGTTCACAAGTTTGTTGCCGAATTTTTTTTGGTATACCAGAGGACAGACTTGTACAATGTACATATGTATGTATATAAATATAAAATATATATTGTACAGTTTGTTGTTACACACAGAGAGAACCGGCTTTTTAGAGACCTGTTCAATGCATAATTGATCAATTTATCATCATAAACTATCGGCATCTATTAGTGACAAATTGCAATAGTCAAAGCTGGGAATAGTTTATGATGGAGAAACTCATTTTAATTAAGTATTTTTGAAAGTAATAATTTTTGCTTTCATTTTAAATTTTTTTCCCGAACGACAATAAGAAAATTAAAGCCCTAAATATATTTTAATTTTAATTAGGTAGTATGTTCACCTAATTAAAATTAAAATACTCGTAAAATGTAAATTGTAAAGAAAATTATAAAATTCATAGCAATTACATTGAAAATATTATATGAATTTGCATTTGCTAATGAGCACAAAGATTTGAGGTCGAAAAGTATTTCCGTTTCTACGAAATTCTAAACTGATTAAACAATGTGCACGGTCAGGTTGCTTGCTTTCTAAATTAGATTGACGGGCAAAATTAATCTGAATTCATTATATATTATATATATTCATATATAATAATTAAATCTCTGTACATAGTATTCTTTGCAGCAACAACAACGAAGCCAGAAGCGGCTCATGATATTATTATTTTATTCTAAAAAGCAAAGCTTTACAATAAATAATGGAGTGCATAAAAATAACACTTTTTTTTAGTTTTTACATTTTTAATTGTAGTTATTCGTATTTGAACTTACTAAATTCACAAGAAATGTCATAAAAGAAAAACATTTACATTTTTCACTCTTTTGTCAATGTTTGACATTGAATATTTTGACATTTTAACACTTCGTTTCACAAGCTTTTCTAAATATTTGTTTGTCATAGAACAAACAAACAAAGAACTAAAAATAAAAAACAAAAAAAAGGGGTAGAAAATATTTGGTGTTGTCACTTTTTCAACAATTGTAGTATGTAAATAAAATGTACATAAATCGTGGCTCGTAAATATTTATAGACTTGCTGTCAAAGAGGTTAAAAACTAGAATGTTTTCCGAACCTTCCGAGTTTTGACGATTGAGGAGAGGACTGTATAGATTTTCTACGATAAATATAATACATTGTATTACTATGATACGATGATGATATATTGTATTACTTTTCGTGACTTTTCACGTTATCTTTCATTTTTCAAATATACGTTATAAAACGTTAAAAAACAAGCGCTCATTGAACGATGCTTTTTAGCTAGTTTATAGAGAGCTTTTATGATTTAAAAAAATTCCATTAAGATATTTTAATCATTAAATCTATAGTAGTAACCTTATGTTCAAAAAGTCTATATTGGTCTTATTGGTCTAAATTGGTCTAAATGACAACTAAATATGAATTTAAATAACTTCATTTAACCCAAGTTGATTTTCAGAGTGAAAAATGGTTTTTTGAATTTTTTTTTATTAAGAATCCAATATTTTTCCACAACTATAATGAACCCAAAGTAGTTAAAATTAAAAACCTAAAATATTTATTCAATTGAAACCTTTTTCCAATCAAAAAAAGATGAAAGAAATTATGTATGACGATGCTTTTGATACGTAGTTAAACACGTATAACTATCATTCTACGATATTTTCAGTCGTTTTAACTACACTTATAAAAGCACACACACACACACACACACACACACACAGCCACACACGACCATAATTGTCATTACCTCGATTGCTCTTAAGTTAATTTAATGCTAAGTAGCTTCTAGTAAACCACAGAGGAAGAGATAAATGTAAGCGCACTCAAGTGTACCATAAATTGAACATTAAAATGAGTTGTTTGGTTGACTTCGCTGGGACTTGATACGTTGAGGTTTGCTGTTATGGTATAGTGAGTGTATCATCATCGTTCCATATCAAATTGATATTTTTTATCGCTTTTCCAAGTAAAAAAGCTTCTATATACGATATTATTTATGTCTACTTACTATAAATTTTTCAATTATTTAATGCAATCATTATCGAGAGCTGAACCAACGAATTGTTTATAAACGCGTCGATTTATTAGATCATAATCACAAATAAAATCAATAATGATGAGCGACATTGTACTGCTCAGTGTTTGAATGGCAAAGATAATATCGTAGTAGAGTACGCACAAAATATCGTTGGTCAAAAATGGTCAAAATCATATTAAACGAAAAAATAGTGAAGCAAAAAACCATCAAATCTGTAAGTTTATATAGGAACAATTAAGGTAAAATTTTTATGTTATGTTTCATTACAAAAAGAGTAAGTGTTTTTATAAAAATAATACTCTTACTCTTGCTACGGTTAAATTGCTGTTTTAATGGTTATTTCTACTATTTTTACAGTTAACTTACAATTTCGGTAGTTAAATGTAAACGTTAACGTTAAATGTAAACGTTAAAACGTTTTTTACAGTTTCGGTGTCTCATTTTAACTATTTTTATAGTTAACTTGAAATTTGTTTGGTTAATGGTTACTCTCTTCGCAATTTACTTACTGTTTTCATATTTATTATGGCCATTGATGAAGTTAACTTGGTTACTTCTACTATTTTAATAGTTACAGATTTGATGGTTTCTTTTAGTAATTTTCATAATTTTTTACTATTTTCACAGTTAGTTTTGAGAGTTTTGACAGAGTACAGACAGCTTTGACAGTTATTTTTTACTATTCTGTTTGTTAACTTACACTTCGGTGGTTTATTTTAACTACTTTTACAGTTATGTTAACGTTTTAATAGTTACTGTTACTATTTTTAGTATTAACTAACAGTTTTCGTTATTATTTTTACAATTAACTTAGTTTTGATAGTTATTTTTAATATTTTAACAGTTTCTTTATTAATTCTAATAGTTATTTTTATTATTTTCGTTTGCTTTGTGCAATCTTAATCAATGATATTTCTTTGTGTGTAAGAGTGACTTACTTTATTTGAAATTGTACACTGTTAGCAAATGTATATTTTCACTTTTCTTTCTTTCAAGCGTTCAGGAATTACGAAGGCAAAACTTTTTCCAGGGTTAAAAATCCATACAGCAAGGATTCGAAACCATTTCTCTCAAAATGCAAAAAAAAAACAACAACGACAGAGCTAGAAACGATACTACAAGTATTGTAGTTACTTATTATTACCATCATCATCATTAACATCGATGGTTGGTGACGTGAGTGGTGAAATCAGAGAGGGTAAATGTGAGGGGTGAAGGTCAATACGTTCAGTGGCGAAAGAGCGGCAGCATGAAGAGGGCAAACGAGGTCGTAGCTCGATTAAAAAAATATATTTTATGACAAGCGCTATTAGCATTGAAATGAAAGAGGGTAGAGGGCAAAAGGGTAGATATTACTACAATATTTAAATCCCAGAAAAAATGCATTTTACACTTAAAACCCATCATCTCTTATTGTTTATGAAGAAGTAAAGGATGTTGTGAAGAGCGTGTAGCATGCTCAAAGGTTTCGCCTTCCGGCTTTTTTTCTTACAAAAACCACAACAACATTTATTGGTTTGTACAATATATTTACAACCTTCACGCAAGACTTTAAAAGGTTCACTTTAAATAAGGTTATGTTGCCGCAAGGTCTTCGGATACAGTATCAAGGGCTTTTTATACGGTCCTAATATACACATTAAACGATTTGTTCGACCATGTGATATTGTACTATTATCACGTATCAAAATTGTGATATTATTTTTTGTAGTTTTCATTCCTCCAATTTCATTTTAACACAAAACGAACTATCTTTTTATTAATAAATGTAGTTTCTTTCTGCGAAGTGAGCTTCTTTTAAAATAAATATAATCCAACTAACGACAATAAACACTAAAAATTTTTAGAAAAAAATATTTTGCTGTAATTTTTGTCTGTTTCTAATTTTTTTGTCTTTTTTTTTAGGTAATTCTTCATTTTTTCGGATCTCAATGCAGTTTTAATATGAAATTAAGACATAAATAAACGGGAAAACATTTTCTTTTAAAAACGAATTGCGTCTTTTCTTAATTTTTATGGTTTTTATTTTTTTACTTTTTTCGAATATTAAAAACGGCGAAGGGTATATGAGAAATTGAATTAAGTAATTTAATGCAATTAATTCGTTTACTCACACACACACACACACACACACACAAACAGTCTTGTTGGTTCGTTGTTATTTTATTGGTTTGTATATTGTAAAGGCGAAAAGAAAAGCAACAACAACAACAGCTATTGCGAATGTTTTTCCGCTTGTTCTTTGCTTTTCATACTGTTGCTAAGAAACTATAACTAACTCAAACTTAAATTTTATTGATTTTTATAAAATTAGCGCAATAATTTTCCTAAAATTTTCCAATATCCGCAATCATACTCTTGAATTTTTTTATATATTCTCAAATATCCCGAAAATATTCTTCAAATTCTTCAACATTTGTAAAAATACCCTTAATATTATAAAATATCCGCAATAATATTTTTCATATCTTCGATTCTCCTCAAAAGTCTCTTTGAATTTTTTAAATATCCGCAAAAATATCCATAAAATTCTACAATATCCGCCATAATATCATTAATATTTTGGAGTATGCGCAATAATATTTTTAAAATTGTCTAATATCTTGCAATAATAGTTTGCAATTCTCAAATATCTGCATTAATAATGATGGTATTCTATAATATCCACAATAATAGTCTTCATATTTTCGATTTTACTTAAAAATCTTCTTGAAATTTTTAAATATCCGCAACAATACCTATAAAATTCTACCATGTCCGCAATAATATTTTTCATATATTTGGTTATCCTCAACAATGTCATTGAAATTATCCAATATCCGCAATAATAACATTGATGTTCTTGATTATTCACAACGATATTTGTGAAATTGTCTGATATCTATAATTATACACTTGAAATTCTGAAATATCCGCTATAATTATCTTGATATCCTTACATATCCGCAATGATAATCTTGGTATTCTTCAATAAACGCACTAATAATCTTGTTATTCTCTAATATTTTCAATAGTATTTTTTTAATTCTTCAATATTCGCCAAAATATTGTTCCCTTAACTAATACGCAGAAATATCCGCAATAATATTCTCATATTTAAGTCATTTAAAATTTGTCACTATAAAGAAAAACTATAATATCTAACAAAACATTATTTAATCTACAAAATAGTGGAATGGAAATTACGTAACAGAAAACTGAGTGACTTTATTTCAGTAATAATAATATCCGCAATAATGAAAAAGCACCATCTTTATCTTTCATACAAGCCCTAAAGATCGAGAGCGAAGTTTTTCGTGTTTTTTCAATACATATTATTTTTTCCATTGTTATATATTTGCTTTGTCTGCTCCTTTATATTCTAAATGGGAAAAGTTGGGAGCAAAGGATACTCCATTAAATGAGAAGTGGCTTCTGTCAGCATAATAAGTTACTTGAGTAGCTCGAAGGCATTTTTATCATATTCTACTTCAGTCGGTCAATGAACCGAATATACCGGCTTATCTATCCTACGGCCGCAAGGAATAAAGAATAATTTTGGTGCCCTAAAAAAATATTATGCGATATAATTTTAATTAGAAAAGATTTCCAATCCAAAGCAATAGAAAAATATTCTAAATATTAAACCATACCAAAATATATCACAATTGCAGTAAAAATTTTTTTTTAAAGGAAAAATTTCTCGAAAAAAAACCAACTCAATCTTAAAATCATGCTCTAGTTACAGAAAAGCACAGTTTGTGCAATGTATAAGTAGCAGGTACCATTTTGTGGGCCTTCCTTCTCGGATACAGGGCATCTGTCACCCGCAAAACAACTGCATCCAACGAACCTCAATACATCATTCAACTGACAGAATAAATTGCGTTTAAAAGGGACTTTCGTTCTTTCTCTCTCAAAATAGAATTTAAGCTTCCGCAATTTCAATCATTCGAAGAAAACGTACGTTAGTGGACGTAGAGAGAATCGAGGTCATAAGGGAGGGTGGCAGGTTGACTGGCTAGTCGTCTACAAGGCGACGTTGGTGATGGTGGCGATGATGGATGATAAACAAGATAATAAGTATAAAACATCATAGCAGACAAGAAGACGACGATGATGATTTTTGTCACAGACTGCAGTCTGTGAGGCCAACAATAATATAACATAGTATACGTACAACGAGACAACAACAAGATACTCGTATACACTTAAAATTGTATTAAACTGCTTGTCGTTATTTTTCCAGCGCAAATGGCTGGAAAATATTCAATTAAAGTGAACCTAAGGGAATAATACTACACTACGAAGATGCAGAATATATTTCTTGTAAGCATAGTAACCGCTAAACAACTGCTCTTTAGAGCCTTCTTTCTTGCGTGCCCCTATTATTGTTTCTTTTATCTACAAACAGATGAGAACTTTCTCAAGTCAAAACTTCTGCTTTATTTTGAGAAGCATTGAGATAATAATATGTACAGCCAGACACGCGAATAAAGACAACTAAAAACAACTTAAGACAACTTATTCAAATGATGAGCAACACTTTTGATCTTATACATTTATTCATGCATATCATTTAGGTAAGAATTACAAGTAGACCCAGGAATTTGTGAAGATTTCTAAAGATTTCAAGGAGAATTAAATAAGTTTACAATAAAACTTTTTTAATGTAATGAGTTTGCTTTTCCCCAGGGCGATATCGTAGAGTGAAAAATGGGGTTTTTTTAATAGACGTAAGCGTTTTTACTTCGATACATCCCAAAAATCAGCTTCGATTATAACCCAAAAATCAGTAGCCCAATCTTTGGGTAAAAATCGGGGTTTGCTTTAATATCACTTAAAATTTACTGAATGTAAAATCTGTAAATTTTTCTACGAAATGCCTCCAAAAACTTCTCTTGCCAGAGCCCAACAAAGCTTTCATAGAATAGACACTGCACTAACCATACAGTATTGGCCCAGTTTCGAAATTTATACTGAAATAGAAGTAAGAAAATGTAAGAGAAAAAAAAATAGTTTAGGAGAGATCACTGTTACTGTAAGAAATTTATGAAGGAATAAACTTTCGACAATTTTTTTGATAAAATAAAATTAGTTGCTGGAAGAGCAAGGATTTATGCACAGTACATAAAAAAGAAAGCAGTGTTTAATAATAATTATTTAATTATAATAACAATTTAAAATAAAAATAATTTCATACTAAAAATAAGAAACTGTTTTTTTTTTTTCAATTTTAATAAAACTGCAAAAAATAGAAAAATGTTAACACAAAATTTCATGCAGAATTCTATAAAAAGAACCTCGAATGATCTGCTTCAAGATAATAAGTTCAAGATAATAAGATAAGTTAATTTTTGTGCGTCATTTTTGCTCCTTTTCTCATATTTAGAGAATACAGCCGTTAAGAGAACTTTGACCGAGCCATAAAAACCGGCAAAGAAGTAAAGAATTAGATACCAACTAATTGTTCTTTTCGAAGAAAAGTTAAGATTTTTTTTGTATACGTACGTACGGCTCCGGGAAATAACGCCCAAATGAAATAAGGCCCAATGTGGGCCTTATTTAATTTTGCCAAATTGGGCGTTATTTCATAAAAAACGAAATAAGGCCCACTTTGGGCCTTATTTCATTTTAAGAAATTTAAAAATTTTTCCGAAAAATGAAATAAAGCCCAAAAAAAATGAAATAACGCAAAATTTTGCGATAAATGATGAAATGCGTTAGCTACGAAGCAGCTGTTGGACTTATTGGACGGGTTAATATACAAATACTATTCAGCAAGGGGATGGTTTTGTTAGCTGAGGGTTTTAATCCCTGCTACGGCCAAAGGCCGGCATGCAAAAATACACTTTGCCTGCGCAGAAGGAACCTGGATAGAGGAAGACTTTTCAACAAGGAGATGGTTTTATTGGCTGAGGGTTTTTGATCCACGGCCGAAGGCCGGCACGCAGAAGGACCCTGGATAGAGGAAGACTTTTCAACAAGGAGATGGTTTTGTTGCCTGAGGGTTTTAATCCCTGCCACGGCCGAAGGCCGGAATGCAGAAGGAAGGAGGAAAGGAAGGAAGGAAGGAAGGACGGAAGGCAGGGATTCAAACCGTCGGCCAACAAAACCATCTTCTTGTTGAAAAGTCTTCCTCTATCCAGGGTCCTTCTGCGAAGGCAAAGTGTCCTTCTGCAAAGTCTTCCTTCTCTGAAAAGTCTTCCTCTATCCAGGGTCCTTCTGCATGCCGGCCTTCGGCCGTGGCAGGGATTAAAACCCTCAGCTAACAAAACCATATCATTGTTGAAAAGTCTTCCTCTAACCAGGGTCCTTCTGCGCAGGCAAAGTGTCCTTCTGCATGCCGGCCTTCGGCCGTGGCAGGGATTAAAACCCTCAGCCAACAAAACCATCTTTTTTGCTGAAAAGTCTTCCTCTATCCAAGGTCCTTCTGCATGCCGGCCTTCGGCCGTGGCAGGGATTAAAACCCTCAGCCAACAAAACCATCTCCTTGTTGAAAAGTCTTCCTCTATCCATGGTCCTTCTGCGCAGGCAAAGTGTCCTTCTGCGTGCCGGCCTTCGGCCGTGGCAGGGATTAAAACCCTCAGCCAACAAAACCATCTCCTTGTTGAAAATTCTTCATCTATTCTGGGTCTTTCTGCATACATTAAAGTTCAGTCGACGCCGTAATTTTGGGCGTTATTTCATTTTCAGAAATTTTAGAATTTTTACAAAAAAATGAAATAAAGCCCACAACAAAATGAAATAAAGCCCACAGTGGGTCTTATTTCATTTGGGCGTTATTTCCCGGAGCCCGTACGTACATGTTATCTCCAAAATATTAAAAGATACACAAATGCTGGAGGTCAAGGCAGTATACTAATAAAGAAGAAGAATGAAACTCGCAATATAATATTATAAGAAAAAAAACTGAGATCATCCAACCTTCAGTCAATAATACTATTTCATCAAATTCAATGAAAAGCATTCAACTCTTAATGATTTGTTGATGATATTAAGAGTACAAAACAAATAGAACGAATTAATATTAGTAGATATAAGGAGTATGGCAAAGAGGCCAGTTCGATAAGTACCTTGTGTTAGCCGTTAAAAAGTTGTTTTTTGCTAAGTTTTGACAAATTGTTTTAACAAACTCGTAGCTAAAGTTGATGCTCGCACGATGTAGCAATTTATTTATTTTTATTTTTATACCACTATTTTTTTTTTCTTCAACTGTGGCCATTTTTTGCTCAATGTGCTCTGAAATCGACCGAATTGAGCATAAAACTGATTGTTTTTTCTAGATAGACACTGAAGGTTATACATTTTGTTGCAAATAATGTTCGTCTTCGCCTTCTTTGGTGCACATTCTTTGCGTGAGGTTTATTGTTTGAATGGATACGTCATAAAACGGTGTAGAAACTTTTCTAATTACTGCAAAAATACAAACAATGCTACAACGTTGTCATTCAAACGAATGATATACAGATTCAACGACAATGACGCCATAAGCGTCAATAAAAAATATAAATAAATTGAATTGTGTCTAAGCAACTGTACCGTCTATTAGTCTTTGTTCTTACATAAAAAAAATAAATACGTAATGAAAATAAGCAAGAAACAGCAACGTAAATAACAAAAAAAAAAAAAACGCATAGTATATTTTTAGAATTTACTTCCAACGCAATAAAACAAATTACTGGAAAATATATATTTTGAAAAATTCAGACAGAAGTTTTTTTCAAAGTTTTCAAATATATGTACATACGTTTTTATATACGATATTTTCTTTTGCTTTCTGTATGTTTTGACATAAAATTTCAAGATCATTCAAGACAATAAAAATAGAAAAATTTTCAAAAAATGCCATTGACCATGAACTGACGTTTCGTGGAACAAAATGCTTTTAAGGAAAACTTAAAATAAATGAAATAGAATACAATAGAGTATAGAAGCAGCAGAAATTACTTTCTTTATTTTGAACCATTATTTTTTTACATTGTTTGCGAAATTCACTATAAGTATTTTCTGTTATTTAATATTTCTTTTGACTAAAACGAAAATTGTTAATGAAATTTGAAAATATTAGTTTGATAATTTGCCAAAAATTTATTCAAAATTTGAAAAATTCACATTAACGCCCTAACATGTTAATCTATGAAACAGAAACAAACAGAATTCCTTTGAATGCCATGCAATTGCGTACAGACAGACCGGATTGACGGACCGAGCGACGAAATTGAGAGATAAACAAGTAAACAAAACTGAACCTTTATTAAATCAATAATTAGATAAATAATGATGACGCAATTATAAACAGGTATAGAATAATTAAGGCATCTATGATTTGTTAATGCATTCGAAAAATAAAAGTTAAAATTTTTTAAAATTACCGATAAGATTGAAAATCAATTTTTTAAATTCCAATTTTTTTTAATTACAATAAATATAAGATTGAAAAATTCAATGGTTCAATGGTTAGAAATTTAAAGTTTTTTAATATAAAAGGTTAACTTTTTATTTGGGAAAATGGTTTTTCGGTTTTTTATATTGAAAAATTCAACCCGCGTAGTATAAAAGGTCAGCTTAGTTGAACAAATATTTGTTTAAATCTCTTAGGGTTGAAAAATTGAACTCAGTGGTTGCAAATTTCGACTTTCGTAGTATAAAAAGTCTACTTCTTCGCTGACTAAATATTTTTCCGATGTTTAAGGTCCAAAAAATTCAACTTAATGGTTGAAAATTTCAATTTTGATAGCGTAAAATTTTAACTTAATATTGGCAAAATTTTTTTTTCGACACTTTTATTTCGAAAAATTCAACCCACGTAGTAGAAAACTTTAATTTCTTATTTCTAGAAAATGATTTTTTAATTTTTAAGGTTAAAAAATGCAATTCAGTGATTGAAAATTTCGAGAAAATATTTCGAAAACATAAAATAAATAAAAATAGTAAAATAATAAATATAATATAAATATAATAATAAGTTATATAAATATAATAATATTTATATTATAATATAAATATAATAAAATAAAGTAAATAAAATAATAAAATAATAAAAGGTTTAGATTTTCGGTATAAAAGGTCTTATTTTGTACATAATTTTTTAAATTCTTATCTTTAAAGTAGAAAATAACATAAATGTATGTATATTGTTTAAATTATTATGCTATAGAAATTGAACTTGTTGAAAACAATTTATACTTCTCAATGTAGAAAAATTCATCTAAATGTAGAACATTTTTATTTTTATTTTACAAATAGACGAAAGCGAAACAAGAAAAATTAAGAAAATTTACAAGGCTTGAAATATTTCGAAAATATTTCAATAATATTGTGTATTTTATATACAATCGTATATTTATGTTAATGGGAAAAAGTTTCCATGAAAATAAAAAAATTAAAATTAATATTTTTTTAAACAAAATAAAATAATAAGAATCTCTAATCTCTACATCTCTAAGCTACATTCTACAAAGAATGCGATTGAAACGAAATTAATAAATTGAATACGTTCAAAATGCATCAATATGGCTTCATGAATATAATAGACCGGAATGAGTAGAGAAATAAAAAGCAACCACAATAATTGCAAAAGAATACTATAACGGTTTCATACTCTTTAATGCACATATGTACAATATATATCCATTAATATGTACATACATACATACATACGTTTCCATTACCAAGAAACTAAGATTGGCGGTGCTATTAAGCAAAATAAGAGACGATATTTGATCAATAAATTGTGGGAATAAATTCTGAAACGAAGGTGAGAAAGGGACACAGAAGCAAAAGCAAATGCAGCTAGTAAGATGCATATGTATACAGAGCTAAAGAAAGAGAAGAGCGCACACAGCAATAGAAGAAGCAGTAAACATCAAGAGGTCTTTTCATTATTTACTTCTTTCGTTTCTACTTTTTTATATGAAATGAACTAAATTTTCAAGCCTTCTTTCGCTACTTGTAAATATAAAACCATAAATAATCATCAGATGTAGAGAGCGAGATTATTAAAAGAGCGCGGAACGCTTTTAGCGCGGTAGGTAGAAAGAATTAATCTGAATTATAACGTAATTAAAGAATACATGCAATTATTTAATTCATTCGTTGCAAAAACATATAGAAAAATTAAATAAAACCAAAAATTTAAAGAGTTTACGCTTTAAAGTTGAAAATTTTGATATACATATCTCTTGTTTCGCCAACATTTTGATATAAAAAATAAAGCTTAATTTGTTGAAAAAGTACTTCCTAACATGGTGTTTTCATAAAATGGTTTTGGTTTTGGTTTAAGCTTTCGAATATCGAGCCTAGTGTCAAGTGTTTCCATACGAAACTGGTTTTATTTTTTGTTTTGTTGGGTTTCGTGCCTCCCTGCTGTTGTTGTTGTAAGCAAAACCAATGTTTTGTTTTGTTTTGTTTTGTTAATTTTAAAAGAATATTTTTGTATACAATATTTATCTCTTTCTACCATATAAACAAGGCCATGGCGTCTAGTTTTCGAACTTCGAAACAAGGTTGAAAACTTCTAAAACCAGACATTTTGTTTTGGTTTTGCGCTGAACTTACAACAATTTCAATGGAGTTTTATTGGTTTTATCATGGTTTTTGCTGCGAAAACCAGTTTTGCCGCTCTAAACCGAAGCAAAACCGCTTGATGGGAACACCATACAAGATTAAAAAATTCTACCTAAAATTGAAAATTCGTTAAGATTCTAACTTCTTAAGATCATTTGAAGATTTCCCAACTATGCTCGTGTTATAGAACTTCCTTTTATCTTCCCATAAAAGGAAGGTTTTTTAATAGTAAATTTAAATAACTAAAAAGAAAGATTATGACAAATAAAACGTAGACTACAAATGTACGAATATGACGTTCCATACAGACAATTTGCTTAAGACTAATAAGAAATTTATAGCTTTCTCTGTTCAGAAAGTTAAAGCTTACCATTTGGCTGTGGTTTCTACACGTAGCTCATGATAAGAGGACGTAAACTGAAATTTGGCAGCACGTTTGTTAACACGTTGTAAACGTTTCCACACACTGCCCATGATATAAAGTTATAAGATGTTAGTCGGTTAGTTGGTTGGTTATTTGTTGTTGTTGTTGTTGTTGTTGTTGTTTTTAGAAGTACTACACTAGTATGAAAACGGTATTATATCCGTAGCACTAGTAGCACTTGTTCGTAGCAGTTGGTTTTATGTACTTTATTTTATTATAGTGCTGCTGTTGGTGGAACTGGCGTTTTTTTTTTGTTGTTTTGGTTGTTCTTTTTTTTTTGGTTAACGAAAGTACTTAAATGCCAGAGTAAGTGATTTGTATGATTGGTGTTGTTGGTTCGTTTCCTCTACTGCAACTTCTGTGCAGCGACGACCTGTTTCTACCTGAAAAAAAAAGCAAAATTCTGTTCGGTTTTTTTTTCTTTCGTCTTTTGAAGTTGTTGTAGTTGTATAGTATTTATGGCAGCTGTTGTAGCTGGTGTTGCTTGTTCTTTTATTGCTGCATGGTGTCTTGCTTGTTATCTGTTGTTGTTGCTGTTGTTTTGAGATGGATTTTATGTGTTATGATTTTAGTCACTGGCTTCGATCAACTTTAAAATTCTGAAGCGCTTCCGGTCAAGGTTTTTTTTGGCGTGCGTTATATTGTACATACATATAAGGCATATTTTCCAGTTTTCTCAGTCTCTCTCTCTCTTTCCTTTTTATTCTTCCTCTTCCTCTGTTGCGGCAACACCTCTTCTGACAACAGGTCTTGAAGCTACTTATCGTTTTCAAGACTTGTGCCCTTTTAATTAAGGGCACCACCACTATGAGGCTCATGCGGTATTAAAGACTTCACGAGAGCAAAAAAGCAAACGACAAAACAAAACAAGAACAAAAAAATTACAAATAATTAGTTGTTGCTTTTGTGAAATCTTTTTTCGCGCTTTATTTGTGTTTTGTGTATTATTTTATTTCGGTTAAATTTTTGTAAGTATAGGCTTATTTTTTATTTATGAATGAGACCATTTTTATTTTTTTTTGCGTTGTCTCTTTCCCTTTTTCTTGTTGATGATGAAGAAGTCACCTCTTAATACGGCGCCTTTTAGTTTGTTGGTTTTTATTATTATTGTTGGTTGTTGTTGTTGTTGTTTTTGTTATTCTCACTACTGCGTTGAGTCATGATTGTACGACTCAACCATTACGTTATTTTTGTTTTTTTTTTTAAAAGTTCTTCTTAATTTTGCGAAGACTGTCGTCGCGCCGTTTTTTGTTTTGCCGCGCACTGTAATCGATTAATGGTGCAGCTCCTTTTGTTGTTGTTGTTGTTGTTATTATTATTATTATTTTAGTTATTTTTACACAAACAAATTAGCAACATCTGTTCTGAATTACGATATTTTACTTTGAACGTTACGCTAATTCGCTTAAACTACGTTAATTTTTAATCCTTTTTATAAAAATTAAATTATTTTTTTCGATTAAAAGAATTTTTTTTTATTTTCAATTTGGCTTTTAGCAATTAAAAGGAATTTGAGGTTATAGGAATTCTTAATACCGTCATTTTGAATATTTTTTATCACTTCCAAAATAAAGACACTAAAGATCTTGGGCTTTTTGTATGTAATAAAATTATCATTTCTTTCGAATTTTGTCTACAGATAATGAAGGAATTAATTTTTTTAATTTTTTATGAATTATATTTTTTATGTTTTAATTTTATTTCTGCTCTGATTTTGCTTTTGTAGTCAAGGTTATTTTTGTTTGTTTGTTTTATACTAAAAAGAATAAATAAATGCTTTCATTTTTTTTCTTTGGTTGAATTTACTTCTTATCATTAATTTTTGAATTCGTGCGACTTTTTGAAAAGAAGTCTGTCTGTATTTTTCTTTTACTTTTTATAATACATAGTTGTTTATGAAGTTTTTCGAGATAATTTTTTTTTTATTTTGAATTTTTTTCTTTGGTCGTATATTTATATAAATAAATAGTATACGGGTGGTGCGCAATCTTTTATGTCTGTATGTAAGCATTAAATAACTTTAACATTTATCATTAACTTTCAACATTTTTTTGAAGGATGATTTGCATTTGTTTTCGTATAAAGTGCAATTGACTCAAAGAATATTGCCGACAGACCGTCCAGGTCGCTTGGAATACGGCCAAATAGTCCCATACCGACATAAAAGATGGCGCACCCTATATAGAGGATAATGACAATAGTTATAATTAAATGACAATATTGCTAATAAAGAAGACAAGAGAATAATTTTGTGGGATTTTTCTATTGTATTCCTTTTTTTAGGGATGCACTCCTAGTCGAGGCACTCCCAGAGCCTTCGATACGCTACTTAATAAGCCCATTATCAGGATCTTTATAGTCGAATAAGGTCAAGAATTTTTTGTTGATTTTGTCAGTAACTTGCTTCAACCAACACTAGATTTCTTATCTCTCTCTGACCCTCTCTCGCTTTTGAAATTACAAACATAAATACAAAAAAAAATTAACTCTAAAAAATGCAATTTCTTCTCAGCCCACACACAAGAAAAAAATCAATTCTTTGGCTTAGAAAATTATTCTATTAGCTTGCATTCAGAAAAGACAAAAAACCAAAGACGAAAGAGACACTGAAGACGAGAGAGACCCTGAAAAAAAGACCATAAAAAACAAGGTTTCAAAAGACGAAACGAACGATGAAAGACCAACAACAACCAACAACAAAATAGTACAGACAAGACTGTCTGTCATCCGCGCCATGTGTTAATAACATGATTACGTTACTGATGGTTGCTCTCTTCTCTGTTGCTTGGTGTCCTTTTGAATCAACACAAAAGTGGGCAGATTGTATGATGGCATGGACACTGCTGAACGGAGCACAAGAAGGAAGGAAGAGGAAGGACAAACTTAGCCACTTAAAGTGCTCTACACACACACACACACACACACGAACCATTCATTTTAGACTGCAAGTAGGCGACTTGGATGATGACACAGCTGTGACTAGTTTTTAGTAAGCCTGCATTTTCGGTGAGTCCAAAAGAACACTCAAAATTCAAGTAAGTCAATGCAAGAAGGTTGGTGCTGGTTTGTGAGCAAACTAAAGCTACCTGATTATTGAAGAAGGCTCTCTCAAGAAAACATAAACACACACGCAGAGAGAGAGAAAGAGAGAGACGACGCACTCATTAATATGTACTTACAAACAAACATACAAACTTGCAATGAAATGGAAAATCTGTTTCCATGAAGTATAAAAAGTCATTGAACAGACAGAGAGCATATACGAGTAGAGAACGTCTAGTTATTGCCAGCTGGTAGCTTTGAATAAGGTTGTCGCTGTTGTTGCTGCTATTGCTCTTTTTATTATAGACAATGTCTGTGAACGTGGGATGCCAAGAGAGATGACCATAACTAAAAAATTAACGTGTCTAACATCACAAAAATCTACCGAAGGTGGTGCAATAAATTATACAAAATTCGAAAAATGAATTTGAATTTTATTAATTCCTTATTCATTTAAGACTTTAAAGAGAACAATTGGAAATAAAATTTTATTTTATGTCAAAATATTATATGATGAGAGCTTAACGAATTCCTTTTAATTCCAGAGATAATCTGCACCTTCTAGGAACAACAAGGTGTGAGCATACTGTGGTTACCTTGAGTGCGAGTAGACACTCCCTTTAGAGAAGAATTACACTTCAATTGTTGAGATCACAGTCTCCAACCGAGAAGGTTCTGTCGTCTATTAAAAGAGAGAGTTCTCTCGTTGAAATAGATTTAAATCTCTCACAATCTTCCTCACAATCAGTTTGTGAGGTCTATTTTGAAAGACAATTTTGTTTTTGCTTTAAGAAGCCAGTCGTCGGTTGATGGTATTTTTACACCAATAAACAAAACAATAGCCTCCAAAACGACTTCTGGCTGACACTAGAGGAATAACTGAGCGATTATGAAGCACCAATTAAAGAAATTCATAAATAATAACAACTGCTTTTTAAAACAATCCTGTTATCCAGCTAAATAATAATCCTGCCGTCTGCAGCCCTTTATATAATATATGCATGTACATACACATAGAAGCTGAAAAGGGTCTGTCCATTTCGAGCTACGAAAAGTAAAGTCCTTCCATTTGGCAGTTGTCAACTGTCAGTGTCATCTGAACACTGCATTTGTTTAGTTTAGGCTTTTCCATTTTACAATATGGATCGTTTTACCAACGAACAACGCGTTAACTTTGTTAAATCATTCTACACGAATGGTCCTGCAACTGCTGTGGCCGCATTTCGAGCTTTAAGACAAGATTATAGTCGTCGTAATCGTCCGACTGAGCGGACAATTTGAAATATAGTATCGATTTGGCCATGTTAATTGCCCACCAAGATCGTGCGATCTGACCGCTTTGGATTTATTCTTGTGGGTGCGAACAATCCCTCAACTTTGGAGCATTTAAAGAATGACATATATCAAGTTATGGCCGAATTATTGCTCGACTTGTGTCAAAAAGTCATTGAAAACTACCTCAAAAGGATTGAGGCCTACAAAAGGTCCCTTGGAGGACATTAATGCATAATGGCAAAGTTTAAGCATCATATTTAAATAAAAATTCAATCGATATCTGAATATTTAGTTTGCCTTTTTTACTTCACTTTCCGAAAGAGAAAACGGATAACCCCGCAAGGAATTAATTGAAGCTTTTGAAAAGTTGTCATCGACTTTCGAGACATATCACCACCCTTTTCCATTAATTCATTTGTATATATGTATGTATATTTGATATGGTTTTGATATGGTTTATGTGGTTAATCTGTGTGTATACATACGATTTATTTCAACATTTTATTCATTCCTTAAATAAAGAAATTAATTTTTACGTAATAGGAAATAAAATTTGTTTAACTACTGATTTAATTTGTTTATTATTATTTATTTATTTATTATGTCCCATTTTTATGTGTTAATTAGAACTTTAAAAGCAGGCAACAAAAAGGTTATTTTATAAATTTTTCTCTTTTCATTTCCAAACGCAAAGTTTGAGTTTAATAAAACACTGCACTGAAAAAAATACAATATCTTTTGGAAAAAATAACCAACAGACAGAATCTTTTGCAATGGCTTATTTTTTTTTTTTGTTTTAATATTTCCAAGAAATTTTTTCTTGCTTTCCAAACATTTTTCTTATTTTATTTCGTTGGGCGCTGTTGGTGTTATTGTTGTGGCTGTGTCTGCCTCGTTGGGTGACCTTTGTTTGCCTTCCTTGTGTAGTTGCGTTGTTATGTAGTTATTGTTGTTGCCTTTAGTTACTCCTTTGAGGATACTTATATACATACATATATATATATATATATGTATATATGCTTTGCGGGGCGACCTTATTGTGGTTTGTTTTTGCTTCCATTCTTAAATTTTACATAAGTTATTAATTATTCATGCTTTTCATTGTACTAATAAAATGCAAATGCAGCTCAAACTCACTGAAGTGATAAAAGCAACAACAACAACAACAACAACAGCAACAACCATTTAAACGTGATTGTCGTCTACTCTCTTTCCACAAATAAATTTTTCTCTCTGCGTTTGCATTCGCACACGATTATGACGTCACTTTTTTACTATTACTATGCACTCGATTTTGCAAATTTCTACAGGTCTCGGTTTTTTCAATTAAACACTATTTTACACTGAATTTATTTTAAGCTTATTGAGAGTGATTTTTGTAAGATAAGTATTATATTGTTGCGATTTTACCATTTATTCTTTACTTTTGACTACATTAGACCCATTTTATTACATTCTGCCACTCATACTTTTCTGCTTATAACCACTATTCGTTAAGTTTGTTCCTTGCGTTCGTATTATTTTTCACTTCACTATCATTAATTTTTATCAAAATTCCTGTTTACAAGTTAATTATTAAAAAGCCAACAACAGCAAAACTCCGACCCGGACTGATTTGCTCTGCAACTCTACACAAACAAAGTGTGCAATAGATTTTTTGACAGCTTCAACTTGTTCCTTAAAATCGGCCTCGTTCTATCTCACTTTATTTTGTGTGGTTTCAAGGTGTTAGAAATTATTATTGTTCAAGCGCAATTCATGCAGTGCGAGCGGAATAGCTATAAGCGAAAGTAGAGCACCACCAGGGTTGATAATTACTCTTATAGTTACCATATACAAATTGTATTTTTTTAAATCAAATACTAAAAGATGAAATGCTTAAACTCTAATAAAAAACAAGACAATTATCGCTCATTCTGCTAATTATTTTTGAAGATTTCAAGTCTCCCAAGTCTCGACATTATAGAAAAACATAAATAGAGCGCGTCATTTATTTTGTACCTTTTTCACATGCTTTTCGGGAACTCTGCTGCAGTCTCGATATAGTACCATAAGCTTCAAACATACAAAATTTTGACAATTTTTCGTCACGCAAAAAACAGATTTGTATATAGTTTCTCTAAAAAAGTTCAAGTTCACAATATGGCGGCGAATTGCAATGATGCCTGTGTTTTTGTTGTTGTTTTGTCCAGTTCATAGATACAACTCGTCGCAAAATTTAATAATTTAAATTAAGATTTTGGTACTCTTAACTTTTACCTCTTTTGTACTGCTGTGAAATACTGCTTTCTCTGTCAAATAAAAGTGCGATCCGTCGCACGTAGGAGAGACCGTCTTTAATCCTACAAAATATTTGCTATAGAAAAACCTGAAGAATTTATAACTTATAATACAACGAGCTCGCCATAAATGTATTCAGCATAATGGTTTATGTCCACATTATTTGCACAAACCGGGAACTCCTCAAAAGACACGAATCGGTTTTAGAATGAACTATGATGAATTGAATCATTCACAATAAATGTATTCTTACAATGAGCATTGCTCTGTATGCTCACAATAGCAACCAATCGTGCAGACTTGATACACTGAAAAGAAAACAACATAATGCAATTAATTTTTGAAAATTTTTGCTTCTTTTATATTTATTTCATTTGTTAAATCCTCTCAGATCTGCCATGAACTTTTTTGAATTCTCATTTTACTTCTTAAAAACTGTATTTATTTGTGTGCTTTATTTCGAACAACATTTTTTTAACAAAATATCTTTTACTCCCTCTCTCTCTCTTTTTCTATCTGTGTCTGTCACTCTGTTTCTCTCGTACAACATCTTTCAACGTTTTATTTTATTATTATTAGTAATGGATAGAATTTTAATATAGTTTCTGCTTAACATTTATAGATTTCTTAATCGAATTTTTCGATTGTTACTTTTTGCAATTTTGCAATTCTGTCAATTCTTTATGCTCTCATTTACTACTCTGTATATTTTTAACTATTTCTATGTTTTTGTTGCAAACGTTTAACACACGCATAATTTTCCAATTCATTCTTAACATTTTATAAATGCTCTTTTTCAAGTTATTTTTCTCAAAAAACCTTAGATTTTCGTTAACTTTTAATTTTTTTTGTTTTGCTTTTTTTAAATCATCAGCATAATAATGTTTTAAATCGCGAACCTATTTTTCAAATATTTTTTAATAATTATTACCTTATATTATCCGCCATGCATGTTAAACCATTCTCTGTTTTATTTTAATGGAATAAAATGTTCCATATTTTATTTCTATTTTGTGTTCTATCTTTTTCTGCTTTAATTTCATTTTGTTTTTTTTTTGATTTTGTTTTATTTCTGAGAATTGTATAATGTTTCCTAAACATTGAAATTCATTTTAATAAAATTAAAATATTTTTAAAATTACTATTTCAATTATTTCATTATTATTATTATATTTGTTTCAAAGTGTGCACTATGTAGTAAAAAATAATACGAATGCATAATATTGCGTGAGGAGAATTTCAATTTCAATTTTTTTACTATATAAAATGTCTAATAATTTCTGATAAAGCGTGGAGTTTATTTTTAAAATGTATTCATAAACAACCATTTTTTTTTTATTTTTTCTTCTAGTTATTCTCAGTGGTTTATGAAGCTTTCTTGGAAGGTATTTTTTATTCTATAATAATATTTAGTAAATTTTAATCAATCTTTATTTCGCTCTACGTGAAGTCATGAATGCATTAATGTCATTAATTCAAAAACCGATACATATTTAAATGATGAACAAATTAACTGAATAAAGGCTGCTCTATGAACTTGAAATATCTAGTATAATTTATTGAAAATTCTAAATACATCTGAATTAACTTTAACCAATTAACCACACTGAAATTGGTTGACTAAAGAGAAATCAATATAACAATGATTTTAGATTAATAAATCAATAAATGAATAATAATCAAGAGAATGTACGTACGAACTGAGTGATGAGAGTCAGGTTAATTATAATGTTATCAGATTGAATGTGGATAAATGAATGAACTCAATGTTGTCAGGTTGTCAGTTAAGAGTGAATGAAATCAAAAGAATAAAGGAATGAATGAATTTAAAAATATCAATTTAAACAAAAATGTTAATGAATTTCAAAGATTTCAGGATGAAAGAGAGAAGTAATGTATGCGCAATGATGCCAGGAATACGAGTTTAAATGAACAAATCAAAAGTCAAAAGAAGCAATGAACTCATTGACGTCATGTTAATAAATCAATATAAGAAATGAAGTCAAAAGAGTGAATGACCTCTCACTAAGCATCAATATTAAATTTATTAACATTCCTGAAAGTTTTTGCTCACAGAAGGAAATTTGTGTGAAAGAAAACTGAAATGACAACACAGAATTCATTAGTTTTAGAGAGAATTAACCCTGTTTTGCTTTTTCTATGATATTTTCAATGAATATTCATTAATTACTTTTATAAAAAAAAATAAAATTTTTTAAACGAAATAACTGCAGAGAATTCTTATCAAAACCGAAAACTAAATACGCCTTTAGTCTTTACTACTGAGCTTCAATCAAAAGGACAAAATTTAATTTAATAATCTTCTACGTTTACAATATCATTTTGGATTTTGGTATTGGACAAAGGAGAATGACAAAATTGATTTCTGAAATATTTAGCACTTTGATAGTGGATTTTTACTAATACATACATTGCTAGTGTTAAAAATGTCAGTTCTGTTTGGATTAACTTTGATGTACATACATACATACATATATAGAGAGATGTGTGCCTAAGAAAACCTCCGGATATCTGGTGATGTTGTGTTTTCGTGTTGTAGTGAAATTGTTGTATTTCCAACTGCTTGCGATTTTGATAAGAGAAAGATTGTTGGTCTTTTGAATTGTAGTCTTTTATTTCATTTAGAGATTTTATAACCTCTAACTCTTATTTTGTTCTAATTTTTATGATTATTTTATTTTGTAATTAAATTGTATTTTCTGCTTCATTTGATTTTTTTTTTTTAATTATTTTGCGACTTTAGATTTTTGTTTTTGGTTGAACAAGATTGGACAAAAGATGTTATTAGCAAAAGATGAAAAAAAAGAGACTAACATACATTTTATTTCTTTAAAGAAATTTATTTTTTTTATTTTAGATATTACAGACAGGGTGTTGTTGTTGTTGTTGTTATTTAAAATAACAAGCCATAGCTGTCGATTAGAATTTACTTTTTCTCCTAATTTTTCAAACGAATGACTAATGTTTATAACACTTGCATAAACCTACAAACTTTTTTTAAATGCTAACTTTAATTACATTAGAATAGAATTTTCACATATTTTTTTTTTGTATACTTTGCTAAAGCTAATATTAAAAATAGAGTTTTTCCTTCAGTTTGTCGAATGTTGACTATTATTACATTGTTGTTTATTGTTTTTGCTTTTGTTTTTGGTGCGCATTTATTGAACTTATTTCATATTGAGAATTTTACATATTAATACTATGTTGTAATATTATAACTTTTAGCTATGATATAAATTAGATAGTATTAAGACGTAATAATAATAATAATAATCACTTGCGAGTTACTGCTAAAGAATGCAGCAATGAAAAGAATTTTATTTGTTTGTTTTTTTTTATGGGAAAGTACAAAATATGTACTTCTCAATCCGGCAGAGACAAATAAAAATAAAAGAAATTAAAAGTCAATAAAATTGTTTGCAAATATTTATACGAAAATTTAGCTTAGCTTAAACTAACTTATGCATTAGATTCATTAAATTAATTAATAAAAAAAGTAAGTGCTACGATTTACTGACTATGAAATTTGCTAAAATATTACGTAAAAGGTGCAACGTAAGATACCTTTCGTGTTGCTTGTCGGTACATCACTCACGCAGCCTTTCATGGCCTGCACAATTTAATTTCACTTGGTTCAAATGATGTCACATTAAATATATGTACATACATACTTCATCCTACCATCATCATCGACATCATTAAATGAAACATCAGAACAAAAAAAAAAACACCTCCGTCTAACATGCAAGTTTTTACAATCGAGCAAATTAATTGCAAACAAATAATTTTATCCGTTACTAAGGCTAAGTATTTTATGGAAATAATCACTTTGTCTAATTCTACAAGTAGACAGCTTTTAGTTAAAGCAGTGCTCTAGTAATCGAGTAATCATAGTAAACGGTGTCGCAGTAATGCTGTTTGTTGCTCGAAACTACTAACAACACTTAGTAACTGGCTTCATGGCCGGCCAAAATGTAAAGATCGTGTCCTTCTTCGCTGCCCAAAGAACCGGTGCGTAGTAATTGACTTTCTAGTGCTACAACCCTGAAATTTTTCCATAATTATTGTTTAGTTGATAAAGCATTTTCAAATAGAAGAAGTCTGAACTTACTTATCGCTACCCAGCAGTCGGTAGGTGCGGCTCATGTCCTTAATCTCCTGCGTCACTTCGCCATTGCGCAACGACTTGCCCTGCATGCCGTGCTTATGGAATGCTAAAACGCTGTCCGGCAGACAAACTGCGAAAAGAAAGGACGGAAAGAGTGTAAGTTTTAGCGAAAAAAATAAATGGATTGTTTGCAAAGCATGAACACGAATCGTTAAATGAATGTACAATCATAAATTATTGTGCATCTGATAACATTCCAGAATATACAAGAGAGCATTTTGGAGCTCGCGGAATATCGATGTTAGATGGCAGATAGCTCACAACGTGTTTAGTGACCAATTTTTACTATAAATATCAGGTATAATAATAAAAAGATCATTAGTTTTTAAATTATTGTCGAGAGAGCAATGCAAAAGGAAAGAAAGTATAAAAGATTGTCGAAAAAAATCGAGTGTCACGCCGTTAACAGATTCCTTATATTGTAATAATATCGCTGTACTATGTACCAATAACACCTACCGATGCTATCGACATTGAAGTCGAAGTTCAGTTGCGAAACCATTTTCTTGTGCTGCTTCGGGTTGCCCTGCAGCGTCACTATTTGTATAACATTGCTATAACACACCAGAATAGCATCCTTTTCCACTTGATGGACTTTGACTATTTTCAGCAGATCACGGCGTGGCACCATTGTCGCCATAGCATCATATTCCAAATCATCCGAGTGAAACCAATTCGAACCTAGTAAAGAGCGTGAAAGAAATAATCGCCAAAGGTTAATTCAACTATTCCAGCACATGATAACGGATCTATACCACTGTTCATATTGATCAGCTCCAGTTTGAGACAGCCGTTCAGCGATTTGCGCACACCGGTACACACAATCGGATACTCCAGTTCCGGCGTGATGATCATTTCGAAGACGGGCGTTTGACCATTCTGCAGGCAACCCAAGCCGCCGCCTAAGAAACTCGTCGGCGGCCATTCACACTGCTTGAGCAGCATGAATTTATTCAGCGGATCGTACCACTGCATCAGGAAGATGCCGGCAGGCGTAGCGCCGCACAAATACTTATAGCCGTTGTACGGATTCCGAGTGACGCAGCACTGGGTGCAACCTTTCGTGTCGGGCACTTTTGTGGTGAGGGCAAATTTGCGCGGCACCAGTCTTTCGGGTATCTTGTTCATGTGCAGCGAGAAGCGGTGCGTCTGTTTCGAGTGCAGAGCGATTAGATCGTGACGGTACAATTGACACGATTTGCCTGCGAATCGAAAGGACAGAAAGCATGTCAATGCGAATGAATACGCGAAATACGTGTAAACGTCGACATACCGGACAGACTCATCAGCACATCCTTGATCACATACAACCATGTGGTGCGACGTGGAAACAGCTGATCGATGGCGGCATCGTGCAGCTCGTTCATGTTCAAATTGAAGATGCCTTCTTCGGCGCCGATCAGCAGATGCTGATCACGCGTTTCCGGATGAATCCACGAAGCTGTGCAGTGGATGCGCAGCGGGCAGCCGTTGAAGATCTTGGAGAAGCAGGCGCCCATGTGCACCTTGGGTGTAGGTGGTAGTCCGTTGGAGATGGGCCGCGGTGGGGTGTGTCGTCGACGATGGGAGCGTTTGGGAGGCACGGGAGGTGTGTTATTTAATAGATCCGGTTGGGCTTCTTTTTCGACTGCAAAAAAAGGTTCAGAAAATCAATATCAAATGCCAGAAATTAAAGGCGGAGCTTTTTAAGCAACGAATTCTTAAGCTCACCTTCGTCATCTTGAGTGCCGCTGTCACTTAAGCTTCTTATCCTTGAAGTTTTACCCATTTCATTGAGTAAACCCATCAATTGGTCCATCGAACTGTGACGTCTTGGAGAGTCCTCGACACCATTCTGCGAGAGAGAGAGAGGAGAGAAAAGAAAATTAGAAATTTTGCGCTCGAAAGGATGCACTCCTATGCACTCACCAGTCCACTCTCGATCCTGAAATCACAGTTACTGTTAGTGTTGTTCGTGTCGTTGTTGTCGCTGCTGTTCATGTAGTTGTTGCTATTGATGTTGCTAATGTTGTTGCGCATTATATTGTTCAGTATCAGCGCCGATGAGGCTGAGCAATGAATTTCGTCCATGATATTGTTGCTGCCGCCCAACGAACTGGGCGAGTACAACGAGGCGGTCGGAGAGAAGGCATTGCCGCCGCCACCAGCGCCACCAGCACCACCGCCACCGCCACCGCCGCCCTCATCTTCGCCGGCAGTCTCAATGCCATGCAGCTCGCCTCTTGACGCCTCCAGTGAACCATAGAATGATGTTAAGGAAATGCCATTCGAGGATTGCGCGGACGCGTACGGTGGTGAGGCTGGCTGTGCAGCGGCTGCGGCCAGCGGTGAGGCGGTCGCTGCTGGAGCGGCGGCATACATGGAGGCGCGCAGCAGTTGGCTGGTCGTCGACGCAGTCGTGGAGGAATAGTGGACGCCCACGTGATGACTCTGATTACTCTGGTGTTGGTGATACTGCTGATACTGATTATGGTGGTGGTGTTGCTGTTGTTGCTGCTGTTGGTGCGGTCGTAAATTATTATGGCGCAAATAAGACGCAATGGAATTATTATCTGAATTATTGCCAACAACGTTGCCGCCACCGCCGCCGCCTCCGCCACTGCCACCAAACGCATCCACTGCAGTTGTTCGCAAATTAAAGAAACCGCTGGAGGATGTTGGAGTAGAATTGTTGCCATTTGTTGTTGTTGTGTCTGCTGCTGGTGCTGCTGCTGCCATTGTTAAGGACGTTGTAGGCGAGAAGGCTTCAAATGTGGTAGAAATGGAATTTGAAGCAGCGCCAGTGGCGTTGGCTGAAGAGATGGCAACTGTTGTTAACGCGCCCGCTCCTACACCACCTCCCCCACCACCCGCTTCTCCTCCTGCTCTCGCTGCTGCCGCTTCTGAAGTGGAATTAATTATGGCTGACGTTGAGGCGTTAGCATTCGTGACGACACCATTATTCGTTAGCGCTGTAATGCCGACACTTCCACTTCCGTTTCCGTCATTGCTGCCATTGTGTGGACACATACACTCGCCGCTGAGTAAATCTTTGGTATCCGTTAGTGGTAAAGTGGCTCTGTAAATATTATGGCGTAAGAAGATGAGAACGGTTAATGCACGAATGTTTATTGAGTTATGACAACAAAAGCAACAATAACAACAACATCGAAAATTTTTTTTTTAAATTTATCATCAATTGTCAGTGATTCTTAGGCTTTGGTAACTGTATTAGTGTTTACAAATAAGAAAACCAAGTGTCAATGTTAGTGTTAGTGTTTAGAGAAAAAGGGAGTTCGAAGAAAACCGATTACCGGAAGGAAAATGTCAAAATTATTAATTTCTGGACACCATGAAGAAAATTAGAAAATTTACCAAATTAGAAAATTGTATAAAATCCGATTTTAGGGAAGAAATAAACCATTAAAAATTCTGTTATTTCAAAATTAGAGAAAGATAAAATAAAGTGTTTTTTTAATTTATAAAAGTTTGGTTCAAATAATGTTTTGAACGGAATTTAATCAACAGAAGAATTCAATTTTAATGCTTTAGAGTTGAAGCATTCTCTGGCGTTTTCGTCTTCTTTGCGATGAAGGAAAACTTAATATTTTCTTAGCATTAAAGAGCTACGAAACATATTTATCGAAGGAACTAAGTACGTCTCGCAACTTTAAACAGTTCACCTCAAGCAAAAGCGAAATTTTAAATATCAAAGATTATTTTGTTTACATTCAAGATTCTTGGAAAATTTTAGAGTAAAATTTTATGGCTTTTTTAATTTTACAAAATCTGAGTGGTCCGCGGAAAAAGAAGTTTGAGATAAAGCATAAAATTTACAATTGAAAAATACAACAATCAAGCAAACTTAATT
The DNA here is from genome assembly GCA_949752815.1 of Conops quadrifasciatus. Lineage (NCBI taxonomy): Eukaryota > Metazoa > Arthropoda > Insecta > Diptera > Conopidae > Conops > Conops quadrifasciatus. The sequence goes on along the minus strand of OX457077.1, from coordinate 40,812,102 downwards.
AATTATACAAAATCTAATCAAAGCAAAAATTAATTATACGATAAAATTTAATTATACGATTAATTATACATTTAATTATACGATAAAATAATTACATAACGCCATTCATTTAAAGTAAGATAAAAAATTAAAATAAGCGTTAAACAAATTAGTTGGTAAATAAAATATGTATATACTATCCTAAAATGAAGTACGCGAAATTCTATAAACCATTTAAAAATACTGCAGGTATTAAAATTGTAAAAATTAGACTAAAAGAATCCCAAAAAATTTCTCTTATTTCCAAAATAAAACAAAATATAAAATAAATAAAACATAGATTTCTTGATGAAATAAAAACAGATTTTGACAAAAAAATTAATTTTGAATAAAAAAGAATAGAATAAAAATAAATCAAAACATAATATACATTTTTTAAACGTTTAATATCGTACATTAAATAAATTTGAAAGCTATGCAAACCTAGCATAAAAAATGTTAAAATCCTATGAATGAATATGGATTCGAAAATGATACCAACTAACGTACTCGAAGGTACTAAAGTACTAAGTAGTAAAGGTACTCGAGTACTCGACAAAGCTCTTAAAAGGTCAGTATACAAACTCATTAGTGTTCATATTCATAAGTAGTAATTTTGATAAGTATTTTTTTTATAAGGATTTATATTCGTAAGTACATATTCATATTAATTATTAATGATTTTCAGAACTATTCATAAATATAAGTATTTATATTCATCGCATATTACATTTATATTTAAATACATATGCATATTCCTAATCATTCATATCCATAATAATTTATTTTCATAATCATCCATATTTATAAGTATTTATATTCATAAGTATTAGTATTCTTTAGTAATGATTTTCATAAGTATTCATACTCATAAGTATTTATATTCATAAGTATTCATATTCATTAGTAATGATTTTCATACTAAGTATTCATACACATAAGTATTTATATTCATCGCATATTATTATCGTATATTATATTTATATTTAAATTCATATCTATTCGCATATTATTATCCTATATTAGATTTATATTTAAATGCAGAATTCATATTACTAATCGTTCATATTCATAATATGTAATTCATTTTCATATCCATTCATATTCATAAGTATTTATATTCATAAGTTTTTATATTCATAAGTACTTGCATTACCAAGTATTCTTATTCCTAAGTGTTGTTATTTATAAGTATTGATATTCATAAGTATTTTTATTCATAAGTATAAATATTCACAAATATTAATATTTATGTATATTCATGTTTCTGTTGATATTCATATCCATTTACAATACATAAATATTATTTAAATTGTATAATATACGCTGTATATTATTTAAATTTTGTTGATATTAATTTTCATAAATTTTATTAATTTTTTTTACTATTTTTATTCATTATCGTATGAGTTTTGTTATAAATACATATTCATATTAATTTTTGTATCATATTTATGATTTCATATTTATATACTCGTATATTTCTACTCATATTAATTTAACAAAACCTTTTTCAAATATTCAAATCCATCTCATTAGCATCTATAAAGATTTATATTTAAATTGAGCTTTATGACTATGATGCATTTTCATATTTATCGTATGTGTATGAATATACTCGTAAGTATTTAAATCAATAAATATGTATGTCCCTAAAAGTTCATATAGCGAAATATTTTTAAATATTTATATTCATATTTCATATAAATTTTCACAGCTATTGAGATTCATATACATATATGCACACATTTAGACTCATACTCATTTCAATATCTTGTTAAGATCTTTACAAAGTCATCAGTATTTATCAGAAAGTATTCATAAATATGATTCAGTGAATAACCATATAGCAAACACGAATCAGTAAGTACTAAATATTCATATTCGCATTCTTAATTATATTAATAAGTATTCATTCATATACATATTCAGTACTCATATTCATATTCAGTACTCATATTCATATTCATGTTCGTATATCATTCGGAATGCATTAAATGCATCATTTTTTAAAGCTCTTTATTTTCTCTTTCTATAGAAACAAAATTACAGTTGATTGATTTTTTCCCAATGTGATGAGTATACTCGACAATATGCAAAAATTGGCCGTTTCGTCATGACGAGCATACTCGACATAAACAGTTAAAGGGTTAAAGAAATTAAAGCATTTAGGGAAAAATTCTTTAGAAAGAATTTATTGCAACTCTAAAACATTTAGAGCGAATTAAATCTGGTTTGTCGTCCGCAAGAATCCATTAATGCAATACTATAGCATTAAAACTTAATCCCTTGAACTTATTTCTAACCGCAATTTAACATTTTCTCTATGCCTAAATTTAAATAAACTAAACAAAATTCAAACAGTCCTAGACCGCAAAAGTGAAAAGTGAGACAAAATGAAGGCGTCGTACCAAAAAAAATAAGCGTTTTCAAACTTTATAGTGACAAACTTTTTTCCACCCAACCACCACTGGATGCACAGACAAAATGACATAACAAAATGGCAAAAAACCACAAACAATGGTAAAAAATAAAGGAAAATGGTCCAACGAAAGAAATATATACACAATAATTGTTGTTTTTTTTTTAAATTGCTGTTTATGCAAAACTTGTTCGTAGTTCGTAAAAAGAAAAATGTAATAAGAGGCGAAAAATTTGACAAAAATGCGAATACTTTCGGTCTTTTTGAATGGATTGCACAGAAAAGAATAGAAAGAGTAAGAAAGTGTAAAAGCAACTGAATGGCGGTAGAAAGAGTGAAATTAAAATTAAAATATTTGAAATATTTTACATATTCTCTATTTAATTTAAAGCTATTAGACCAACTAAAGTAGAAGAGAGTAGAAGACAAAAGGGTTAGGTTGAAAAAAAAAAAAAACAGAGCTAACAGAGAGTCGAAAGGAATAACCGATTGAGTGAAAGTGTTGAGCGATACAATTAAAGCATTCAGTAATATTGTCAGAATTTTAGAACTTGTTTAAGAATTTGAGTAATGAAGTGTTATGAAAAATTGAGAGCAGAGAATGCAGCAGTTAAAAAAAGAGTATGATTTGTAGAAATAGTTGAGCCAAAGAGTATATGAGAGGGCGAATAAGCGAACCTATGAATGAGTGAAAAAATAGATTGCGTAAAAGAGAATAAATACATTTTTACAAACGAAAACCTCAGAGTAGTATCGTATGACTATAAGGAAAGTGGCATAAATGAGCACATAATGATGAATGAATGTACTCGTACACATGAATAAATGAATGAGTATATGAATGACTGAGTAAAAGAGAAAATGAATGAACAAATCTAAGCAAATATGAGTAATGTATCTTACTATGTATTGTAATTTCTACTACGGCCCTTAGAACGATAAAAATATATTTTATTATAAAATTTGAGACAATTTGAGCAGGAACAATGAGTGAAAATTGAGTAAAAAAATATAAATAAAGGTCGATACGAAGAGTATAATGTTGGCATGTACTGAAGTTAATATTGAAGGCATCAATAAAACATATTTAATTGTTATATTATGTATTAAATAATACATTATTTTAAGAAGAAGACGAAAAGAGAAACGAACAATTTCCAGAGAACCAAAAAAAAAACAAGGAGAATTGTTAAAAGCAGAGAACAGATACTGAATTTAAAAGGGTTATTTAAAAGACTTATTATGTGTTTTAATTTAAAATGCATTTATTTTATTTCATAATCTTACGTGAAGGTTTTTAGGTAGAATTGTTTTTGTATAATTTTGTTTTGTTGCTGTTATTGTTACGTAATAATTACCTTAGTTTGAGCTCCTCATCAATATACTGTAAGAGGCTCCTACAACAAATGTAATGTTAAAAAGTATTGAGTTTCGGAGTAACGACAAGTAAAAAAAGAGAAGTAGAGAGAGTGGTAAGGGAAGGGAGAGAGAAGAAAGGGAAAAAGAGGATGAAAAGGAGAAAATAACGACAAAAACAGAGAAAGAGAGAGAGAGAGAGAGAGAGATTTGTAAATAGTGCATTAATTTTGGACAAAGACAAAAATCATAAAACATAAATAAAATAAAACTGAAACGAATAAAAATTTTTTGAATTTTTAAAAATTTCTAAAATAACAAGAAAGAGTTATTAGCGCCGTTTGATGATGAATCATCATTTCATATCAGAAAAACGTTTATATGTATTTTTTTTGAAAAATTAAAAAAAATACCTAATTGGGTCAAGGTCAAACAAAGCAAACTGCGTCCTCCTTGAAACAAAATAACATTTTTTTAATAAAATTTAAAAAAAAATTAACACTTTTATTGAAATTAACGAATAAAATTTGCCATTTTGTTTAGAAAAAAAGCAGCACGTAAGAAAATTTTTTTTTTCGGTGCAAGACGGTAGTACGATATCATCCCGCCTTTGACAAACTGCAACAAATTAAACAATAGAATTTTATGAGTTTCGTCGCAAAACAAAAAGCAAAAAATAGAAATAACAAATTAAATGATAACAATATACATAAATTGGTCCATGAGCGAAGCTAAGCGCCCAACCATAACCGCTCAGCTCTAAAAAAGCCACTCCAAGAGACGAAGGATAACATTAACCGCCATTCAGTGTTGACAGCAAAACCACAGCATATACTCATATACACCACCAAACCACTCACTTGCACTTGTTACAAAATTACGCATACTCACATTCACATACGCATGCTTATTCACTCACTCTGAGCGCCATTCAATCACTGCCACCCAGTAAGAAAATTTATTTCAAATTTTTCAATTCCTTAAAAACTTTTAATAATTTTGAGGGTTTTGTATAAGATACGAGTACGAGTATAATGAAAGTTCAGTTCTTAGTTATTTTAAAATTCAAAATACCGTTACAGTGACGTATTTTATTTTAAACGCTTTTTTTAGTGACTTGTTTTAATAATCAGAAAAGAGGAAGGTAAAGAAAAGAAATAGTTTAAGGGCGAATAAGAAAACGAATTTTAACCGCTGAAAAGTCAATTTTACTGCCTAGCGAATACTCTTTCATTTCGCTCTCTGAAATTCCTCAAACTTTTCGTAAAACTCTCAGGATCAAACAATGATTATTGTACGTAAGGGTTTTATTATTAATTAATTATTATTATTAATTATTATTATTATTAATTATTATTAAAAATGAAGAAAACACATACACATCAAAAGAAAGTTTGATCCAAAAACCCCAAAAATTTTCAAATAAAAAAATTATTGTAAAAAGGGAGAAATTTTGCAAAAATTTGCGAGTTGCGAGGCATACCACATTATTTGTACGAGTATGTGCCTGTCATTCCCCTCTCATACCAGCTTATACTGTGCATTTTGGTAACTGCTGAAAAGACTGACTCTTAAAATGCGAGTTATTTTCGAAGTATCAAAAAATTGAAGAAAAATAGTTGAAAAAGATAAAGTCCGATTTTAGATAAAACAGAAGATGTATGCAACAAGATGACAGCAGCAGGAGCGTACATCCTCATAACATTGTGAGGCAGAACATTTACTACTGGGATGCTATGCAGAGCAAGCAGTGCCAAGAGCGAAGCACGTGGAGCGGAATAGTGGAGAGCGCTTAGGGCTGTGAGCGAAAGCAAGAAGGCATGAGAGCGCTGTTAACAGCAGCAAGCCACGCAAGAGAGTGCTGTTAAGAATAGCAAGAGTAACAGCCGAAAACAAGAAAAATAACAAAATTAGCAGAAGCAACAATAGCACTGATTCAAATGTTTTTGCAACAACATTAAGAGATAATTTTTTGCAACAATAAAAAAAATTATAGCATCGATGGGCAACAACACCAAAAACAGCAGAGAACGAAGAAATTAGAGAGAAAAAAGTCATGAGGCAACAAAAACCGCAATCGAAAGAAAACTGTTATGTTTATAACAGAAACCAAATGAACTAATGAAACTGATGTAATACAAGTTAACATTAGCATCAGTTTTCATAGCAGCCACAAGCGTCCGAATTTGTTGCTCTTTGAGAGAACGAAACGAAAGAAAAGGCGTCATTTTCAGATTTTACTCACAAACAAAAAAATATTTAAGAGCCGAAGGATCTGCAATACTAATGTAAACTCATACAAAGGGTCAGTGGAAGCAAAGCAGAAGAAGCAATTGCAGCAGAAGCCGCAGTCGCAGCAATAACAGAAAAACGGAAACACAAACGGAAATTAAAATATAGAAACAGGAAAGAACGGCTCACCGGAAGGGGCGCCAACGGGGGGCAACAGAAAAGAGTAGAGTGCTAAATTAAATTAGCATGACTTTGTGACTTTATTACAAAGTAAGCGCAGTAAGTAAAGAACGCAAATTTTTTGCCATTTTATTTTTTATTTTAAACAAAATCAGAATTTTTCTGAATTTCATAATTTCCAGACACAAGAATTTTGTATAATCTACATATAAATACAAATACAAATGTTTTTATGTATTAAACATTTTTTTTTGTTTATCCAAGATTTGTTTTGTTATTTTTTTTCTTTGTTCGTTTGTTCGTTTGTTCGTCTTAATAAATATTGAGAAAGTCATGGCAGATGAAGTAGATATTATGATGAAAAGCCAAAGCAAAAAACAATGAAAGATTAAAATGAAAAACAGACAGCAAACAGTCTCCCAGCAGCAGCAGAGACGGCAGCATCAACACCACCAACAACAACAACAAAAAATAACTACAACAATGACAATAACAAAATATTTTTCTAACCTGAGGGGCATGTTCATTATCAAGGTGCCTGTAATTTTCGTTGTAGGAAGACGAAAAGGGCTAAAATTACAAAAAAGATATAACAAGAAAAAGAAAAAAATATAATAAAAATAAATTAAATAAAAGAAGAGCAAAAATCTTAAAAAAAAAAAAAAAAAAAAAAATAAAACAATGCAAGAAATGCAACAAAATTTGTGAAGGAAGGAAGGAAGGAAGGAGGAGGATGAGAAAAGAAGAGAAGTGAAGGTGGTAAAAAAGAATGAGAAGAAAGCGAATATGGTAAAGAAAACAAAAAAAAAAAAAGAATACAAATTTAGTGAAGAACGAAAGGAAAGCATTTAAAAGTATTGAGTAAGAAACAGTGATAAATTTTCATAATATCAATAAATAATAATGTATTTTATGTATTTATGTATGTATTTTTGTATTTTATAAATAAAACTATAATACTTAAGAACAAAAGGGCACACAAAAATCTAAAATATATTGATCAATCACGAAAATTTAAATAGGATTTTAATTTAATAAACTCTAAAAAAAACCTATTAAAAAATTAAAAAAAAATTTTTAAGTTATATTTTTTTGACCTTTTCCTTTAATTTATTGCTAAAGAAAAAGCAATGCATTAAACAAAAATTTAATAAGCACTAAAAAAAGTCGATAAATACCATATAATTAAAAGGAATTAACAACAAAATGATTTTTGCAATAATTTAAAAATTAATAAATAAAATAGAAATGAAACATTTAAAATTATAAAAACCAGAAGAGCATAATAATTAAAAGCCAAAGGAGCAAAAAAAATTCTTTATAATCATTAATTTATACGCTTTCAATAATCTCCGGGCAGCAGAGGAAGGAATGGCAGATAATAATAATGAATTCAGACTAGAGGAGAAAGGCCTGATTTCCAGTGTGTATTTGTAATGGTATTCGTATGATAGTCGTATACATAAATTTGCATAATTAATTCAACAATCGCATCAATCATAACGATTATGGTTCGTATAAATCACATTACACTCAACTCAATCAACAACAGAAATAACTCACATACATTAAGTGTACGCTTACAACAAACAGTTACAACGAATAATCAAACAATCAAACAATCGATTGATTAATCAATCAATCATCACAAAAACATACGATAATATTGGACAACAAGAAATACATACATGTCACTTGGTAACGTTTCAGGACTAGATGAACGTTCATTCCATTGCGTTGCGGTCATTCCTGGAAAGTGTAAGAAAAAAAACGAAAAACATAAATTAAATAATCAGTAAAATATGCGTTGTTAATTGACATTAAAATCGCATAAACATGAACAATAAACCAACAAAATTCGTTGGTAACACAAATTATTTTAATGTCTCTTCACAAAATATTCGAAATGTTAAAAAAGCACAAACGAAATATTTCAATACGATACAATTTTTAGATGAAATGAAACAAAATGAAATAAAATGCACAAAGCAAAAATTCAAAAAACAACCACTATCGTATAATTTCATATATATCATTTGATACATAAAAAAACACGACAGTGGCAGTGATTTGCGGTTTTTTATTTCAACCCCTTCGCTTTCCATTTCTTCATTCCTGGCTTTCAACCTACCCGTTCGGAGTGTGTGGTTTTGGGCTGATATACCATTTGGCCTTGATGTCATTTTGCTGGCTATACGTTGCGGTACACTGGCTACAGCCTGTTCGGGATAAAGAGTAGAGAGAGAAAACCAATCATTAGTACGAGATAATTAATGCATTCATACGAGAGATTTATCGAGACATATTAAAAGCTTTCAAACGTATGTTTGTACGTTACAAGTATATTCTAATGCTGCAGCAACGACTACCTCTGAAATTTTGCTTAGTAGTAAAAAAAAAATTCAACTCCAAAAATTGAAATTCAATGCAACAAATTAAGTTGGACAAATGATGAAAAATTACCCCGTTTTGGTTTAATTGAAATTCGAAACCTTTTTAGGTCACGAGTAAACACACATTTTTTCTATTGTCGCAATTAAAGAAATCTCTTTAACATATAATTCACAATAAGTATAAGAGAAAAGTAAATATAATTCTAAAATAAAGGGCCAAAGCGGGGCTGCCGGTGCTACTGAATGCGAAGAGCATAGAATTGCGTGTGAAAACGCCTTACCGTCGTTCGTTACCGTTCGAAAACGAGTATGAGTGGTGTACTCGTTTAGCTAAAGATTTATAACATAATCATTTATCACGAACTCTACTAACGATTACTACTAACTGTTACTGTTACGACACCTTCAACAATTTATGGCCTGCGTTGCTCTGTTCTGTTCAGCAAAGGCATAAATAATTTACTAGAGATTCTACGCACACCAAGACCGCCGCACTCTCACTACCGATCTTAGTACTCTCGGCACCACCACCTCCACCACCACCAGCACCATCCATACAGTACCAACATGTACATACTTTACTTACCTCATCATCACCATCCAAGTAATAATAAAATTGCTGATTTGGACTAAGATATTTCTGCAGCAACTCCTTAGCCACTCGAACCGACATTTCGCCCTGAACAAACGGATGTTGCAGCAGACGTTCGGCGGTGGGTCGTTTCTTCGGATTTTTGGTTAGCGCTGTCTTGATAAAGTTATGAAATGTTGGACTCCATTTCTCTTTGTTGCTGAGGGTGGGCGGTTTGAAGCCACTTTTCGACATAAGAAATAGAGCACGCATCGGATGGAGATCAAACATTGGCGGTTGGAGCTCTGCAAGTTCTGGAAAAAGGAAAATATTGGGGTAAAAACACACAAGAGTTAGTGTTTCAGAGAGAAATGAAAGGAACAAAACATCGAGGAAAACTTAGTTTATTAAGCACTTTCATTTCCTTCTTCTTGCTCAATTAGTTTTATCTAGCTCATTGAAGAACTTGAGTATAATCGATAAGATTAGAGTAAAAAAAATTAAACAAAAATATAAGAAAGGTAAGTATTAAACGTATTATAATACCGAACATTTTTATAAATAATTCATTAAAAGTTCTTTTCTCCGTTCATTTGTACCATTCTCGACCGAACGTAGACAATTTTCACACTTTTTACTCTCTTTTCTATACTCGTATTCTTTTTTGGATATGAAGATACTAAATATTAAAAGTGTCAAAATCAATCTTCAATATCTCATCACCAACGGTCTTAAAAAAAAAGAGTTAATTCAATTTAATTTAAAAAGTTTAAAAGTTTGTTTAATGTTTTTACAGAAAAATATTGTGGTTTTCCGAATAAAAACAACGGAGCGTATGAGTAACATTTAATATTTTTTAATATGAAATTTTTTTGGTATTTGTTTGTCGAAATTTAGTGAATTTTAAGTAAAAGTAGAATCATTAAAATTTGTAATTATTTTAAATTTATTTATTTTTTCATAAAATAATTTTTCCTTAAAAATTTTCATAAAATTATAAAAATGTTTTCGTACCTATCTGTTTGTCGAAATTTAGTGAATTTTAACTACAAATAGAATCATAATAATTTTGTATTATTTTAATTTTATTTATATTTTCATAAAATAATTTTTTTATTAAAATTTTCATAAAACTATAAAAATGTTTTTGTGTTTGTAGAAATTTAGTGAACATAAAAGAGGATCACTAAAATTTTTTATTATTTAAAATTTATTTATTAATTTATTATAAAATTAGAAATTATAGAAATTTTTGGAAATTTTCTTACAAACCTTTCATCAAAAATATTTGAATCAATAATATTAATAAAACCTAACAAAGAAAATTTCACGAATGTATAAATTTATTGGATATTAATTCTCAACCGGGAGACGTGTAAAATGCCACTAATGCCACCAATTATATTACATACTAACGTTAAACAATGGTTAAAAGTAACAACTTGATAAGATTACTGCATTGTTAGAGAAATCAGAATTGTTTTAAGACTTAAAGCACGAACCGTACATGACCTCATTTAATAAGATCGAAAACCATGTTCTCGATGAATGGAAGAATTTATGTTCTCCGTTTTGTATTTGTGTTGGTGGAGGTTTGTGGGTGTTTGTGTGGACGTTCGGGTAAGTGGATGCATGTAGCTGTGTTTGATTTGAAATAACTGCTTAAACCACAAATATATATAACAAGAAAAACCACAACAACAACTATGACCAGCAAGACATAAACGACAAGACTTACCAATGGCCGTTATACCACACGCCCATATATCACACAATTGATTATAGCCGCCCTTTCTTTCGACCGCAGCTACCTCGGGAGCCATCCAGTACGGCGTGCCTGAAAATAGAAACAGAGCAAAGAAAATAAAGGTTAAAAGAGATCAATTAAAAGCAGAAGAACCATAAAAAATTACAAAATACTACAAGATAAAATGCCATCGAAGAATATGTACGATATTAAATTAGAAGATAGATGGAATGATGTCAGTGAAGCATGTTGTGATTGTCTTAAAATAAATCCTGATATTCTATAGATAATTACTTTCTAAATGGGTTCAAAGTTCGAATAAATACCGGATGTTTATTAAACTTTATATCAACTGATCTTTAAAATCTTTACCTATAGACTGGCTAGGCTGTATGTCAACATACCGCCGATTTTCAAAAAAATAGCATCAAATAACAAAAATTATTTGCCACAATCTCTCGAGGGCAGCATTATCGCAAAGAAGCTTTCATTTTCTAACAGCATAGGATTGAAAAAATCTATCGTATCTAAGTTTTCAAACGTACACATTTAGAGCAACAAAAAAAAAACACATTATTAAAAGTACTCTACTCGTATTACGATAGTACTCAAACTATTCACAAAAGTTGTGCCATCTAAAGATAACTATTGCAACATAAAAAGTGATACGAGCATAGCAATCGTCGTCGAGTATCGTGCGCAGAGTATAGAATAAATCGAAAAAACTTTGTATTTAATGAACAGCAATTTAAAATAATGTTCAATTTAATGCAATGTTTGAAAGTAATCACTTTCAAGAGTGTCGGCTGAGTGAAAGCTTCCTATGAAAGGTTCTAAAAACGATGCCGAAGAATAACTTTATAATACTCAGGAATACTTTTGATATTATTTTAATTTTTCAAAAAAAATATAAAAGGAAATAATAACTGAAAGTTTATTTGAGTTGGGCACGTTGACAATTTTGTGAATTCTTATCCAAAAGAAATTTAATATCAACATTCTTCCTTAATACGATACGATTATATCGATTTCGCGGCAAGAGAGATCTTCGAGACCACACGAGATGCCGAGGATGAGGCAAGATTTTACAGTCGAAACGAAATCCGGCAACAAGACAGACTTTGGTCGAGGCTTCACCGACATTAATCAAGACGATTAGTTTGAACCTGAGACTGTTGCAAACTTTGCTATCCTTCTACTTTTTCTTCCAATTTGACTGGACTAGTCGAACCGAGTACCAAGAACAAAACAAATTCTATCAATTGAAACGATATTCAAGCACGAGACCCGAAATCCCGAAAATTTTTTAATCGCGAAATGAAATTTAAGTCACAATTTTTCTACAAAGCCGCCTCGCATCAAGACTTTAAATGCGAAAATACTTTGCATTATCGAGAGAACTTTATTGTCTGAGAGTTATAATCCTTGCCACGGCCGAAGGCCGCCATGCATCAAGACCTTTAATGCGAAAATACTTTGCATTATCGAGAGAATTTTGTTGTCTGGCGGCATCAAAACTTTTAATGTGAAAATACTTTGCATTATCGTGAGAATTTTGTTGTCTGAGAGTTATAATCCTTGCCGCGGCCGAAGGCCGCCACGCACCAAGACTTTTAATACGATAATACTTTGCATTATCGAGAGAATTTTGTGATCTGAGGGTTATAACCCTTCCTCCTGATAGTGCCTAAATTGAACTTTGCTAATGATATAGATCAGTTCAAGAGGCTGAAGAATACCAAAAAATTAGTTCTGTAATTTCAGGATTTTGTCGTTTTGGGATTTTCTCATTTCGGGATTTTGTCGTTCGGGATTTTGTCTTTCCAGAGTCTTTCGTTACCAAACCTATAAAAATTATAATTTAATTCAGCAAAAAGAAGAAGAAGAAGAAGAGGTCCTAAAGTTCATTGGGGTAAAGCAAGCTTAAGGTTTCAGTGAACTTTTCCATTGTACGACTTGATATTCGCAGGAAGAAGGAGAAACGCAGAAGTGAAAAAGTACTACGGTGCTAAAGAGCAGGAAGAGAAAACTACAAACTCTGAAATAGTCTTTGCAGTGTTATAAAAAGAAAGAGAAATACTATAAAAAGGGCTGACTATTCTATGAAAAAGGCGTCAAAGAAAACGTAGAAAAATAAAACTGAACACAAAGCACTCGAGTTGAGTCGAGTCGAGTCGAGTTGATGGAAATAAGAGAATTCGGAAAACGAAGTAAAGCAAACAAATTATAGTCGGCCCTGCGGCGCAACTATTTATTCACTTGCACTCACAATAGAATCGGTGGGAGGAGACAATAACAGTGTTTCTAAGGACATTATGACAAAAAAAAAATCAAAAAAAAAAAAAAACTATAACTAACTAAAACCTAGAGCAAAGACTTTACGAGAACAACGAACGAGAAGATGTCAGACAAAATGTCAACCTCGCTCACCTCAGCATGACACAAATAAATTAGAACAAAGACATTTCAAAGACTTTGCAAAGAGATAAGAAGGAAGAGAGGGAGACAGAGAGAGAGAAAGGGGGGGTGTGGGGAGAGGGAGGGAAAGGGGACATATGAAAAAAGACAGAGTGTGCTTTTACATGTGAAGAACATGCTTGCGTCTGGCATACGAGACGAATTGACGCGCAGCAACAGCGTGCATGTCATGTAGAGACTGTGACAATGTTGCTGTCGCGTCGTGTCGCGTCGAGTCGCGTGTTCTGCAACTGCTGCTGTTGCTCGTTGCTCGTTGGTTCTGTTCATGACGTTGATGATGGTGATGATAATGATAGAAATTTTATTGTTTTATGCCGAGGGCAAAAGGGCGCAGCAGCAATGTCGCGCAGCAAAAAAAATTTACACGCGCACAAGATCCACTAAAAGCAGTCAAGTACATGTCACAAGCGTACTCAAACACACACACAGACACACAGCCACACATACACAACAACTACACGCCTCTAAATACTCGTACACCATCACACACACACACACACACTCATAAACTCATTCGTACTGGGAAAAACCAAGACTAGGTTTCTGCATGCATGTGTCGCGTTTACATGTCGCGTTGCTGTCGCTGAAATCTTTTTTTTTCGCATTTTTCATTCAATAACGTACAAGTGTGTTTTGTATACAGCTCAAGTGCTCACATACACACACACACGTTACTTGCTGTCATTAACAAGTTAGTCAATTATACAACAGGCAGTCTGACTGTTGGACAGACAGAAAATCGTGACGACAGACAGCCGGACGGATGGACGGACGGACGGATTGACGCATTAAAGTGTTTGAAATCAACCAAGTCGTCTTGTAATCTAAAACGCCGCGCAAACGATACACAAATTCAATTGAACTTGTCGCCAGTCAGTCTTTCCGGTGTTGTTGTTGTTGCTGTTATTGTTGTTATCAGAAGATGCTTTTCTATTTAAAATATTCTTTCATTTTCTGTTTTCTGAACGTCAAGTGCCACGAAGGCGGCGGCGGCGATGGCGGCGACGGTAGCTCTTAAATTAGCTGCCATGAGAAGGCTTGACTTAAATGTTCTTAACTAATTGCGTGACACTTAAGTAAAGAGATGGTTTACTTTGTGTGAAGTGTAACATGGAGAGTGAAGGGTAGGAGGGCCTTTTGAAATGGTCTTGCTTAAAGCATGCTTCTTCTCGTATGCAAGTCGTCTGCAAATGCAATATTTAATATTAAAAAAAAATCTCTCCGTTAGACATAGAAAGGTACACTATGAATTTTAAATCAGTCTTTAAATTAAAAGACCTTTAAACTTTAAAATATTTCGGTTCTTTTTCTGTAAAAACAATCCATCGTTATAACTTATTGGGAAAATTTGGAAGACGGCCTATCGTTTGGGTACAAATTTTCTGAGGGGAGAATTTATAACCTCTAAAGTAGACGATAAACATATGTATAGTCTACGAGTACTACAGTACAGAAAACGGTGTAGAAAGGATTCGTATCGCTTCAGTATAAGAAGCACTGGAATAAGTTAAGGTTTAAAAGAAAGTTAAGATTTAAAAGGACTGCAGTAAGGAATGCAGAATGAGAAACACTGCAGTAGCGAAGAGCGTTGAGGCACTTTAATAATGAAGACCAGTCATAATAAAGATTTTGAAGCACTGAAATATTGTACATTTATTCGATATTAGAAAATATCGTTATAATTCGCAACTGGTTGATAGCAAAGTTAGTTTAAGTAATAGCAAATTTTTAAATCTGAATATTAGGATGGAAATAATTTAGCTAATTTTATTAAACAAATAATTACAGCAGAGATGTGCATCGATGCATCGATGTACATGTATGTGCATATATACAATAATATATAAGGATATATTTTAATAAAGACCGCACCTTATTAGTCGAAATGAACGTGGATATGCAATTTCTTAACTTAAACTATTTTCTTTACTTTATAGTTTTCTTTTACATCAAATGAACACCAACAACGAAGACGACATAAAGAAGACATTGAAAAATATTTTAAAGTAATATCTACGAGTAGTTTTTCTAGATACATAAGCTATTGAAACTTTTGTCAAGATTTCGTGTCTTGACGGCTCAGAAAAGAAAACCCTTTTCTTGTGCTTTTCTTTGCACTTCAACCAAAGAGGAGTTGCCAACCAACAAAGCAAAATAACCAGCATTAAATACAGCTTCAGTCAACCGCCGCCTTATGATCTTCTTCTTGTTCTTCTTCGTCTTGTTTTCGTAATCACCATCGCGGCAATACTTGTACATTGTGTTAAGCGCAAATGCAGCTGATAAATTTTGTGTGTGTGGCTTTTCTGAAGATTATCTGTTCCGCACAAGCACAGACGACACAAACACACACATACACATGCACTCATATTTAAGACTAATAGCTGACCATATTTTGTAAATATATATTGTATTATAAGATTCCGTAGAATCAGCAGTAGCTTGATTTTTTTTTTTTGTTTTTTTTTTTCTTTATTATTTTAACCAGTTTTTCTGTGAAATTTATGGTTTGTTTAAAATTTTTCTGATTTTATTTCTAAAGAAATAAAGAAAGGTTTCTTATTATCTTTATAATAAAAGCCAAAGTTTCGAAGTCTCGTTCTCGAAGCTTAGTCATAATCTCTTTTGAGGGGAAGAGAGAACAGAAGAAACAAACGGAAAAGCACAAATAATCGAAATGGTGTTAAAAGACTGCGCTAGACTATGCCTATAATCTATGTCTATAATATAATATATAATTGCCTTCGTAAGTTTGGTAATTATGGCAACTGATATTTCCAAAGACCGCATGAAAATTTCATATATTTTTTCTCTTTTTTTACAAAAAAAATTTTTTTTATTATGACGCTAATGAATTAAACCCTTTTTATAGTATATTCTTTAGAGTATATTTTTTTAAATTTTCGAAAAATTTCAATACAAAAAAACGACCGAAATTTGACGTCGAATTTTTTATAACATTTATTTGCCAAATATTTTCAGCGAGTAATTAAACAATTGATTTATTAAAACAGTTTTCTCTCTCAAGAGATCTCTTTCAGCGAGTATTACAACAACGAGTGATGTTAGCAGCTCTCGACTGCTGTCACCGAAGGATGCTGCTGCGGCTTTTGTTGTTGTTCTGGCCTCAAGCTGCTGCGGCTTTTGTTGTTGTTTGTTGTCTGGTGTTCCTCACGGCTATATTCGCAATTACACAAGTTGCCAGTGTTAGATTTGTGAGGTCATTATGCAAATATTTGTCATCTCAAATAACTTGGCTTTGTTTGTACACATTAAATTTACAAAAAAAAAAAAAAAAAAAAAAACTTGAAATATTCTCTCACGGGAGAGGAGTGTTTTTTTAGAGTTTTTAGCATTTGTTGAGTTGAAACAAAATTCGAAATTTTCGTTTGAAGAGAAAATTTTTACATTTTAACTTTTTCACAATTCATCGAGTTAAAAATTTTCACTTGAATTTTAAAAATAAGTGTTAAAAATTTACTTTGTAAAGATAAAGAAGAATAATTTAGAAATGGTCTCTTTTTCTTTTTTTTTTATACCGACAGAAACTGACAGAAAAATTTATTCTCTCTGGAAACAATTTTTAAAAGTGTAAATTTGTATATATATATATTAATTAATATTATAATTAATATTAATATAATATTAATATATATTAATACTAAAACATATTAATATATATTAATTATATATTAATTAAATATGAATACTTGTATTAAAAAGGAAAGAAAAAAATTTGCCTTAAATCTAATTTCTAATTTATGATAGACATGTCAATATCTAGACATCTAGATATGATAGACGTTATCAGACGTTATCATTAGATAGATGTTATAATAGATTAGAAATTCCATTTCCAACGCAAATTTCGTTCTTTCTTTTTTAATACAAATATTTATATTTAATTTAATAGATATAAAATAGCAATAAAAATAAGATATAAATAATAATACTCGTAATATAAAAATAAGCTAGCTTCTAATAAATAATATTAGAATATCATTGTATATATTTAGTGTTGTAAAAAATAAAATTTAAATAATTATCTTTACAATATTTTCGTTGCCAAAAGAAAATACATATAACTAAAATTATGGTTAAAAAAACAAACTTACCAATAAAGCTTTTTCTTTTATTAATTGTTGCTGTTATTTTGGCCGACACACCGAAATCGGCCAACTTAACATCACCGTATTCGGTCAGTAATATATTTGCTCCTTTGATATCGCGATGCATTTTTCCCATCGAATGCAAATACTCCAAACCTTTCAAAGTCTCGCGGCACATGTACGATATTTGTTGCTCACTCAGCGGCCCCGTTACTTGGTAAATATCCTGCAAACTGCCGCCGCCGCAATACTCCATGCATATCCAGAGTTTATCACGGCGCAGATACGAACCGTAGTATGCAATGATGTTCGGATGACGACAATCACGCATCATAATTATTTCCTGCTGGATGATCTGTATGTCATCCGTCGGTTCCAGTTTGATGACTTTGATGGCGGCCAGCTCATTACTTTGTATACGTTTCGCCTGAACGGAGAGAGAGACAGAGAGAGAGAGAGAAGGAAAGAAAAGACGTATAAAACTGAGGTAGAGAATAGTTTGCAAAGGGAATATTGTATATAAGAAGATATTTATTTTTTATTTAAAAAAAATGAAAAAAAAAATTAATAAATAAAATAATAATAAAAAAATTTTTTTTTTTTTTAAATTTTTGTTTTTTTAAAATTTGGTTTTTTTTAATTTTTTTTTTTTTATTTTTTTTTTCAAATTTTTTTTTTTAAAATTTTTTTTTTTTTATTTTTATTTATTTTTTTTTTTTAATTTTTTTATTATCGAAAATACATTGAATAGAATATGTTGAATTTTTTGTGAAAAATAATAAACTTTTATTTCATTCCTTTAATACTAAACTTCTATACCTTCGCTACAGTTGTTTCATACAGACCAGACCTAATGGATTTTTTCAGTTTTCATAATTTTCCGAACAATAGAAAGAAAATGCATTTGTTCCTTTACTAAAAAAAAAGAGGGACAAAAGAGGGACAGTATAAGCTGCTTCTCCGAGAAAGTTTTGTTTTTTTGGTACGGATTTTATCTGCTACTTTCTATTCGCTGCTCACCAAACGCTGCTCTCTTCCTCCTTCTCCTTCTTATATGTACTCCTAAACAGGGTCACTTCTATTCTTCTTTTTTTCTCATTTACTTTGCGTTTTTTTTTTTTGTGGTCCTTTAAAGGACAAGTTGTTAAATGCATCATGCTTTTTATACTGGGTGTGTTTCGGGGTAAAGGAGAAGAAGAAAGAGAAATGATTTTGTATGACAAATAAATCTTTTGCATATTATTTGCATGCCATTTCACAACAAACAACAATATAAAAGGGACACACAAAATGTTAAAAAAAAAAATCGAATTTTAAGCAATTTATCAATAGTCAGTCAGTCAGTCATCCATACGTTTACTGATATGGATTTAAAATGGACGGATATTTTTCCACATCACATTTTCATTTTGTGACAAGAAATTGCAAAAAATCCGAGAATCAGAATTGGAAAAAAAAACAATTTTTGCAACGTAGTTTTCGGTCAGTTTTTGATGGAAACCGGTTTGGATGAGAGCTTAAGAAGACTAAAAGAACTTTCAGGAAGAAGCCAGAAAAAAGGGTCGCTGCAAATTCTTAATGGCAAAAAGCAGCAACAAGAAAATTCAATAAATGTGTAGAATGTTTATAAACATCTGGTATCTATGTATTCGAGTATTCTATAAGGCTACCACGACCTGCATAAATCAAAAGTTTAAAAGATATTCCAAAAGGGATATCTGCCCCGAAACTTTTCGTTTTTCAATTTCAGAGAAAATTGAAACCTAAAACGTTAGTCGCGTGCACGTTTCAACGAAAGGATCATACTAAATTAGGTATATGAGAATTTAAAGTTTTACTTGTAAGTTGAGAGCCAGAAGCGACGGACTAACTTCCTTTACGGATTCGCCAAATCTTTGCAGAAAAACCAGCACAAACTAACATAAAAGTCAAAATTATCAAGATATAAATTCAATTTATATTTTTTTATTCATTTATCATTATAATACAAACGTAGTAGTCCGTATGTATTTTTAGGCATTTTAAATCCCTCAACTTTTTAAAATTCAATTACCCAAAGAAAACCAACAATAACCAACCAATCGCGCTCTTTAATCTCTATAAAACCTGCTGAAATGCTTTATTATTACTTTCATAAAGATTTTTTTCCCCCGAAATTGTATAAATAATAGTCAAGAATAATGAGAAAATTTTCTCTCCATGTAGTGGAGCGTAGTGTAGAGCCCCATCACCACGCGCTCTACAGTTTTTTATACCAAAAATTTTTGGCGTGACACTTTATGTCAGTCATGTGTATTTTTTTCTTCTTTGCGCTGGTGTTATTATAAGAGAAGATAAACGACGACCATACGACCATCATAGGCATTATTATTATTATTACCGTCATCGTCATCATCATCAGCATCAGTCATCTGTATACAGAATGAATACAGAATGAACTAACGAAAATTGGGTCATTGGTCATTAAACAACTTTTGCATTTTTTTTGCAAGATTTTTATAATATTGTTTGTTCTTTGAGTTTGCTTTACAGAGCTTAAATTTGGAGCTAAAATAGCCCTTTTGGAGTGATGAAAATCCAAAAAAAAAGCCAAGGTAATAAACCTCTAAATGAGGAAACATGGTCTAAATAATTTTATTGTTCATAACTTATTAATTTCTTGAAGGATTTTCATAATATCTAAAATATATGAATCCCTAGAAAATGGGTTCCTTTACGCTTAGAGAACAATTTTCACATAAAAAACCACATTCTTTGATGTCGTGATGTATGATTTTAATGAGCTGGACCAAAATTAATGAAATTCCTAAACGTTTTTTCAAATTTTAAGCACAACCTTTAAAAAAAATTGATGCAAAGTTGTCTAAATATATTGTAAGTTTGATATATTTTACCAATTGGTTACTAATCACTCAGTTTTATGACATTTTTTTCTCAGATTTTAAATATTCTCTGCGGTATTCTCGGTTAATAATAATAAATTTACAATGGTAATCAACCGCGAGCTGTAAGCAGAAAACAATCAACAACCATTGTCAATCCCTGCCACCTGCCACACCCACACAAACACACAAGAACTTATACCAACATACGAATAACGTCGCGTACCTTGCTTACAAGATCAGGCATAATCGGACGGTAAACAAATCAATTCTACGCATTTATTTATTAAACAAATTTTATAATTTATGTATATAGTATTTCATGTATTGTACGAGTATGTATCATACTACAATCTCATATATATTAAGTACGAGTATATATATTCGTATATAAGTTGATATTTACTTAATGGATTCGATTAAATTTTTTGGGTTTGTTTAGAATGGTTTTTGGATTTTCAATTTGTTTGCAAAATTATTTAATTATCGTAAAAAGCACAAACATCGCATGAACATTCGCTATTTCGTTTTATATAAACAAAATTCGTGCGTATTTAATTTTTAGATTTTCTTTAATTATTTGTTAATACATAGATATTTACGTATGTACTTATGTGCTTTAATTAATTTATTTCAGTTATTTTATTATCACTTTTTATACATAACATAAATTCATGAAATGATGAAAAATTAATATTGAATAATGTATAATGAAAATCATGAAAATAATGAACAATGACATAATTAATACTGAATAAAAATTAAAAATGTTGCGCTATTAACAATTATTATTTTTATAATTTTCATTTTATCATTTTCATTTTTATTTAATCAATAGTTAGAAGTCAATAATGAATAAAGAATAATTCAAAATGAGCAAAGTGTAAGGAATAATAATGATGAGCATGAAATACTGAACAATTAACGATGAATAATAAATACAACAATATATGGCAAAAAAAGGAAATTAAATACAATTTAATTTCAAATAACAACATCAACAAATAAGTAATAATTAATTATTAACGATTAACGATGAGTTGGTATATAGTGATGATGAACAAATAATGAATAATAAGCAATGGGTAAAATATCTGGATTTATAAATTATAAACGTTATAAAAATAACGTACATATACTCTGTGTTATCGAGCGCTCTTTGGGATCTATCACGGACACGTCTCTGTTCTTGTCTTTATTCGATTATTATACTCGGTTTAAAAATTTTAAAAATTCATGCATGAATACTAGATAATGCTTGATAGTTTTCGTTGTTGTTGTTGTTGTTTTTATGATTAAGGAAATTAAAAAAAAAAAAATAACGAATATAAAGAGAGCAACTTCAATATTCATCCTTTTGTTTAAAGTCCTGGTTCCCGGTGGCTAACATTATCGGTGCCAGGACTCATTCATGCATATTCAAAGAACATCTGAAGCGATTATACTTTACTCGTATATACGTACGTACGTACATACATACACACCATGACTGCCATATTACACGCTCGATTGGTAAAGTAAGGTAACAGTTGAATGGATAGCACAGGCCGACAAGCAGACCGAAGTCAGAATTAGCGGTGCAGACGTTAAAGGTCTTCTTCGTATACTCGATTTTAAAGTGATTTCTTAAGTTTAAACTAAGTTGTATGAAATTTTACGAGAGAAGAAAAAAAATTAGCGAAAAAATAGAAGGGGAAAATTTCTATAAAAAAAAAATTCCTTTGGGATCATCAAACCTTAAAAAAAAAATTAAAATATCTTTGAATAAATTAATGGAATCAATTCAAATTAAGATTAAATTTAAATTTTATAAATCTTCTTTCAAAAAAAAATTAGCGGAAAAATAGAAGGGAAAAATTTCAATAAAATAAAATTTTATTTTACTTAACTTTTCAACAAAAAATTCAAACTTCTTTCAAATTGTGTAATCAAGCAGATTATTTCTTTAATTTAAAAATTTTAAAATATGTACAATATTTTTTTAAAATTGTTTTAAAAAATCTCTTAAAACCTTTTGACAGTGTTTTGTACAGAGAGCATCTATAAAAATTATAAATTTCTTCCTTTGCGATAAAAAACAATAATTTATTTTTGTTCATTTTTTAAAATAACGAAAATATACGAGGTCTGTGCAAAAAGTATCGCGAATTTGAATTCCGGCGGGTTACGTATATTCGATTTTCAATTTTTTTGTGGCGTTATATTGGTACTCATGTCCCTCACTTATGCTGACAAGTTCAGGCACTTTGAATGTTCAGTTCATTTATGACAGCTATTTTGCTTAGACGTGTTTTGGCTCGTCTTCGATTTTTGCTCAATTTCGACCTAATTGAAAATCGAATATACGTAACATGCGGAAATTCAAAATTCGCGATACTTTTTAAACAGACCTCGTACTCGTACAAAGAATATTGAATAAATATCTAGTAGGAATCAAAGTGATAGAGAGCGAGAAACATGAGCTTCTTCATATTTTTCTCAAGGCTGTATATAAATTCTTAATTCATTTATCACATAACTAATACGATATAATATTTTACTCTACGAAATCTGGTCATTTTGTACCCCACTTGCCGCCACGAATAAAATTCAATTTGAACCCAAAACAAATTTTTCAATTTTCTTAACAACTCAACCGGTATAAATTCATTAGACCAAGGACCAAGTGTCAGTCTTAGTCCTGTAACAATATCACTTACATCGTGTGACATTTTTAAGGAGTAGCGGAAAGCAAAAGGTATTATAGTCTTCTTCAGTCGAAAAATGGCAAAATAAATGTACACTAAATTTAACCCCTTTAATAATACAGAAAGAATCTCTCTCTGCGGCATAATAATTCTGCAAGCGTTAGTGTAAAATGTCTATAAAAAACTGGCTACAAATTTCTTTCAAACAATGCTTGAAATATCACACGCAAAAAAAAGGTTATTGAAAAAGTCTTAGTCTCCCGCAAAAGGACTTCTAGAAAAGAAAATTGGTGACCATCTAAAAAGACAACAAAAATAAATAAAACTTTGTCAAAGGCACTAAACAAAGTCAACCACAAATTTATTGTTACTCCATCCTCTTGTCTCGTACTCGTTTCTCATTTATTTCACGAAAAAAAACGTGCAACAGCAAAGCAATTGAGTTAATTTCTTCGAATTCAACTCACCCTGTATCTCATACAAAATTCACTTTATTTGCTGGAGCACGTTTTGGTTGATGTTGTGTTGTATTCGTGGTTGTATTTGGCCTTGTAAGCATACATATATACTTATGAGTAAAGTGCCAGGTGTGAGCAAACAGCAAACTCTCGATTTACACAGCATCCGATTTATACGATTTCGGTTTAATTATGACCGCTGAGAATTCAGAATGAAATGGTTACTCTAACCATTTCAAGAAAACTCGGTTGCAGTATCTTTAATTTAACTTTAAAACGATCAGAGCGATAATAATTAAAATTATATTAATTTGGGTTTTTCTAAATACGTCAACAATTCTATAAACACGGCACTTTTGCCGAACTTTAGCAACGTCTAAATCGAGGCTTGACTGTATATAGCGCAATATCCATACATAGAATTGTTAATATACAAAATTGTATAGACGTGTACGTACATCTTTGACTTTGCGTTCCGCCCGTTATGTCCAAATCAAAGCCTTAGCAGCTTTTGAGCTTACATTATAAAGAAAAGCAAAAGCCAAAGCGAAAATACCTCGCAACAGACCATTGTTGGCTTTGGCTTTGGAGAGAGAGAAAGAGAGATAGATAGAGAGAAAGCGGGAGGAGAGACGAATCCAGGGATTAGTTTTAGTTGGCTTGAGAAGGGGTTAAAAGAGCGTACACAAGGGCTAAAAGTATTAACGTTTGTACGAGTATACGCGACGTGGAGTGAAATAATTTCCTTCATTTATATTTTTATGTTTTTTTTAGGAGTTTACTGAAATTTTAAGCGCTCTCTACTCTTTTGGGTATTTTAAAAACAAATATCAATTATACTAATTTAATCCAACTTAATACGATTAGGTTGTGAGGGAAAAAGCAGTGGCCCTTTCTGGCTAAAATCTCTAACTTATTTAAGTAAATATTTACGGAATAAAAAATTTAAATTTTTAATTAAATTTTTTCACAAATTTCATTCATTTACAAAGTGCCTGAAGCCGGTCCTAACCTTTTAAATGGAAGAGACATCAAATTTCTGGTCTTTACCTTTAACAACTATGAAAATCGAAAATTTGTTGATATAAAGAAAAAATGCAAAACAAATGCATCATTTTTAGCACAAACGATGACAGAAGAATCGTTGTACTAACTGTACCACAACAAATTAGATAATTCACCGATACCGATGTATCGTATCGTACCTCCCGCGGCCTGCTTTCGCGTAACCACACGACATACGTACATATGTTAGATATAAACAGTCACCCCGCTCCGCAATCATTAACGCTTGGTAATCGTTCTGTTACAGTGTTCCCTCCCCCCCCAATAATTGACTTGTTGCCATGACTTTTGCCGGGCATTTCAAAGGCCTTCGGTTGGCAATTTCGATTAAGAATTGTTTGTAACTCTTTGCTCTTGCTACGAGTGATGACAATGTCACTTTGCTGATGACGATGCCAACCTAACGTGTCTCAATTGTGGCCATTTTCTATTTGCTTCCTTCGCGTCGCCTTTCTCCTTTACACTAACTCCCCGCCCCCTTCCTCGTGTGGATGAAGGCGTGTTACAATACATCAATGAAGATGACAGATGCTTTATAGATAAATAAAACGGCCGGTTGCCGTTTCTGTTACTCTTACGGTGTTTAAGTGTTAATTAAAGGTAATCAACAAACATGACAACGGCTTGAGTTCGGTATGTCTTGTGGTACAGGGCCGGCGTGACCTTTTGCAGGGCCCCTGAATACACATTCAAATTGTACACTTAAATTTTACAACAAAGATTATTTATATATCGTACAAATGCTGTTACAAATGCTAATAAATGCATATTACGATATATATTTTTTATAAAATAAATATTAGTGGAAAATACAAAGCAATAATATTATTAAATAGTTTTTCTCGCTTTTTTCGTCATCAAATTTTTGATAATTCGCTTTCAAGGGGCAAAAAATTCACTGAAAGTGCAAAATTTTCTCTACTTATGTATAATTTTTGCAAAAAACTATTAAAATAGTTTATTTTTTCTCTAAAAAGTAAATTTCTCTCAAAGCGCCTGGATTTTTTAATCGAAAGTAGTTTCCAGGATATGAGAACTTTATGGAGTTACACTGAATTTGGATGATTTTTGTCACTCCTTTAAACTGTGATCATCGCTACTAAAAAAAAAATATATCTTGCATCTTGCAATGGTAAAATCATTTCTGTACAAAAGTTAATCAAAATCGGTGTTTTTGAATTGGGTAATTTTTCGTAGACCGCGGGGCCGGGTTCCGGTGAACGCGCCGGCCCTGACATGGTGTATGCAATAAGAAAATATAACCCCACAAAAAGTAGTCAGCCAACCAAAAGGTAGTATGAAATTGCAAGAATTTGTATCAACTGATATAAAATACGATATCTTCATAAATTATTCATTTGTGGATTAAATGAACTTGTCAGTGATTGTCTGTGATATCAACTGAATAAAGGCGACAGAAAAATATGTATTACAAAGGCTAATATGAATATTATTTTCTTAGAGATGATAGGCAGAATTTTTCCTTTCGGATGAGAAACGGCGTAACATTCAGTAAAGAATATAGTACATTATTATCAATATTATTAGTATTATTTTAGACGTTACCGATGTTTTTCCATTAATACCACGTTGTTCTATGAACCAGGTGTGGGCCACAAACCCATTAACAACTTTATAGAAAAAATACCTTTAATGTTAATGCATTTGCTGTTAATAATTTGAGGCTTAAATTTAGCCTCAGTTAAATTTAGAAATTATCCTTTGTACTTAATTCAGAAATTTCATTTTCACCTTTTTCAATTGAACATTTGAACTGAGCTAAAAAACATAACATTTTTTCTCAAAAAAGAAGCTCTTTCGAAACAATGAGATGAGATTCTTTCGAATATTTGCAAAGCATAATTCAACAGAATAAACACAAAATGAAAATGAAACTTAGAAAAAATCCAGCCGACCAACCATTAAATTTAAAAAAAATATTTATTTATTTTAAGGCATTTTTCCACAAAATGTCTACATACATACTTCATCCCCCCGCCCCCCCACATCTGCCTCCCATTCCGCTTATGAATAAATTGGTGCGTTTTTAACGCTTAGCTAAAAGTTCTTCTGAGCTCTTCTGTTGGTTGTTTATTTTTGCTGATTTATTTCTGCGCTATTTTTTTGCGAATTTAATTAAAATGTTGATTTAATTAATAGTATTTTCAACCGTATGGTATAACGCGCAGTGTGTGCAGCTCTTCTGGTTTTTTTTAATCTTGCAGTGCAGTTAATGCTTGGCTGCTAATTGTGAGTCATGTCAATACGTAGACGATTCAGGCGGGCTTTGTTACTCTTTGCCGCAGTCGCCGACAAAACAAAAAAAGCATTAGCTAAGTGGAAGCATTAATAAACCTAGATTTTTTTTTTTTTTAAATATATCTATCTGTACATCTTTAATTAGACTAATTGTAGAATATGACTTGAAAACTATATCTACATTCAAAAAAGAGGAATGCAGGAAGAATGGAATAGGAAGATATTTTTGTTATCTTTCGCGTTTAAAGTAAAGTTTTATCCATTTTCTCTTTCGGAAAGTGAAGTAAAAAAAGGCACACTAAATATTCAAATATCGCTGGAATTTTTATTTAAATATGATGCTTGGACTTTGTCATTGTGAAGGGATTGTTCGCATAAATACGGTTTTTCGCGTAGCCCCACTAGAAGAAATCCCAAGCCGTCAAAACGCACGATCTTGGCGATCAATTAACATCGCGAAATCGCAAATTAACGCGTGGTGGAAATTTCTCTCGCAGTAAAGCTAAAACCGGCCGTTTTGTGTGGCTTCTGGCGCTATCCTGCTGGAACCACATATTGTCTAAATCCAAAGTCGTATATGTATTAAAATTTTGAGCTCTGTACTATCAATTAACCTTAACCATTTCACGATTTTACTGATGGCTGATGATAACGTTCGAAATTTAAAATATAGCCAACCACTATATAAAACTATTTTGATCAAAACAACAACAACAAAGCATGTGATCCGCCCAATTAACAACCTTTTCCGCTTTTATTTCAGTTAAGAGACTGTTACGGAATTTAATTGTTAACATTACAAATAAATGAAATTTTTCAGGTATTTTTAACAAAAGAAAACTGTCTGCCTTTCTGTTTTTTTTTTTTCTTTCGCGCTCTCACTTCCTCTTACGCTCAATGAATCATTTTAAAATCTGCATGAGTTTAATATATTTTTTACGAATTAAAAAACACAAAAAATTTGGGACTGCAGTATGGTTTTTTTTTTGCATTTTGCATTCATGCGTCCGAACGACGATGTCAGAAAAACTTTCAGCCGCAAAAACAGTCTCAGTCTGTCTTTCTGTCTGTCTCTCTGCAAATTCCCAGGGAATGACCATTGTTTTTTTTCTTTGTAGGTTTTTTGAATATATCGTATAAGCTCTCATACATATTTTATTTATAGAGCATTTATCCTACGAGCTCATCACATAAAAAATTAAAAATGCTATGATGTTCAAAATGGTTTTTTTTCTTCTTCTCATTCTTGCTTTTCCCCAGAATTTTTTTTCAATGCGTAACAACAACAACAATCACAACAAAAACATCTTCCTAAAAGCAGCAGTAACTGCATTTAAAAGCAGCAGAAACACAAGCAGCAAAGCGATAGCGTTTGAGAGAGCGAAAGCAGCTGCACTAGTAGCTACTCATCAGCATCAAAGCATCAGAAGTTGTTATCGTCGTCGTCGTCATTGTTGTTGTTGTTGTTGCTGTTGTTGTTGTTGTTTTACGCATGTGTTTCCTAGCAGTTTGCTATGAATACCTTTAAAATATTTACACGCAGTAATATTTACTGAATGCTGTACCATTTTTAATGTAATGTAATGGGCTTTTATTAGGAAATTCTTGTTGTTAACGAAGGAGTTAAGCTTTCGCAGAAAATTAGTTATGTAAGTATGTATGTATTATTAATACTCTTACATCGAGGTCTCTGCATATAGCTTTTGAATTCTTTGATTATCGTACTTTTTCAGGTCTAAAGAGTGTAAATGAAGTTCATAAGAGCAGAAAACAAAAGCAGAGAAAATAAAAGTTGTTGATAATGACGATGCTGAGGCGAATGATGAAAGGTTCTTAAATGTTTAGTGGCACAGAAGGCTTTTGTTTTCAATTGAAATGAAGAAAAAGTGGTTCTTAAGCGATTTTTTCTCCTCTTGATGGGATTTAAGTGAAAAAAACGACAGACAGCAAAGGGAGAGTGAGCGTAAGAGTGAGAGTGAGAGTGAGAGTCAGAGAACGAAAGACTCTCTA
Source organism: Conops quadrifasciatus (assembly GCA_949752815.1). Taxonomy (NCBI): domain Eukaryota; kingdom Metazoa; phylum Arthropoda; class Insecta; order Diptera; family Conopidae; genus Conops; species Conops quadrifasciatus. Next base: position 40,783,235 of record OX457077.1, on the reverse strand, counting down.
CGCTTCTATAATTACGCTTACTATATGTACAATACATCCAGTATTACCCTCAACCATTGAAATTTATTGAAACTGGTTGGTATCGCATTTTGTCCAGAATTTAAAACAATTTTTTATATAATATAGCAACTCGAATATTTGAAATTTTCTTGAAAATCCTAACACATAAAATATTTCATTTTCTACACTATCATTATTAAGACTTTATGAGAATATTTGGTTTTAGTAATTATAATATTTTGGTTTTATTAAAATAAATTGGAGCAAATAACAAACAGTCTTTGTGGAAATTTTTAATTTGTCAATGATTTTTCCAAAAGATACGAGTATGTTTAGAAATTTTCACAGCAAACAAAAAAATTAAAAATTTTTATTTTTTTATACATATTTCAAAAGATTATTATTTTAAAAAAGAAAGTTAAAACATGTAATAATGATAATAGCGCTATAGTAGGCGCCTTCACTAACTTTTAACCTCACTTTTTTTTCACTCTCTTCAATCTCTCAACTCTTTTAATCTCAAACATGAAAATACTGAGAATTTAAGTGAACAAATAATATGTAAAGAACATGAATTGAGAGACTATTCATTGAGAAATTGAGGAGAAATCGTTTCCACATCAAAAACTAGCTTGCATATAAACAAGCCTCCAAAATAATCAATATGAAAATATTAAACGTAATATACACATAATAGCAAAAAAGCATATAAATTGCTGTTTACTATAAGAAAGACCTAGAAAAAGGACTAACAAAAGAAAAAAGATAAGCAAGAGGAAAGATAGATAATACAAATAGAGAACAGTTACAAGAAGAGAGAGAAGGAAGGCAGGAAGGAAGGAAGGAAGGAAGGAAGGAAGGAAGGAAGGAAGGAAGGGCGGAAGTAGTGTTATGCCAACAATGAACTATTATAATGGCTCTTTCAGCAAGAGGTGCCATTTTAAATCAACTGAAAAACGCTCTAATTTTATGAATAATGGTGATATTTTTATTTTAATAAAAACTACAAATCTCGAGATTTCATCCTCGACCACTCCTCTTACTTTTGAAAATACTTTATACATTTTGGTCATACTTAAAAGCAAAAAGCAAAAGCAGTATACGCCACTGGCGTTCCAAGAAGCACAACCCAAGCGAAACTATTCCATAAAAGAAACTAAAGAAGATTTAAATCTTGTGAAAAGAAAACTCTTTTAGCCTAACAAAAGGCTTTCATAACCATGTTACATTATTATGAAAAGGAATTTTTTAATAAATTCAAAATAATGAGAATGTTATGAATTTTTTTTTTTTTTGTTTTGCTGTCAAAACTTTTCTATGAAGAAAAAGTCTCCAGCAATTTTACCCTTTTTCTTCTCTACCGGAAGAATTCTTTTTCCTGCCAACACATTTTTTAGATGGTCTTTGCTTTTGTCATCAAACCCTTTTTTTATTTTTACACGATATAGAGTAGAAAATTTATATCAGGTTGGGGAAAAAGTATTCGGCGCTTTTTTTAGTAAAAAGATACAAACTTTTTTTTGTACGTATGTAGTTATGACAAAGTTATGACACTGTGCACAACGAAGCGATGAGAAAAACGCCGAATACTTTTTCCCCAACCCAATATATGTACATATATCGTATGTTTATACTTGCGTATATAAAGGACATAAATTCGTATCTTGTCTTTGTATATATGTACATGTATGAAGGTATGTATATATCGTATATACTATTATATCCATAGAGCCTAAAAGCAATTTATAAACTAACAATTTTGATAGTAAGAATGTCTCGTGAATGAGCCAGAAAAAAAAGGCTACAAAACAAGAGCTAAACAGTAGCTAAACGGACGGAGGTGAATAAGTGGAGGATGAAGGGAAACAAACGCAAGGAAAAGGGCGTGAGAAAAAACATGTGATTAAATATTCAATATGTTGAGATGTCGAAAAATGTCGAAAAAAATAACAACATCGAGAATAATAATATGCATAGCACGAGAAAGCATTTAGTAGAAGCTATATAAAACATTTACCACTTGATTGTAAGAAAAGAAAATACATATAACAAAATATAACAATATAACAAAAATTTTAATATAGAAAAGCAAGAGGACCTCCACTCCTTCGAGTTCAATAATGGTTAATAAAAAGCCATAGAAGAGCCAATAAAAATTTGCTTTCTGCCAAAGTGATCTGCCAAGGGACATCTTAAAAAAAACGTTATTTACATAAAATTTCAATTTAATAGGTTTTAGCACAACAAAAACACAAAGCGGGATACAAAAAAGGCGGCAAAAAAATGAAATATGATGAAAATTTCAGTGATTTTTAAAGCGATTGAATTGAAAGCAAAATTTAATTGAACCCGAGACAAGATTTTGCACGAAAAAAGCTCGTTTGAAGTCAAAGGATGAGAAAAGAAGTATTCTTTGTACTTTGAGGAAGTACATTATGTCGATCTATACTAGTACTATACCTAATACAATACAATTTTATAATGATTGAGTGAAAAGGTGAAAAGTTGAGATAAAAAATTCTCCCGCCAGGCAAAAAAAAAATCTTAAGTTCAGGATTATGTAATGACATGAAAGAAAAACACCAGCCAGAATAACTAAAAAAAAAACCTAAAAACATTGCTACAATCGAGTTTAATCTGCAAGCAAGCGCAGCAGCAGCAGCAGCAGCAGCAAAAAATCCAGAGGGTAACTTTTTTTTTTAACGAAATCTCCGTTTCAAGTTCAGGTCAAGCAACGCAGGAGGGGAAGACAATGCAGCAGTGAATAAAAAAACACGAAACGCGAAATTCACAGAATCTGACAGAATCATGCCACAGGAGAGAAGTATAAAATGTATATAGTACAGTATTTTTATGCCAACGAACAAAAGACCTGACGACAAAAAAAAAAGGCAAAGGGGAGGAGGACTATATGTGGTGAAGAATTACACGTGGAGGGGGGTGGAAGAAAAAAGGAGAGGAATTGAGATGAAAAATTGCAAAAGCATCATAAAAATTTCAAAGCATCATAAAAATTGCAGCAATCAAATTGTGCAATTGTGCAATATTTTAAATACAATGTTGCAATGAACATTCGTCATGGAAGTACAACGTTTTTTTTCTCTATGAAATTTTTTATGGAATGTTCTGATTTCTCTCTCTCTCTCTCTCTGGACAGTTGGTTACACGTTTATAAAGGGTTAACAAACATATACGAAATAGTTATATTTAGAGAAAAATACACAGAGAAAAATAGTACCACATAAAAATAATAAGATTTCCTTATTGAGCCATTTTACTATGAAATTTTATTAAAATATAAAAATAATATGCTTTTTGAAGAAAATCTGTAAATCTAGAGATAAAGAAAATCTTATTGTCCTGAAACAAAATGTCAATCTCATTAACTCGTAATTTTTATAAGAAATTCATATTTTTTCCGTCAGAAAATCATGAAATAAAAATCATCAAGTCTGTATGAAAGTATGAAGAATTCTTATTATTAACTTCTTTTAATAAAAAACACTTTTTATATTATAATATCGTCGGTCTGACCGAAACTTTGATAGTAATATTTTTGCTGTCAGATCTCAAAACACTTCAACGTCTTTAATTTTGTTATTAAAGAATGATATTATCTAAGAAGGATTTTTAAAAAAATTAACTCTACTGCTCTACTCTTTCATTTCCTTCGCTTAATCAGACGTAATTCTTACGCTTCCATTCTTTTTTTTGTATTCTTTGATTTTTCGATTTATTCTCAGCTTTAGAAAGATCTAAAGAACACACGAAAATCTAATTTGAAACTAATACCATTTAATGCAATCTCAAAAAATTTTCATTATTGGTTTTGTTACGCTGCTCTGCTGTTAGTCCTGCTCTCGCTGGATCCTCACTTCGTCACCTCCTTTCTCGGCACCACCCTTTCGCTTTCTCTTTTAAAAACTCAACAAAAAGAAGAATCCTTAAATAATTTACAAGTTCTTGCTTGAATAGCTCGAAAAACGGTAAACAATCGAAAATTTCTAAAAGGTAGCAAGAAAAATGAGAAAAATTTTGAAAAGAAAGGTTAACAAAAGGTTTTTAATTGCAATTTAAATTGAATAACTGACGAAACTTTTGAAAACATTGAGAAATTTAATTTATTGAGAAAGGAAAAGAAAAATGAGAAAAATTATGAAATACGATATTTTTTGTAGTACGAAAAATTTAACGTAATAAATTTTCTTTTAGAGTTTGTATTTTAGTATGCAATATTTAAGGTAATATATTTTGTCGATGAATTTTGTACTGTAGTAAGAAATGTTTAACGTAATAGAGCTTTACTTTTACCAAACAATCCAATTAGGATGGTATTTTTTAGTTTTTTTTTTTTAATTTTTCTCTTCAGGATCTACAATAAAAAAACCTGAAGTCATTTAAATTAAATGAAGTCAAATAAAATCATTTCCAATTTCTATTTCTCCGATTTTCCATTAATGCTTTAAAAAGTCTCTCTCATCAATTAATTACGTGATTAATAATGACTAACTAACATACGATAATAATACTATACTGAATAATTAATATGAAAATTCTATTATTCGAAGTCGACAAAACAAATAACCAGAATGGTATCCATAATATATCTTTCTTTATAATAGTTTATTAAAACTTTCTTTCATTAAAATAAAGCTCTTTGTCACACTTTAACCTTTTCATAACTTCAGCCTCTTTCCTTAAGCTAACTTTTAACGAGACACCAACGAGAGAAGCCTCTTTTCGAAAATACGTAGTACGTACATAAAATGGATAAGTTTTCTTGCGATTCCGTTGAAAACTATCCGCAAGAGAATTAAAGTTAAATATCGTGGTGTTTGTTGTTGTTGTTGTGAGTTGTTCTTGTGGATGTAATTTAACTTTACTAATCCTTTGTGATTCGCCTTCAAAATGCTCTCATAAAACTTAATGTACGTAGATAAATTGTACGTTATGAAAGCCTTAGGGCTCAATTAAGCTGAGTTGTGTAGAGTTCAAATTGAAGACAGAAAGGCATGAGTATTTCGCCCGACACAACCCCCCCCACCCGTCGTTGTCCTCCCTGCGAATAATGACAATTCCAACGACAACGAAAATTTATACAAATCTATGGTATATTAAAAATGTACCTTCATTTATTCAAGAATCAATAATATTGAATTTGGTGTAATAAAATAAAATTCATTTTTAATGGTTTTGGTTTTTTTAATGGTTTTCCTTTTCTTATTCTTTTTTCATCTGCGGTGTAATTTACCCTTAAGTTATTGGAAAATTTAAAAAAAATTGCAGTTGAGAGAAAAACTTCTCTTTATCTCCAAACTTTGCAAAAGAGAAGGAACTTCCGCCTCGTAAAAGAAAAGTTCATTGTACCTGGGCGTACACCCACACTCCTTTTCGCCCCCCTTTCCTTTCCCACCGCCCCTTTTTTTCTTTTTCAACTTTGCGAAGACTGAGTCTTCTTCGGTCTAATCCTTACATGGTTAGCTTTCATGCTAGCACGAATGCCACTAAAAGTGGTTGTTGCATTTTCATAATCATCTTCATCGGCCACGTCCGTGTATTCTAAAAGATAAACTCTTCAAACAAAAAAACAAAACAAAAATGAAAAATATTGCAAAATCAATAAGAGCTTTTTTCCAAGTTATGCATTATTTTTGTTTCAAGTTGGTTTTGACCAACTTTAATAATTCTCTTCTTCTGTTGCTTTCTCGCCGTCATCTTCCTTGTTTTCATCCTCTTATTTGGCATAATCCATTCTTTAAATCTCGACCATTGTGCATATATCGTATAAGAATATTATAAAAGCTGTTAAAAAACCTCAAAAAATGCAAATATAAAATCGGCACAAACGTGCCGATCGACCGCACGATGAAAAATAGATAGCTCGAAGATTTCATTACAAAACGTTCGAGGCTAAATTTGAGGACAATAAAAAAAATATAGGTCTCAAGCCAACATGGCTTAAAAAATAATGAAATCTTTAAAAATAATGTGCTTTTAAATTTATATTCTTTAGAAGACTAATAAAAAAGTATACAAAAACTACCCAAAAGACAACTAACAGAAAAAAATAAAAAAGAAAGTGACATAAAGTGACATATTACTTTCAAGTTCATATCGCTTTTTAAAGTCTTAATTTAAAATTAAATTTAAGTAGTTAAAAGTAAGGAATAAATATAATAATCATCTTAAATCAAAACTCCAAATAAAAACTTTATCGACAACTAGCAAAATTAGCAGCCGAATAAATGTTTTCCGTCTGTATTAACAACCAGCAAGAAAACATTATCAATAACAAGTAAATCATTAGCAACATTTAAAAAAAAAACAGTAAGAAATAATTGAAAAAGCTACATAAAATTCAATTTAAAAACTTTGTCTTCATCATCAAAAATCATATCGAACAGAATCTCTCGAATTAGTCTCAATTTATTTTAAATCCAATTAGAAAAATTGTCAAAGTTTTAAGAATATTATTTTTAAAAAGTGTTCTACAAAAGTCTTCTCACCAGTATGATGGTTTTTTCCTCTTACACAAAAATTAAATATAACTGAGTAATAAATACCATAACCTAAGTTGTCACGTCGAATATTTTGTCGAGTTTTCGACATTTTCGACATGTCGAATACCTACGGTGGTAGACTACCAAACCAATATGAAGTAGATTACACAAAATTGTCGAAAACTCTAAAAAATTTAGTCTGCCCAAAAAAAAAAACAAACGATACGATAAAATTTTTCATAATTAACAACTTCTTTGTAGGAAGAAATAAAGAAATATAATCTTGTAAAGGATGATATTCGCGGCTTTTAATTAAGGAATATTATTTAAATAGGTTCCAAAAGAATTAGATATTTTCAGAATTTTTCTAAAGTTTTGCAATAAAAAATAAAACAAAAATTAATGCAAAAACTAATCTAGAAATTCATTCATTTTTATGAATATTCACTTTCATGTTTGCGTGTCTTTATACAAATATATGTATGTGCATACATATGTGTTTGTAGATGTTAGTGAAAAAGTAATGAGTATATTATATAACTCATAGTGCCAGAAATTTCTACTTTAAAAAGGTCAAGGTTATAACATTTTTCTTTATATTTCTTTAGTACTTATTTAGTACACACTTCTTTCATTTGTTTTACTTACTTATTTTTTTATTTATTTTTTTCTACAATAATAAAACAACGTTTTCTTTATTATTATTTTAACTTTTCTTTTTCTTTACTTTTCTTTAGAATTTGCGAAATTTTGTTACTGCTCTAAAACAAATTTGTTTTAAATTTGTAATTTGATGATGGTGATGGTGATGATAGTGATGGTGATGATAGTGATGGTGATGATAATGATGACAGTGATAATGATAAGTATGTATGTCAATAATAATAGTATTTAGTGTAATGCGCGAGTTATCGCGAGAGAATGTGGGTTATCGTTACGATATCGTCTCGAATTTCAAGACGAAATTTTATTACTATTTTTCTCTGTAACCAGAGTTTTTTACTGATGATTTTTCAAACTTTTTTAGTCACGAATTTAAAATATTTATGAAAATGTTATAGTTTTGGAACGAATTATCGTCATATCTTGTCAAGTTTGATTCGGAAACGAACCGGTTCCGGCGATGTGCCTTTTTTTCATTGTTCGCGTGTCGTTTTTGGTAACTTGACCACGCTTAATCCAAGCCATATCGTTTTTCGCGATATTCTAACTTTAATATGGCAAAAACACGGTTTAACACTACATCGTTTTTGCGACACTGATTTTAAATTTAGATTAAGTGGGCCAAAATCCTTAGTGTGATACAGTTTGGTGAATTTCGTCATATAATTTGGTAAAATGACGAATTTTAGTAATCTTTTTTATAAATGAATGCAAAAAAACGACTCGATATTTGATTTCTATTGAAAATTTTCCTTTGCAGTAAAGAAATCTGGTGAAAAGTAATGCACTGTAAGAAATAATCAATTAATATGAGCACTTTTACCATTTGGGTAAATTACAATTAGGTGAAAAGGAATATTTCGGACTTAAAAACGAAAAAAGAAAAATTTCGGACTTTAATAGGAATGCGATCTTCGATCGATTGATGTATTCCAAACGAGCTATGTTAAATGATTTAAAAATTTTCTCCACTATATTTTTTCTTTACTTTATATTGCATTCACATTTTCATAAAAGTAGCAGATTTTTAATTTTTAATAATCCTTTTAAATGTTAAATCCTTAAATGTTAAATGAAAAATTGTAAGTCAATAGTGATAAAGGGTTTTCTGCACAACCGTTCTCTGAGGACCGATTAATATTTTACGCTATGAAACAAAGTCAACGGAACAACCAACAGGGCGGTGGGGGGAGAAAGGGAGTAGAAGTTAAAAGGAAACGGAGCGAAAAAAGCCATGAAAAATTACTTAAACGGAAGAATTGTGCTCATTCATGAGATGAACAAACAAACAACAAACATACAGTGTAATCTGTAGATAATTAAAAGTTTAAAAGAACGATAAAATTTTACTTTAAAAAATCTGATAAATTATTATATGTTTTCCTTTTTGTAAATGATTTTTAATAATTATGAAAAGTTAACATATTTAGTAAAGAGCAAAGAGAATTAAGTTTTAAATTTTTTAAATTTTCCTTAAAATTTTTAAAGTCTAATTCCTGAATCTTTTGCATTTTTGAATTTTTTGAACTTTCAATTTTTTTATTGCATTTTTTGTTTCTTGTTTGTAAAAAGAAAAAAAGATAAGTCTTAATTAAATAAATAAAAATAAATAAAACATTTTTTTTTTGAAAAAAAAAATACAACCGAAAATCAATAAAATGCACCCAAGCCCAATTAACTAAATTCTACTACCCCCCCCCCCTCGCACCCAAAACTAAACCCTTACCTTCAAACAACCCAAAATGCATGAGCATTCATTTCGGTAGCAGAGAATTTCTGAATATTCGTCAAAAATAAGAAATAGCACGAAGATTAACAGTAAAAAGAGATTTGATAGATGGGGGAGCTGATAGAAGGGGTTGGGAAGGCAGGAAGACCGAAGAGAGTGAAATGAAACTTTGATTTTTCATTAAGAACAACTTGAAATTAATTGCTTGCCTTTAAAAAGTTAAAAGAAAAAAAGGAATAGAACTCGTTTGTAATGCTCGTAATTTGTGGGTTTTTTCTTCGTCGTTTTCTATTTTTCTTCTTTTCACTTTCTTTGCCTTTGCATTGTAATTTGCAGGCATTTTTTTTGCATTTCGAACTTATTTCGTTTAATTTTTTTTTTTCTTTACAAACAGTTGAAATGGTGTAGTTTTTAATTAGTTGTCATTTAATATCGTTGATGACTGTTCGGTAGTTTCTGCTCCACAATTAACAACCTCTTCTGCTACCTCTCTCTCTCTCTCTCTTGCTCTCGCTCTCTTTCCACTGCTCAACTTGTTCTCATTTTACATGATTTTCTCTTTCTTTCAGTCTATTCTTTTCGCCTTCCAAGTTTTTTTCTTTTATGGTTGTGCATTGTTTGGGTTGATGAGAGAGTTATTGTAGCGGTTATTGTTTTTGTTGTTGTTGTTGTTGTTGTTGTTGTTGTTGTAGTAGCAATTTATATGTTGTTGTAATTATTTGCTCACTTAAAAAAATAATCGTTACTATTATAGAATTTTGACCTAATTTCGTGCATGCCACCATAGAATTTCTTTTAACCTCCAAACCCTCTCGTAATACTCATACATACGTGTCGTCACGTCCTACCCTCCAACCCCTCTTTTTTTTTCCAACACTCTTCGGCAAAAATTTAGGCCTGACCGACCGCTTACTTTATACCGCTTTTATTTTTTATTTTGTGCTTGCATTTTATTAACAATCAGTAATCAGCGTGGTCTTGTCCCAATCACTTTCCTGGGTCGCCATCACCAAACACTCCAATAATCTTCGTTCTCACTTGTATTCTCAATTAGCCAACAGAAAAATTCAGTTAGTTAAAGTTAATAACTTTGGTTGTACCGAATTTCGTTCGGTGCTGATATTATCCATACTTTTTTTCACTCCGATAACTATGAGTATAAACTTCGTCATTAACCTGGCGTTTGTATTTGTATATACTAGCTATAGCGATTGTATTTGTAAAATATTATGCACAAAATCTAATTAAATAAAAAACACATTATACGATATTAAATGCTGACAAAGCCATCAGATTTTATAATCTTACTATTAACTTTTTCCCTTGCGCGGAATTTTCCTTGTCTCTATTCTAGTCATATATATATATAATGACACTGGCTGCTCTTGTTTTAATTCGACCCATCCTTAAATTATCTCATATAACCATGTAAATTCTCGTACTTGCATATAATTTGTACATAAGAACACACAAAGAAATAGAATTGGTTGAATATGCACTATAGAAAGAGAATGATACGAATAACTATAAAAATTTTAAGTCAACTGTCAGAATAAAACTCTAAATTATAAGTCAACGGCAAAAAATAACCAACGAAATTGTAAGTTAACGCTACACTGTTGTAAGTCAACTGTCAAAACAAATCTCAAAATTGTAAGTCAACTGTAAAAATAACCATCGAAATTGTAAGTTAACTGTCGAAATACAATATATACTTAAATTAATGACAGCTACAATTAAGTTCGCTGTAAAAATAGTACAAGCAATGCTGAAAATTGGCAACTAAAATTAAAAAGTGTAATTATAACAAGTAAGAGCGTTATCTTCGGCCTGGCCGAAGGTCATATACCCTACACCCGCATCTGTCGAAGTGATAAAAAGTGGGCGGGTGACACCTACTTTTTTCTAATTTACAGGGAGCACATTTTGATCTATTAACTCATCTACAAAATCGCTTTTCCTACCAAACACCTTATTATATGGTATAGTATATAAGTGGGCGTGTCACGCCCATTTTTGGGAATATATTTAAGTCTAAGATGGTGGACTCGAAAATAAAATTTTAGCTGAAAATTCGGTCTACAAGGTGAGAAATTGAGCTAAAAGCACGGATGAGTGCATATTTTCTATTAAAAGTAGGCGTGGCACTGGTCCGATTTTTCCCATTTTCAATACCAAATAGCGTAGGATAATAAAGAATATTCATGCCAAATTTCATGACGATACCTCTATTCGTTCTCCTGTAATCGTGATTTCCACAGACGGACGGACGGACAGACAGACAGACAGACGGACGGACATGGCTAAATCGAATACTTTTCTATACCTGCCACGCCTCCTTTAATGCGTTACAAACGGAAGAACAAAGTGAATATACCCTCATCCCTTCGGGTGTAGGGTATAAAAATAGCGACTAAAACTGTAAATTAACCGAAAAATAGCCATCAAACAAGTTAACTAAAAATAGCAAAACTATAACTATAAAACTATAACCTTAACTGTAAAAATACTAAAAGTAACTGCCAAATACATAGCGTCAATTGTAAAAAAATAGCAAAAATTACCCTGAAAACTGTAAACTAATCACAAAAAAAAGTAAAAATACTTGTAATAATACTAATTTAAATTAACTACAAAAATAGTACGAATAACTATTATCAAGAATGGAGTTTAACTGTAAATATAGGACAAATAACTCCTCTGACAGTTTTGGATAAAATTGTTCATTGACTAAAATTTCACTAAAAAAAGTGAGAAAAAATTTTAAAATTGTAAGTTTACAGTGAACAAGTGGTTATTTGTACCACAAAAACTGTAGGATAATTTAAAAAAAAAACGAAAGTAACTACGAAAACTGTCAGATAATTGTAAAATATAGTCAAAATAGACATAAAAATTGCAAATTAACTGAAAAAAATAGTAATATTACAATAAATATAAAAGGTAACTGAAAAATTAATAAAAAATACCTATTAAAACTGTAACATTAATTGTAGAATTAATAATTAATAAAAATAATTTTTTTATTTTACTCGTAGTAGTTTTTTGTTGTATTAAAAGTTTGCTAATTATGATAAGGTAAACGAAGTTTTTACAAAAATAGTTAGACTAACTATAAAAACTGTAAGTTAATCGAAAAAATAGTAAAAATCTCTTTAGCAACTGTAAACTAACTACAAAAATAGTAAAAATAACTATAAAAATTTTAGTTAATTGTAATAATAGTAAAAATAACTATCAAGAATGTATGTATATTAGCTGTAAAAATAGTTAACAGTTATGCACTAACAGTCATACGCTGTTGATGCGCTAACGTACCATAAAATTGTTATCAATTGTTATTAAAACCAACAACTTTTTTCAGTGTACTCGTATTATATATTCGTAATCTTCTCTGGTATTTTCTAAAGCTAAAGCTGATGCTAAAGATGACTGAATGTGCACGAAATGTTGTACTGCCCGGAATGTTCGTGTCTGGTTATTAGTAGATTTTTGTTAGGGCTCTTTTTAATGCATTTGTTTTTATTGTTGTTGTTGTTGTAGCTATTGTTGTTTATCTTCTGCGCAATTGTTGTAATGCAATTTATTGTGCCTGATGGCCAGCTTAAATGGTATTATGTCTATGTATCAGAATTCTGTTTAGATTTTCTTTTGTTTGTTGTTTTTGCTGAGAGGCGCCATGAACGTGTAGGCGGCGGCCAGCTCTTTTTTCTGACAACAACAATAACAATTGAGAAGAAATGAGAAAAATAACCACTGAAATGAAAACTTTGACTGGAATATAATTTTCAATTCTAAGAGATAATTGAACAAAAATGTTTTGCAGCGAGTCTACGAACGAACTATGTTGAACTGGAGAGAGAGAGAGAGACAGAGAGGAAGAGAAAGAGCGCGATAGTGAGGCGAGAGTTCAGTTCGAATTTCACCCCGAACATAAAGAACTACACAGAGAAAGAGAAATTTTTTGTATGTGCTCGTAATAGTTTTTTGTTCTATTAAAAGTTTACTAATTATGATAAAGTAAACGAAGTTTTTTCAAAGATCTTTTCTTTTTTCTACGTTTGGCAATACTACGATACTTGTGGCGCGGGAAGGAGAGAGGCGTGCTTGGTTGACATATTTTTAATGAAAAAATAAAATTAAAGAACAAAAACTTTTCGTCACGCTGAATCTGAGTATGTGAAACTTTTGTAAATGACAAAATCAGCCATGCATTAATAAAATATTATAATTTTTCAAACATATCGAAGAGGATTTTCGAAATTAGCAATTAGTTATTCACTTCAGCCATCGTGAATAATATCTATTTTTCAATTATTTTTTCTTTTGTTCAACCATTGTTCGACTCTTTCTATATGCACACTGTAGAACATAGGATAGCAATGATTTTGATGGCGAAAAAAAAGGCATACTCGTAACATAATCGTCAAAGCACTGCACAGAATTTTGTAGTAAAGAATTTAGCAGAAAATCAATTAATTTTTTAATTTATCGCCAAACTTTAGCTATGTTTATTTCATGGCTAACAAATCTCTGTTCGTATTTACAGAGAGATTTTTATTTATACAAAGTATTTTCGCATTAAAAATCTTGATGCGTGGCGGCCTTCGGCCGTGGCAAGGATTATAACACTCAGACAACAAAAATCTCTCGATAATGCAAAGTATTTTCGCACTAAAAATCTCGATGCGTGGCGGCCTTCCGCCGTAGCAAGAATTATAACCCTCAGACAACAAAATTCTCTCGATAATGCAAAGTATTATCGCATTAAAAGTCTCAATGCGTGGCGGCCTTTGGCCGTGACAAGGATTACAACCCTTAGACAACAAAATTGTCTCTATCTTACAACTTTGCTTTTCTGCCATTGTAAGAAAAGACAAGTAGGCACGTCCTTCGCTTCGTGAAAATTTGTGGCTCAAATTTCGTGATTAAAAAGTTTTCGGAATTTTTCATTTCGGGTTTAAAAATTTTTCAGGACTTGGTCGTTTTGGGATTTTGGCTGTCAAATTCGATTGAGGTTTTCGGAGGATTTTAATTTATTCAAATGCTTAAAATATTTAAAAATTCTAATAGCGTTCAGGCAGGCAAAACCTCGGTAGATTACAAAGAAATCTTATGTTGCGGTAAAAAACAATGCTATTTGCAAGAAAAACAAAAACACTTGCTTTTGCCAGCTTTTTTAATAATGAGTGTTCGTATTGTATTTTGAGTGTCTTTTTTAGTATTTTTAAATACGTAGTTAATAGTAATTACAAACAGAATTGAGCTTAATAGGAATTTACGTCTTAGATGACATTGTAAATTGTTAAATATTTTGTTTTTTTTAACACTAATGCGCCTAAAGCCTAAGAAATTATGTCATTTAGTGATGTAAAACATTATTGGCCTGTCGTCAATTCAGTCCAATTGATTTAGGCGATAATTCTTTCATCGGTCGTTCTTGGTGTCAACGATCTGTCTTCTGTCTTTGTGTTACCTTTAGGCAATCTGGTCAGTTTGCTTGAAATTGTCGTCGGTGATTTGTATGAGCATGTCAACATGTTTCTTGCAACATGATGAACTGTCATGCATGATTCTTTTATGTTTTCTTAAGGACTTTGAATTACAGCGAACGTTTGTTCGTTAGTACATACAAATACTCGTACATGAACACATACACATTTGCGATTTTATTGCACGCTTATGGATCGAGAAGCGCACTTTGATTATTTTCTATACGGTTTTATTTTATTACTCATGATTTTATGAGTTTTTATTTTTTCACAATTCTTTTGTTTTATCAATCATGATTTGGTTTTGATTTTTTCGAAGTATTTTATTTTTATTTATTTATCTTCGGTGATTGATTATTATTTTTACAGCTCTCGAAAATTGAAAACGTGTATATTTTTTTGGGAGACAGTCAAAATCCCGAATTACAAAATCCCGAAACGACAAAATCCCGAAAAATTTTAAAATCCCGAAACGACAAAATCCCGATGCGACAAAATCCCGAAACGACAAAATCCCGAAAAATTTTTAATACCGAAATGAGAAATCCCGAAAATCACGAAATAAAATTTAAATTAATGAAGAAATGACATTTAAGTCACAATTTTTTCCGAAGCGTAGTACGCGCCTACTTGCCTTTTTTTACAATGGCAGAAAAGCAAAGTTGTAATATCGAGAGAATTTTGTTGTCTGAAGGTTATAATCTACAATATGCAAAAAACTTCACATGACCGTGAGGATTCTGCTGATTGAGGGTTATGATCCCTGCCGCGGCCGAAGGCCGCCAATACGCGGAAAAACCTGTATGCAAAAACTTCACATGACCGTGAGGATTCTGCTGATTGAGGGTTATGATCCCTGCCGCGGCCGAAGGCCGCCAATACGCGAAAAAACCTGAATGCAAAAAACTTCACATGACCGTGAGGATTCTGCTGATTGAGGGTTATGATCCCTGCTGCGGCCGAAGGCCGCCAATACGCGAAAAAACTTGTATGCAAAAAACTTCACATGACCGTGAGGATTCTGCTGATTGAGGGTTATGATCCCTGCTGCAGCCGAAGGCCGCCAATACGCGGAAAAATCTGTATGCAAAAACTTCACATGACCGTGAGGATTCTGCTGATTGAGGGTTATGATCCCTGCCGCGGCCGAAGGCCGCCAACACGCGAAAAAACCTGAATGCAAAAAACTTCACATGACCGTGAGGATTCTGCTGATTGAGGGTTATGATCCCTGCCGCAGCCGAAGGCTGCAAATACGCGGAAAAACCTGTATGCAAAAAACCTTACATCACCTCACCTCAGAGCCTCCGAGAGGGCTCTGCTAAAATTTTTTTAATAATGTTTTTTTTTATTTTTTAATAATAATTTTAGAGAAGTAAAATAAGAGTAATTTTTTATTACTTTCTTGGAATTGTTTGCTAGTGGTTTTAAAATGGTCAAGAAGATGGAGAATACCGAAAAACTAGTTTTGTAATTTCGGGATTTTGTTATTTCGGGATTTTGTCGTTTCGGGATTTTGTCATTTCGGGATTTTGTCGTTCGGGATTTTGTCGTTCGGGATTTTGTCGTTCGGGATTTTGTCTTTCGGGATTTCGTTACCAACCCATTTTTTTTTGTCTTTTGTTGCTGCCTTTTTCATTTTCATTATTGATTTTATTATGGATAGACAGACATTTTTGAAATAAGCGTTTGTTTACTTTTGGAATTTTTATTTTCGTCGAACTTTCAATTGATTTTCTAAAAGTGTACGAATACATATTTTCTAAATAAATTTCAATTGAATTCGCATCGAGCTGAGAGCGATTTTTACCCTTCATAAAATTTCGATGAAGCACGTAATTATTGTAATTTGTTCTATTTGTCTGGTAATGAAAAGCATTTTCAAGTGCTCGAATAATTAGCCAGAAAGTGTAGCTTATTAAGAATTTACACCAATACACCAACAACAACTATTTAAGTAAAAATCTACTGAATTTCAAATGCTGTATTATTGATTTACTAACGGGCTTAAACACACTGATTTGCTTTTAAACGAAAAGAAGATGAAATAAAGAAAAATCTGCATGAGCATCAGCATCATAATGAGACCGACCTCTCTGCCAGACGTACATACATAAAAGATCGTAAAAAGATCTGAAAATTTACTCTGACTAAAAGCTTCCTTTTCTGACATGCTAATATAAAATTAATTAGTAATCAACTGTATTCAAATGTTAATGTTATTTGGTAACTATCAATGAAATAATTGACTTTCAATTCATCTGTACGTACGTACGTATGTATGTATGTATGCACGTAAGTGCAACTAAATTCATCACAGACTATCATTACGATACGACACAAACGCTTTAATGGTAGATGTCATTAAGAATTTCTATCGATTTCATTAGCATCTTTTTATACTTGATGACTATACCAAGAACTCTAATTGTTTGTTTGTTTGTTTGTTACTCTGTTTGTCATTATTTTGTATAAATTATGTTAGTGAGACACAGAAAATGAAAAATGCTCCGACTGTAAAAATACTGAAAGCAACAGGACATCTTGACAATACGGTGATGATGATGATGATGCTGACTAATGATGAGGACGACTAATGTTAGCGTAAAAATCAAGATATTCCGTTTTAAACTCCATTAAATTCTTTTCATTAAGAAAATATTTCTTCGTTGCGAAATTCATAACAATTTGAAAGAAATAAGTTCTACAATTAACGCCGAATACTTTTTCCCCAACCAAATATATTAAAATTTTTTTCAATTTTAGTTCAGTTTCTTTCAATTTAATTGAAATTAAATTAAATTCAGTTTAATTCAGTATCTTTTTATTCAATAAGTACATATATATTTCTTAAAGAAATAGACTTATGCCCTTTCAAAATAAACGGCTCATATATAAAACTTTACTGAAGACAGAAAACCTTTGTACCAGAAAACCAATCTCTGAGATCTTTTCTAAACAATATCTGCTCAAATTTCACTTTCACTTCATGGCAAATCAGCAACCATTCCATCCATCCATCCATCCATCCATCCATCAAAACCTTTCATCGATTGACAGCTGTGATGAAATAGTAACCATCATGTGACGTTACATTTGTTAAATTATTTACTTACTTTGCCAGAGAAGTTTGTGTAAGTCCAGTAGTGTTAATGGCAGAATGGTTGATAGGTTAGTATACATAAATATATAAACTCATGTGTGTGTAGCTGCCTGTACTGTATTTATGACAGACATGGATCGATCAATGGAAACTTTGCCTCTTTCAAAAGCAAAATTTCCATTTAGCTGTTCTTCATAACAGTAAACATCTCACCGAAGAAAGGGACGGACATATTAACAATTACAATGTAAATGTAATCGGTCGTTCGTGTTTGCGTGAGTGCGTATAAATGAGTATATAATTCTATAAGAATTTAACCTTTGAAACTCTTTTTAAAAGGCTTTTGCAAAAAGCCATAGACTCTGGCCAAAAAGATCAAATCAACAAAAGAAGGCTGTCAAATATTAGAAATAATAAAAAAAAAATTAGTAAATTAGTAAATTAGTAAAAATTAGTAAATTACAATCTTTCAAACACAAAGAGGTCACCCAAAGGGTCGCCAAGTAACCCGCTGAACTGAAAGGCTAAGAAAAATTCAAAAAAATTGAGCTCTGGAAGTTAGAATTAGTATAATCGTATCGTAGAAAATCATATCTGTTTACTAAATTAAGAATGTGTTCACACATAAAATTTCAATAGTAAATAAATTTTGTTTTTTTTTGTTTTCAAAGACACGAAGAATTTTTGTACTGAATGTTGAATATTAGCAAATTATTTCTGTATAAAACAAAAAAACAAAAATTCTTACAATTAGTTCGAAAGTTTGCAATAGCAGAATTCATTAACATTCGCGTTATTGAATTTATGAAATGAAATGAACTATTAGGAATGATTGCCATCATTCTTTCATGTTTAAAATTTCTATGTTTACTATTTCGTCTCTACCTTCGTTTCGGAAGAGAAAGGCAGCAAGAGAACAAGAGCTGCATAATAGAATCCAATTAAAATTATGTGTGGCAACGAGAGAGAGAGAGAGAGAGAAAACTTTAAGTACCCCCCCCCCCCCCTCCCACCACTCACGCATACCTTCTAAGGAAAGCTACACTTTGTGCCATGCGGTGGTGCCTCTTGGCAACCCTTTAAAATCTTTGCAATCAAGTTTTGGCTTCTCTGAGGTTTCGCCAAACAATTTTTGCCACGTTGGCGAATACTACTAGCATAAAATTGTGCAATAATGAAAATGTGATGGTGGTTGGAGCCGTTACAAGATGGCGGATGAGTTCGGCGGGAGAGGAGTAGAAGGAGAGCTCACAGGTACCAAGAATGCCGAGAGAATGAAAATTGCATAATTGAAGGAATGCGAAGGGAAGGGATTTGCTAGCGATTGAATGCGTCCAGCAACAAAATAACCCTTCCTTTCTTCCCTTCCCTTCCCTTCCCTTTCTCCTGTCCGTCCGTTCTTCCTTCGAAAACGAAAATTGCAATTTTGCTCTTACTCATAAACTGAATGCTGACGTTGAAGTATTTTGTTAGAAATGGTATTATTGTTGTTGTTGTTGTTGTTGTTCATTGGTGGCCTGACTAGAAGATGGTGAAAGAAAATATTGCAGGATTTGGTTGGTCTTTTTTTTTTTCTTTTTCTTTTAAACAACTCCACTCTTAAGGATTTATTTATTTGTCGATTGTTAGGGATTTGTTATAACCATTTTGTGTTTTTATTTGATCAAAAATTCGTTTACCAACGAACGAACGAAAAGAATCCTGGTACAAATCAAACAATGGTACTCGTATAAAAAAGGATCGATTCGAAACTTGGTTCAGTTAGTTGTTCGGTGGAGTAGAAAAAACATAAAAATTCTTTTGAAAAGTTTTATTATTAAACCAGCTTCCATGAAAAGCTATTTCATGAGAAGAAACTAGGAATGGCTATTTTTTTTTTTGAGGGCTGCAGACTTTTTTTTTGAGACTAGTTTTTTTCATCTCTTTTGAAATCAATCAATTTATATTAATTGGAAATTTGAAATTTCCTCTTCTCTGGAATTATCGGTGATAAGAGCTTACAAGCTTCCTTATTTTAAGCAGAATTAAATTCATGAAACTATCTTTTATGAAAACTATTTCATGGATTGGTAACGAAATCCCGAAAGAAAAAATGTCCTTTTTTTGACTGATGAACCCTTTCATTTTCCTGCTTTATCTTTTATGGAATTTTGAAAAATTGAATTTCTGCCTTCAATTCTTACAAAATTGGAACGAACAATTCTTGTTGTTCTCATTACAAATTTTAAATAATATAGCATAATAATTAAAATAATAATAGTATGCTCGTAGTATAATTGAATAATAATAGTGTCGTAATCATTCTCAGCTCTATTCAGAATGAGTTTACATTCATCATTATTAATTTTAAATAAATACATATTAATCTCTATTGTAGTTATTAAAAAAAGCAAAGCAAAGTAATTATTTATTTTTTTATTTTAATTTGTATTTTCCTTTTATACTCGCATAATTCTTACTAAAGCAAAATAGATGGAAACGCAGCTTAAACCAGTTTATCTGGAATTCTAACGCCTAAACAGAACTAAAGAAAAACTCTAATGGTTAAAGAAATTATTTATGCATTAAACCGTCATTGTTGTTGTCGTTATCGTTGTCGCCGTCACCGCCGCCATCGTAAAATATCGCACAAAAAGAATATAAAATAAAACATATTCATGTAATGCAAATATGTACGTCTGTCTATAGGTCTTGTCTTGTACTCTCTAGTACTCAGTTGTACATAATGCAATTCATGTTGTAACCACGCAAACTCAGCCGTTTGAGACCAAGTTGTTGAGGAAAAACGGTTCAACAAACTTCCAGCTAAAAATACTCGCACTAACCGCCTTTACGACAACTACGAAGCTCAGAGTACACAGTACAGAGCACAGAGCACGCGTCGATTGACAACAGTTAGTTCTCTAAACAGACAGAAATGCGAAAAAATATTAAAATTTCAAATTAAAGAAACAAGTTTAGAAGATGATGAGGCGTGGCCTGTGGTCTCAACAGTCAACAAATATTTACAACAAATTTAAAAGAAACAAGTATTATCGAGGATTATATAAAAATCCTCCCCAAAAATAATTGACGACGATGATGACGACATAAAAACAAGAAAAGAAAGGAAAACTTATAACTTTACATTTCTAAATAATTTCGTCAATAATAACCAAACGCTTGTAAATAATAACCAAACGGTTACGGATAGAAATCTAAGCAAAAAAAAAAGAAAAGAAAAAAAGTAGTAAGAAAAAAGCAACCTACAAAAAGCGAAGGAAAAAAAATCAGAATAAAATCAAAAACTTAAAGAACTTGAAAGAGACTAAAATGGAAAAAGCAAACGTAAGGAAAGAAAAACAAAAAGGGTGAGAAACCTGTCAGTGCTTGAGGATTCAGTTAAACGAATAAATTGTCTTATAAACGATTTGAAGCATTTTGAGAGGTTTGTCTCTCTCTCTCTCTCTCTCTCTACAAATCCATAGCTAATATGAAAAAGGATGAAGACAACTTTTCCGAACAAGCTAACAAATTTTCCGAAAAATGCAAATAACCCAATTTTTTTTTCTTCTTAAGTACTTAACTCCTAAATGATTAAGAGAAGAAAAAAATAACGTCATAGAGCTTGTCAGTTTATCGAATTATACAGTTTGCGCTATTTCAACTGAAATGTTTACAAGACGATTACGCTGACAAAATATTGATAATTTTTCAAATAAATTTTTAATTTTTTAGCTATAATTATTCGATGATAATTCTTATACTTTGCTTAAGTAACATATTTTTATGTAATTTACCAAAAATCCTAACTAATACATCCAGTAGTTTGTAGAGATTTTAGCAGAGGCACAAACCTTTCACGATTTCATAGTCTCTTTACAAATGAGACTTTAGCAGAGACACGAATCTCTCAGGTTTTCAAGTCAAATCTACGGTCACGGGACGGTAGTTGTCTTAGATGTTTCCTAAACAACTTTTGTTGATAGGACAAATAAAGAAATATAGTATACGAGGCTGTATACTTAGTATACTTAGCTGTTGAGATAGACAAATAACAACAAATATTTATAATCGAAAAAAGGCTTTATTGTTTTTAAATATGAAAATATTCTTCATGAAGATCAATACACTTTGGCATGCGTTTGAACCAATTTTCGAAGCACTTTTTCCACTCCGATTTTGTCAACCGCATCAGCCACTGCTTCAGACGTCGAAAAACTTTGACCTCGCACTTTATTTTTGATCTGCGGGAATAAGAAGAAATTATTGGCTGCCAAATCAGGACTGTATGGCGGAGGACCCATCAGTTCAATGTTTTGAATGCTCAGAAACGTTTTTGTTTCAAGATGGATGACCAAGATGGATGTTCCAAGTATCCGTAAACAACACAAATAGTACTCGTATAACGCACAACACGTTCTGAGTACGTTCACCATTAAAAATGTTAAACTTTACGATGACAATGTAAAATTTGACATATTCACATTAGTGTTGCCATATCTCAAAACTTAAGAAGCAACCCTCAATGCTATAGTACGCATTATAAATTATGATGATTTCAAGACAAATTGTTTCGCGGTCATGTACCATCTTCAGCGTACTTTTTCCTTCGCTGGAAATAACAAGAGAGGACCTCGGGGAATACCTGAAAAGAAGTCAAGCCGATTGGTTTTGGAGTTATCCTCCACGGAACCATACTCTCTGATAATTATACTAAATTCTTACTATTATTACATAACTAAAATGATACTCAGCAACTTTTCTATTCCTTTCTTGCTTTTGACTACGTGATCGTGATCATCGCTAACTAATTGTTTAATAAAGCAAATAATGAGCTTAAATAATGCGTTCAATTTCAATACTTAACTATAATGTCTATAATAATTATAAAGTGTTAGTGTTTATGATAATAATAATGAAGATACATTTTTGGCGATAATAACTTATAAAGATAACTTTATCACGATTGTTGTGGTGATTTTTTGCTCTTTATTAAAAATGTTGCTATAGGAGATTATTATTCAAAACCTTCAACTATTTCTTCATTGTTTATTTTGAACTTGCTACGAATGTCGTTGAGGAATAATCTTTCAATGAAATAAAAAAGAAGCTGATAAGAGAAATTAAGTTTGCTCTTTCTTAAGCCATCATATGATGGCAAAATGATAAAGAACTATAATGTATTCTTATAAATTATTATCTTACGAGAGATAAACTAATGCGAAAGGTTGTATTTGAAAAGATAATTTTAATAAAAAAATTTAGCAAATAAGTTGATAATGATATCAATTGAGAAATTCATTGGAAATTAGTTATGAATATCTATCTCTTATTTCTTTTTTACTGACTTTATTTTCAATTGTTTGCTTCTATAATTTTCAGAATTATATTTTCTTTTCTACAATATTTATCGACTGCTGAAAGGAACAAATGAAAACCGTAGAAATTTAAATATTTAATTTGATTTTAATCCTTTACTTTCTTACTCAACTGATACCTAGTCTGTACATAAATATTTCACATAATATTTCTTTCCGACCGTAACCGACACAACAAACGCAAGTAGACAAACAATCTGCGTAAGAGCAGAGAAGAGAAAAGACAAAATGAAATAACAGAAAAAAGGAGCACAACAACTCATGGTCAAAAAGAAAATTAGAAGTATTGAAAACAAGATGATGTCTTTTTTTGTGGCCAAGCCCATTAAAACGCCCGTACTCTTGTCGTTGTTCGTCTTCACTTTCCGTCCTTCCTTCCTTCCTTCCGGTAATTCGTCTTTTCCTTCTTCCTCTTTATAAACATGAAACATGAAGAGTGTTTTTCTTTTTCAGTTTGTTTAAGAACTTCCAAAGAAAAATAATAGCGTAAAGCATCTCAAGAACAAACTCTCCATGGATCTTCCTC
The DNA here is from genome assembly GCA_949752815.1 of Conops quadrifasciatus. Taxonomy (NCBI): domain Eukaryota; kingdom Metazoa; phylum Arthropoda; class Insecta; order Diptera; family Conopidae; genus Conops; species Conops quadrifasciatus. The sequence continues at coordinate 40,759,862 of OX457077.1, read as the reverse complement.
CAACAACTGTCTCGTCTTCATATCAAAAAGACAAGATAAACAAACGTGAACAACAACCACAACAACGATTACAATGTGACACGCCCTGTGGTCGAGGCAGCCACCACCCAAGACCACCCACAGCAAAAGCAAGCAAGCGAAAAAATTCGAGGAGGATTTGACGAAAAATCACAGCACGAAAATTAAAGAAAGTTCAAAGGAAGAAAGAATCTAGGAAAAAAAACGGAAAGCGCAAAGCGTATGAGAAAGCGTACAGACGTGATGGCAATCATGGAAATTCCGTGAACATTATTAAAAACGTTGAAAGAGAGTGAGCGTCGAAAAGGTTGGAAGTAATTGCGAAACACAAAAATTGGGAAACACAAAGAAAAAGAAGAAATACGTTATAGCTTGTAAGATGTCACAAAAAGGTTGGATCGCAAAATCGTAACCGGAACACCGATTTTCAGTTTACAGAAACTGGAAATAGAGAATGTCTGTTAGTTTTTCGGAAATCCTTTTCTTAAGAAATACGAATACTTAAGAAGAGTAAAAAAAAAAGAAAATGAAAAAAGTCCCCAAAAAAATACAAAATAAATAAATAATAAAATTGAACATTCATGATTCACAAAGCGTCATCAAAGCATGCCGTTAAACAACGTAAAAGTGACGCCTTTTCGAGCGAATGCTTTGCTCCAGCAACGCTTATAGCCTGAACACAGTCATTTCGTCGACGATGAGCGATGAGCGATGATAGTTGTCAAACAAACAAGAAAAGAAGAACAAGACGTTGCAACGAGACTACCGACGTTGCTTTCGTCGACGAATGCAACGAAATTTTATTTTTTTCCCGTTTCCCATAAGAGCCAATGTAATTTTGACACTAGCGACGTCATTTGTAGCCAACGAAATTTGACTGTGTTCAGGCTATTAATGATGCTTCTTTTCTTTCTTCCTTCCGGTGGATAAAACGGTGTTAAAGGTGCGCTAAGAGAAATTAGAAGAAGATGAGCACGAGCAAGAAACAGAAAAGCAAGGAAACGAAGAAGAAAGACGAAGAGTAAAGACGTGCTGGAAACTTCAGCAGAGTATATTGCCAGCCAATCTTTGGATGACACTTGCTTTTACTATAGTAAAAGGGCGTGCGAGGAGAACCTTTTATATACCAATCAACTAAATGTACCTTTACGTGTGTGTATGTATTTGTTTGAAAAGCTGTATAATTCCTAAACTCAGTTTTGGTTGCAAAGCACACGCTCCACCCGGCTGAAACACACACACACACACACACACACACACAGACATTCACCCAAGAAACTTTGGCAATGAACATGAACAAATTATTGCTACTGGCAATGGAATTAGGTCAACGTCTAGAGTTGCCATAATAAAAAAAAGTTTAAAAACTAAAATATAAAACAATTTATAATAATAATAAAAATAATAAATATTTTCAATACAGAAAAAAAAAAAAAAACTGAGAATTAATAATAAAAATAATAAGAATAATAATAGTAATAATAATAATTAAAATTATAATAATAATAATAATAATAATAATAATAATAATAATAATAATAATAATAATAATAATAATAATAATAATAATAATAATAATAATAATAATAATAATAATAATAATAATAATAATAATAATAATAATAATCATAATAATAATAATAATAATAATAATAATAATAATAATAATAATAATAATAATAATAATAATAATAATAATAATAATAATAATAATAATAATCATAATAATAATAATAATAATAATAATAATAATAATAATAATAATAATAATAATAATAATAATTAAAATAATACTAATAATTAAAATAATAATAATAATTAAAATAATAAAAATAATTAAAATAATAATAATCATTAAAATAATAATAATAATTAAAATAATAATAATAATTAAAATAATAATAATTAAAATAATAATAATAATAATAACTAATAAAATAATAATAAGAAATAAAATAATTAATATTATTTTATACAATATAAAAATAATTTTATATAAAATTTTAGTTTATATAGTTTAAAGTTTTAGTCAGCAACATTTCTCTCATCGGTTTGCCTTTGTCAAGAAACTGTCAATTGACAAACTGTCAATTTCTTGTAAATTATCATTGAAAATTTTTATGAACATACGAATATCAACACGATTCACTTTATATACACTTTGATGAAATATCGTGCATGAGTCGTTAATGTTCTCTTAAAGAGAAGAACCAAAAGGAAGATAGAAGTTCGTTCTTTTGTTCTCATCTTTTCACCATATTCTTGCTGCTGAGAGACTCCACTTTCAGCGTAATTCACAATTTTTATCCAAAAAAATGCACAAAATAATTATTTCCAGCAGACGCAGTCAATTGACTAACAAACAACTGAAGAGACCGGCAAACAGACAAAGAGACAGAAATGCAGCGAAGCAGAAATCAACGCTTCTGCATCAGATCATTTAAAATGTCTGAAGGTTGCTATATTTAAGCGACGAGTAGAGTTGTTGTATTGAGAAAGATTGAAAGAAGAAAAGTTAAAAGAGGTAAAAGAGATAGAAAAGCGATATAAATTATAAAATAAATAAGAATATGAAGAAAATTGGAAGAAAAAAATGAGACAAGCATCCAATCCAACCATCCCCAGACAAGCAGACAGACCGACCGACCAGACCGACCGAAAGAGCAGCAAAACGGTGCACTCTGATTGAACTGTTGAGTTTAAAGTGACAGAAAATGGAAGCAAGGGCACAACAGACACGACTGGGTTGGGGCCAAATGACACCACAGAGCAAGCTAACATCAGCAATAGAACGAAAGCAAAATAGACAAGTTGGAATCTTAACAAAACAAATGAATGTATGAGTATGTTGAAAACATAAAAAAGTATGAAAAGATAAATGAATAGAATGGAAGAACAAATTGATAGAATGAAAGATGGTTAGATAGATGGTTTTATGTAACTTTTACAATTCAAAGGATGTTGGCGTATTGGATTCCGTTTTTTTGGCGCATCCCTCTAGAGAAATGTCGCATGAAATAGTCTGCTGTGAAGAGAGTATGTATGAGAGCATTCTGTATAAATGAATATATTTTATTATAATTATAAAAATAAAAGTTTTTGTTTGTCTTTGTAGACAACATTACTTTCGGTTTCTTAAGACAATAATGGTTTATAAAGATTATTGTTAGTTCAATACAAATAAGTATGCAGAACTTGCAGTTTCATCTGCTCTCTGTTCCCCTCTCTCTCTCTCTCTCTCCTTCTCTCTCTCTCTTTTGAAACCTAATAGTCCGCTAAAAACACCGTAGGGCATCAAATAGTAATTTGAATCAAAGCTGCTGAACTAAACGAGAGCAATGTCAGACAATCGATAAAAACTGTCTGCAATCTTTTGTCTCGTCATTATTGACCAATGATGCTTGTGTGTGTCTGCTGGCACAACCATGAAGATGGTTGCGTGATGACTCACTCACCTTGTAAACATCGCCGTACGTCCCGGAGCCGATTTTCTGTATTAATTCGTATTCGTCCTGTGGATTCCTCCGCGAAATGTCTGAGCTTAGCAGGTTAGCGTTGTGGTGTGCCATATTGATTGGTTGGTTGGTTGGTCGATTGCTGGCTGGGTGTTGTTGTTTTATTTTTGCGGGGTTTGGTCCGGGTGGACTGGGCCGCCGCTCTGTTCTCTGTTGAGTAACGGTATGTCAGACTACCAAATTTTCGAGAAGGTGCTGCGCCGACACCTTATTGATTACGGCGATTTTCGTTACTGCTTTAATTTTCTCTTTCTTTTCACTTCTTCATCACTTAAACCAACACTAGCACTAAAAATGAAGAGTCTAATTAATTAAATTCGCATTTATTTAATTCTGTTGTTCTGCTGCCGTTGACTGCTGGCTGAACCGTCTGCACCACAAATACCATGAAAATATTTAATTTTTAAAATTTCTCTCTTCATACAACTTTTGTATCGCAGCTAATTTATGCAACTGCAATTAATCAATAATTTTTTCTTTTAAAATCTTAAATCTTATTGCCTTTTTCACTCCACCGTCTGGCTGAGTTTTACACACACACACACACACACACACACACAGCCAACTGGCCACACCACACAAACAATTTCGCGTTTTCAGTTGGCCGAAAGTGGTCCCGACTAGTATAATTTTCGTTGTTGTTGCTGCTGCTGCTGCAGCAACAGCAGGCGTAGCAGCAGAAACGGCAGTCAAAAGGAAAACACAAATTAAAGCCAGGAAAAGTGGAAAAACTCGCCTCTTAGCCCCTATTTTTTGCCGTTGCTGCAGACTCTTGTTGCTGCTAGTTGTTGGGCAGGCGTTTGCAATGAACACCACCACCTGCTGCGAAAAATCAGTTCTGATCTTGGCAGTATTTAACGTTGCCGTCCGTGTTACAAACGTCTACATTCATTTAATACATATATTTTTCTAATAAGACTGGCTAGTAAGAACTCTTCGCAGGGAGTTGACAACCTTTTAAGGAAGAAGAAACTTTCGACAAGCAGCTGCAGTTAACGACGTCGACGTTGACTACAGCCTTCGTGCTGCTTTTTTGTAGCGGCGACGTGCACGACGACTGCAGAGCAATTGTTTATATTGTATTGTATGTATTTATATTATAGTATATATATACATATTTCATTTCAAATTTCTATGCTCTTTCTGTCCCGTTTAAATATTGGAAGAATTTTCGTAACTTCTTTTAAAAGAATTAACCCTGTGTTAAATTGTCGTAACTATAGAATTTCTCGCCACTTTATATCGCTTTTGTTTGATTGTTCTTCTATGGTGACGACTCAAAATTAGTTACGTTTTTTTTTCTTCTCCAGCACTTTTAAATTATTATTCTTTCCTTTTTTCACTCAAACGTAAGCCGTGCTTCTTGTTTTTCGTTTCGCTAGACGGCACTTCATTTGATTTCCAGCAAATCCGTAATTTTTTCGGAATATTCTAATTTCAATAAGTGAACTTTTTCACTAATTTTGTCTGGATAAATTAGCAAAAAATAGGAATTTTCCTGGAACATCATTAGAACAACGACACGACTCGAATTTTTGACAGCGAATGAGAATAGTCGTCAACTTGCCCCGTATTTCTACACAAAGAACTGCCATTTTGAAATAGTAGTCAATCGTCTGGAAAGTGGAGAAATTCCAACGTCAAAGTATAATTTCACGTTCAAGCTGTCAAAATTCATACGACAGCTGCTTGTGTCGATTAAACAGACCTAATTCATATAGACTTTTCAATAATGGGCTTCGGTAAGGTTCACATCTTTGCTTAAATAAATGGTTTGCAGAGTTGATTAGACAGGGAAAATTACTTGCTATTACTTTTAATATTTCTGTAATCATTCCTATATTATAGTTAGTCATATCTTATTATAGTAAATATATACATACTCGTATATAGGAAGTGAATAGTAAATAGTAATACATAGTAAAAAACAGAAAAAAAAATATTTTATCCTCGACTTTATTTTAATATTAAAATCAATTTTCAGTTTCAATTTTAAACATTTATTTTTTTAGTTGTACATTTGTATAATGAAAGTAATTATTTTGTAATTCTGTAATATTGCTTTTTAACAAAAACACATGATTTATAATTTACAATTACAAAACGCTCCTTGTCGTGAAAAATTATTATTTATCATAATTTAAAAACTCGAAAATATGTCAAGTTAATGTAAAGTTGTTCGAAACTATTTTTAAAAAAATAGCGTATAACTTTAAAAAATCTAAGAAATAAAACAAAAGTTTTATTACAGTATTTGTAAAAAACAATAAATAATTAAAGAATTTAGAGAATAAAATAAAGATAAAAAAAATAAGAAAATAATTATTGTTATTAGAGACATTAAGTAGTTTTTATAGATATATAAATTAAACTTACATTAAAAACCAAAAAATCGAAGCTTTTAAATATAAAACAATAATAATTTTTCGTAATAACAAATAAATAAAATTACAAAATAAAACAAAAATAGCTAAAATAACGCCTCACGCACAATAATGCATTTTTTTAAGAATTAAATATTTTTCGTAATTAAAATATTAAATAAAATAGAATTCGAGACTTTTTGTATTGAAAAGAAAAGGTATAAATTCTTTTCAAACTGCTGCTCTTTCTTAGAATTTACAATGTGTATATAAGTAACAAAAATCCAATTTAACTTTAACAAAAACCATAAAAAACTACCATTTAACATTTAGAAAAAACTAACACTTTTACACTCTGTTAATGTTTAAATAAATAATACATTAAACTTTTTTTTTAAACTGACTTAATACATATTTTTATCAACAATAAACAGCGATGGACAATTAAATTTAGTTATAGATTTTAAATAGTACAATAATAAAAATTCAAGTGTTTCTACACGGTTTTACAATTAAAATTTATGCAAATCTGAAAGAGTTCAGTTCAAAATCTTCAAAACAGTTTCAAATCTAAATAGTTTTTAATAAATTCTTTGTGAGATTTCTCTAAATAGTTTGAGTTTTTCTTGGTTTTTGTGAATTGTTCGTTTTACAAAAAATTGTAATTATTTTAAAAGTTTTCTTTCGTTCGGAGAATATGTCTTAAGTGCTGTTTTGTTTTGTTGTCTGTGGAAGAAGAAACTGCATTGAGATTCATTATTTTCTCATAATTTTCTAATGCTGCGATCTGCTGCGGCCGAATTAAGTTTAGATCTGTAAAAAGCGAAAAAGGTAAAGAAATTTGTTTGATAACTATTAGTATTAATTAAAACTTTTTGATAACAAATTTGTAAAAACGAATTTAAGCAATCAGCCAAATTATTAGAAACGAGCAATCATTAAAATAACACAATTTAAAGGTAGCGTAGAAGATATTTTCTTCAGTGTCATAGTTAAGCAGAGTCATAGTTAAAAAATTAAGGTTTACACCAGAAATCTGCAACGAGTACTTCCCGAGGAAGAAATCGCTCACCGAAATATGCACACTAGTAAAAAACTTTACTCGTTATTCTTATCTCTTGCGAAATTACAATTACAACTCGTTCCAAATCTCCGATGTGCACTAAGAGAAATTGAACAGATCCCTGAGCCATAACAAACTTAATATTATGAAAAATAATAACGCAAAATAATGGAAAAACAATATGCATATTTTTTTGAGTGAAATCATTAGTTCAAAGTGATTGAAATCAAAATCAAATCGAAAAAGAGAAAGTTAGCATTTTTACAACGGTTTTCTTTTGACCTGAGCTGTAAAAGGGTTAATAAAATAGTTACAAAATAATAGTAAAAGGCGGAAAATGCAAAAAAGCATGCTCGAATCAGACACTAAGAGAAATGTTTTGTAAGAATTTCCTGTAGAGGTACGTTGTTAGCTTCAATTTTCACAAAACTTTACTGTAAACAAACTAAATTTTAGCGAGTATTAAAATGATATTGATAAAGCTAAAATTTCTCTGGCTTTAATTTTCTCAAGGTTTAGTTTTATAGTTTTAAAAACTTTCACAAACTTAAATTTTTTAAAAAATCAAGCTTAAACTTTAGCAAGCTTAACAAGTAGCATATAACAAGCTTAAATTTCGCCAAACTTTTTACAGCTTTTTAAGATTAAATTTTACTAAGCTTTAAAGTTAAGCTTTAAAAACTGCAAATATTAAAAATTTCCCGAAAAAACTGCAAACAAACTTCATATCCATTTCTTACCAGTGTATTTTTCTAACAGCTTATGATTTTGTTTTTCTTTTAGTGTAGTTTTTTTTATTCTTTTTCTCTTTGCTAGCATCCCTGTAAGCTATTCTCTAACAGGATAAAAGGCTTTAGGAGAATTTGGGATTAAGCAAAAGTGCCTTTTCAGAGTGAGATTTTTTCATATTTTTTAATTTTTTAAAATTTTGTCATTTTAAGTGGTAATTTTTTTGAATTATATTTAAATTTGAGATAAAAAATTTCAATATTTTTTTGTAATCATATATTTTGTAATCAGATGTAAGCATCATCATCATCCTTTAGATGTAATCATCGTCCTTGGAAGATGTAATATTTTTTCAGTGTGTTCGAAAGGAATTTTTGCAAGAGATCCAAAATTTAAGGGCAGCCAGGAAACGGGTAAAAGGGAGAGGGAAATACAAAACAGATAAAAGAAAAAGAGAGAAAATGAGGTAAGAGAATAAAAAGACATAAAAGAGACGAGGAATATTGACAGAGACTGAAATACTAAAAGCACTTCATTGTACATTTTGCTACAAAATTAAATACAATAATTGTATTTAATTAAAAGTTTTAAAATTCTTTTTGATTTTGATTTTTTATTTTAATTTTAATTAATCACAAGCTTAAGCAAAAATGTTTGAGTAAATTTGGGCAAAAATGTTTGAGCAAAAAGAAAATCTGAAATTTACTTTTAAATAAAATCGTAGATTAATTCTTGGTATACGAGCATAACCAAGCAAGACCGAGCAAGAAAAACCCTGTATGTTTTTTAGCTTTTTTTAATTTTAGAGACAAAAAGTTTTGAAGGCTTTAAAATTCAATGAAACAAAAACCTAGAAAAAAAGTTTAATGAGATTTTTAAGGTGGAAAAGCTCAAATATTAGGCTTAATATCAATTATTCGTATCTACATAGATAAAATTCCAATTCTTTTATAAAAATTATCAACAAAAAATAATTTTCGAAAAAAAATTTTGTCATATAAGCCATTTTTATTCATATTTACGAATAAAACAAAATTAGCTTACACTAAAACTCGAATATGTATTCTTTTATTAAAAATTCCAATAAAAATTTAATTTTTTTTTTTTTTAATTTAATTTTTAAAAACAGGCATCATTATCTACTTCTTCTAAACAAAAATCTACATAAAAACTTAAGAAAGTATAAATCAGTTTGTTATTGTCGTAGAAAATTTTTATGATATGCGTAAAATTTAACAAAAAAATAAACAGAAAACGACAGAATAGAAAACTTGTATGAATGTTAAAATTATCATAAATTAAATTTTTCAATATAGTAAGTATGTATTTAAAAATTAAACGACTAAGCAGACAAATTATGCTCTGTGAGTACCGGCATAGTGGATCTATATGAATGTTATGCAGAGCGTGTCAAAGATTAAGAGATTGGGTAATGGGATGAATTAAGTTAATATGTTTTGTTTGAGGGTTGTTACACAGAATAAATGGTTTGCAGTTTGGGTAAAACGAATAAGAAATAGTAAGAATAAAGTGGTAGAAGAAGATATGTATGTAAGAGAAGGGAAGAAAAGAGAAGAGAAAAATAAATTGAAAATAAAAATCAATTTAAATATGTAATATTATTATACTTATAATTATAATTATTATTATTAAATATGATATACTTAATTATTAGATATGATATAATTAATTGAAATATTTCTTTTTAAACCGTTGTTTCCATGTTGTAAATTATTTATTCATTTTTAAGAAATATATATTATAATAAATCTTTTCTAATTAATCATTAAATAATTAATTTTTTCATTTTTTATTTACTAAATCATAAACAAAATACAATATTAATAACTCAATAGAAATGTATGTATCTCTCTAACTCGTTTTATAGAGTTAAAAAAAAGGTAAAAGTGTACTCGTACTTACAATTCCATTGAGAGCACCGTCGGATTAGGACAGGATTGCGGTGCACGGATGTGACACTGTTTGTGACAGATCATTTGACAGTCCCGACACTCGTAACCCTGTTTGCCAGGCCTTCGCGGTATAGATTTCGTGCATATCGAACATAATAGACCGCTTCTAAAGAAAGATACAGAAAGAATCAATGAAGTAAAAGGGCTTAATTTTTCCAAACTTTTCCAAACTTACCCGCTGAGGTGTTTTGCTATGAAGGTATGATCATTGTAAATGTGCAGTTTTGTACCCTTACGGCGCCATCTTGGGCGCTGAGCAATCGCCAGGGGTACAATAAAATGCCTATAAATTTTTTAAATGTAAAAAAAATTCGATAAAAAAAAATTAAAAAGGAAGAAAAAAAAAAGAAAGAGGAAAGTAATTAATTTAAAGAGAAATTTTTAAAAATTTTCCATACGACTTAAAAGGCATTTATTTATTTAATAATTTAATTATAGAGATTTAGTATATATAAATTTATTAAGATTTATTTAAGATATATGGCCATCCTCACTAAACCGTGAATCTGAAAAGTCATTGACCTACGTTTCTTTTGTAACTTTTACATTTAAAACGAATTTTTCAATTGTTGTTTCACAAAAAGGCTACGATTTAAAAAGTATTTTTTAAAGATTTAGTTACTTACCTCTTGATGCCATTCTCTATGGTCTCCAAAACCAAAGTGGATGCTTCATGGATATACGTTTTATTGCTGGCCGAAGAAAAACCTGAGATGGCTGAAGATTCTGAAAGTGAAGATCGTCTTGAGTGATCGAGTGTTTGTACGCCCATTCGAGGACCTAATTTTTGGGTTGTTTTTTTTTTTTTGTTTATTATTGTTGTCGATGTGATGGTTGTTGTGGATTATTTTGTTGTATGGTGTAGTATTGATAACAAAAGTACCATTCCGCCA